>RYFJ01002853.1:0-286749 GCA_003991445.1 Oryza meyeriana var. granulata | reverse complement strand
GGGAGGGCGGCGAATGCCCCCAGGGGCCGAATGCAAAAATGCATTCGCCGCCCTGTGGGGACGGCGGTTTTAGCATAGTATTCCAGGGGCCGCCTGCAAAATTTTTTTTTTCTTTTTTTTTGATTATTTTTTTCTCAAAAAAACTAGCAACACAAGAATAGCAAAATCTCGTGAAGGTGCAGCTCAAACCGATGTAAGATGTGGCCTGTAGAAAAATTACGAGTGTGCTTTAAAAACCGTGCTGAAACTTCGGACCTCAAAAACTCAATCTTCCGGACCAGCGAATTTCGTAAAATTTTTTTTGGACAAAACCCGACAAAGTAGGGGGGGGGAAGCGGATGTAAAATTTCTGTAGATGTCCGTAGAGTACTTATTTGCCCGATTCCGAAACCGTATGCGAAGTTATTGACTGTTTTTTTAAGGTAGTTACAGCGGCGTTACAACCCAATTTGCCGCTCGATTCGGACCGTCCGATCGGTGTTGGACGGTCCTATGCATTCGGCCCCCTTGGGCATTCGCACGCCCTCTCCCCAGGGCGGCGAATCCACGTGGCGTCGCCGGGGCTAACGGCGGCCCGCGCCATTAGCCCCGGTGACGGGGATGCCATTCGCCGCCCTGGGCCACGGCGGTTTTTAAATCCCGCCGTGGCCCAGGGCGGCAAGAGACTAGTTTGCAAATGATTCAAACCGAAAAATTAGTTTTGTAAATTAAAAAAAAAATTAAATTAGTAACAGTAAAAATTCGCTGGCCGTCTCTCATATGGGCCTCCCTGTGTCCGCGACGAGGCCCAAATTATTCGATGCGAAGGCTAAGATCCGTATTTAGCGATGGTGCATATCAACATTTGCACGATTTTGCCAAGTTTTTGGATTCCAGCGGCGTTCAAAATCATCTTTTGATTGAAAAGGGAAAACGCAGTATTTATGCAACTTGTAATTTAAGAAGATTTGTTCAAACGAAGCACGGTAACAATCTTTCAGAGAACGATTACATGGTGACCACACGTCGCATGTCCTAATTAATCAAGAGTTGTTGCCGCAGATGTCCTGGGAGAACTTGCTTGCGGCGGCTCCGGCGGCGAGCTTCTCCTCCTCGTCATTCTTCACCTCGCCGCCTTTCTGAGCATCAGTAGCCGCTGCCTCCGTCAGCGACATGCGCCGCGACTTCTCGTCGAGCTCCTCCATCAGATGGGCGAAGCGCGCGTCTCCCGGCACCAGCGCGGCGCCCGCCTCGACGGCGGCCTTGGCGGAGTCGTACCGCTGCAGCTTCATGCACGCGTGCGCCTTCCGCAGGTGCGCCCTGGGCATGGTCAGGTCGAGGTCGGCGGCCCTGCCGGCGTCGGCCGCCGCCTCCGCGAAGTTGCCGTTCTCGATGAAGGCCTGCGCGCGCTCGGCGAACAGCGCGGCGCTGGGCGGGCCTGCGCGGATGGCATCGGTGAACAGGAGCGCCGCCTGGCCGAAGTCGTCGTCGCCGTCCATGGCGCTGTCACCTTTCTCTCTCTGCTCCAGCTCGCGAGGCCGGCGTACGTATGTGTCCATGGCCGCCGCCTCGTCGTGCTTCTTATGACGCCGGGACACGAACTGTACATCGACTCGGTTTCCATCTTGTGCAGATCAAGCAAGGAATTCCCAAAGAGATCAAATCGAACCAGTCTTAATCTAGGGCTCTTGCCATGGAGAACATCAAACCGAGTGTGTACAAATACTAGTACGTGCGTTTTACGTCTTCACGTGCATTCTGATCGACGCCGCACCGCATCGTGGAAGCTAGCATCCATGGCGACGGCGAACGAGCTGGAGCAGAAGGCATGGGATGCTTTTGTGGAGGACAACTTCAACCTCGCCGTTGCGCTGTACACTCAGGCCATCGCCGTCGGTCCGCCCACCGCCGGTGCACTCTACGCCGACCGCGCCCAGGCAGGCAGGCACACATCAAGCTCCGCAACTTCGCCGCCGCCGCCAAGGACGCCACCAGCGTCGACCCCGCCATGCACCGTGCCTACCTCCGTCGAGCGCTCGTGTGCATCAGGCTGGAGCAGTATGAGTCCGCGAGGGCCGCCGTCGAGGCGGGCGCCGCCCTGGCTCCCGGAGACGCGCGGTTCGGGCAGCTGTTGAACGAGCTCAACGTGAAACCGCGGCCGTCGACGTCGCCATCAGCGACAGATCAAGAAGCAGCAGCCAGCCAGCCACCGCCGCCGCCGCCGTGGCAGCCGTGCCACCGACCGGCAAGGCCAAGTACAGACACGACCACTACAACAGCGAGGCGGAGGCGGCGGATGGGACAAGCACAAGCTGGAGGCGCAGGTGAAGAAGGAAGACGAGAAAGTGAACGGCGAGTTCTTGCTTAATCGGTGCGATGATCTCTACAGGGAAGGAGACGATGACATGCGTCGAGCGATGACGAAATCGATCGTGGAGTCCAAGGGCACTGTGATCTTGACCAACTGGGAGGAGGTCGACCCCTTGCACCAGCAGTGATCGATCGATAATTAGCAATTAATCGTTCGCCTTGTAAAGCTTTTTCCATGTTAATTAAACTCTAGTTATTTCTTCCATTGCTCCACGGATTGCTCGTGCGTTAAGTTTCGTTCGCCTACACGGTTTGTACGACTGCGGGTGACGTCATCCCTTGCATGTCTTGGCCAGCCTCGTCCGGCCGGGTCGCGACGGGTCAATCGGGCGGGTCGTCTTTGAGACCGCAGGTCCCACATTTCTGGTGTGTTTTTTTTAGCTCACGCCTCCCCTTTATCTTTTATTTCGGTGCTAACATTATCTTTAATGGTTTCTATTAAAAAAATACAAGGAGCCCATATTTCATCCTTTATTGAAGTATTTCCACCGTGACCTTAATTTCTAGGCTACTAGCTAGCAGCTACCAAGAGCATTCCATAGTTTTTTCCCAGAGTCTTAATGAAATTTGGTTGGCCTCCACCCAATAAAAAAAATAAGCATCCCATAGTACATGGCATATATATACACCTTCCTAATAACGAGAAAAATACCGAATAATGGTCGATCCAGGAGTTTTGTAAACCTAGATGAAGCCCACTAGGACATATTCTAGTACCAATGACATGACATTTTTATCTTTTATTGTGCGCCAATGAGCCCAAGTAGCTGCCAAGAACAGTCAGACATTGGTTACGCAAGTACCTTCAAAGACATGTCGAAAAACTCGCTCTTCCATCTCCTTTTTCTTCTTCTACATGTGCAGGAACCCAAGAAGGGCTATCAACCTACCACCGAAGTATTAGGCTGCAGGAGGACATGTTCGTAGAAATTTTTGACACGCGTAAAACGAGATAAGTTATTAGTTATAATTAATTAGATTTTAATTATTACAAACTTGAAAAATGGATTTATTTTATTTTTAAAGCAACTTTTAGATAGAAATTTTTTTAAAAAACACACCGTTTAACAGTTTAGAAAGCGTGCTCATTAAAATATGAATTAAGTAGGAATCTAATATCAAAAGGCTAACAAGAAATACAACCTTTAGGGCCTGCTTGGAAGGCTTGTATTTGGCCCGAAACCAGCATAAATTATAGGCCCGCAAATTTATTCCCGTCAGGCCGAAAAAGGGTGCTTGGATGGTCGGTTTTTGTTTTAAAATTCCCGTGGTTTAGCCCAGCACACCCAGAAAACTAAAAAGGCCACGGGAGGCAACAGTAAAAAAAACGACGTGTCGTTTCTCTCTGCATTGTCTGTGCGCGATCCCTCGTCACCGCCTCCCTGGAGGATTGAATTGGCGCCACCGCCAGTGCTGCTACCCACAGGATGAGGTCGATCCACGCCACTGCCGCGCGGAACTTGCTGGATCTACACCACCACTACTGCCTCCTAGTGTCAGCGTCAATCTGCACGGCCGGTCTCCACGCCATCGCCCCACAGGACTTACCCAACCACTGCCTCCTGGCGTCGGCGTCGATACGCATGGCTGGCAGCTGGCCGCATCCCAAATGTCATTTTGTGCCACCAACTGCCTTCCCAGCATCGATCCACTTGGCCAACCTCTATCCATCATCGGTGTCGATCCGCACGGCCGGTCAACGGCAACTTTGATCCATGCACATGGTCATTTTCAGCCGAATATTTACTGTTACTAATTTAATTTTTTAAAAAATTTACAAAACTAATTTTTGATTTGGGAAATTTGCAAAACTAACCTCTTGCCGCCCTGGGCCACGGCGGTATTTAAAAACCGCCGTGGCCCAGGGCGGCGAATGGCATCCCCGTCACCCGGGGCTAACGGCGCCGGCCGCCGTTAGCCCCAGGGAGGCCACGTGGATTCGCCGTCCCCCACGGCGGTTTTTAGCATAGTGAACGGACGGTCCGCACAAGGATCGGACCGTCCGAATCCAGGGGGCCGCCTGCAAAAAAATTTTTTCTTTTTTTTTGATATTTTTTTCTCAACTAGCAACACGAGAATAGCAAAATCTCGTGAAGGTGCAGCTTAAACCGATGTAAGATGTGGCCTGTAGAAAATTATGAGTGTGCTTTAAAAACTGTGCTGAAACTTCGGACCTCAAAAACTCAATCTTCCCGGCCGAATTTCGCAAAATTTTTTTGGACAAACCCGACGAAGTGGCGGGAAACGGATGTAAAATTTTCTGTAGATGTCCGTAGAGTACTTATTTGCCCGATTTCGAGACCGTATGCGAAAGTTATAACTGTTTTAAGGTAGTTAGCGCGCGTTACAACAATTTGCCGTGGATTCGGACCGTCCGATCGCTGTGCGGACGGTCCTATGCATTCGCCGCCCTGGGGGACGGCGGCGAATCCACGTGGCCTCCCCGGGGCTAACGGCGGCCGGCGCCGTTAGCCCCGGGTGACGGGGATGCCATTCGCCGCCCTGGGCCACGGTGGTTTTTAAATACCGCCGTGGCCAGGGCGGCAAGAGGTTAGTTTTGTAAATTTCCTAAATCGAAAATTAGTTTTATAAATTTTAAAAAAAATTAAATTAGTAACAGTAAATATCCATTTTCAGCCTATGTGAGCAAGGCCCAGCAAACATGTCATCTTCTCCGACGAGGTCAAGAATGTCCTCTTTCCCCTCCGATTGTCCGTAACCTTCCAAACAACCTCCTAAGCGGGTAAGAAAATATGGGTGCATCTTTGGTGCCCCAAATATTACAAATGAAAAGATTTTACGGGGAAAAAATATTACTAATATCCCAAGCAGGCCCTTACTCATGTCGCTTTCGAGAAGGAAGTGGAAGTGTATGCACTGGATAGAAATTAGGGTGCAACTTATTTTGGCATGGACACCATGTCAAGAATTACATGTGGACAGATTGACATGCTTGGTTACTTTGGCTTAACAATTTAAATACAGCCATATTAATTAAGGACACATCTGGTACGTGGGTTCCAAAACAAACAATTATGGAAGAACATTGCCTCCAAAGGGAGAACTAAGGAAGAACTTAGGGCCCTGCTTGAAAACACCGAAAAATTTTGCACTTGTAAACAAAAACCACCTGTAATTTCTGGTGCCCCAAGTTTACCGATGAAATAAAAAACACTGCAGGCCAATCCGGGAGAAAATAGAATTATATACATGATTTCAGCAACAAAGATGTTATCAGTTCATCCCAATGACGGCATCCAAGTTTTAGATCAAAACATCAAATTGGAGCTACAAAATAGGAAAAATGAAAAGAAAATTCAGGCCAAATCAACAAACAAACTCTGCCCATTCATGACAGTAAACCATTACATTAATCATTCAAAATTCGTACAAGGGGAAAAGGTCTGCAGACCGAAGGAACTCGGGGGCCTAGGAGTCCTAGATCTACAACATTTCGCTAAGGCACTACGACTGCGATGGCTTTAGCACGAATGGACGGCTCCAAATAAAGCATGGATAGGCGCCCCAACACCTTGCGACTAATGGGACAGAGACCTCTGTGCCGCTGCCACGGTCATCACCCTCAGGGACGGAAACATTGCTAGCTTCTGGCACTCGCAATGGCTGAACAACCGGCCACCCAAGCAGATTGCACCGGAGATCTTCCTAGCTTCCAAAAGAAAGAATAGGACAGTGAAGGAGGCTTTGATAACAAACAACTGGATTCAAGACATACAACTTCGAAGGATCACGACGACCGAACATCTTCGCCAGTACACCGAGCTTTGAAACTTGATCCAACAAGCTCAACCACCGGGCTCGCAGAGTGACACAATTCGCTAGAAACTCACTGCAAATAGAGAATACTCGGCAAAGTCAGCTTACCATCTGCAATTCATAGGAGCGATCAGATCGACCTATTGCAGGATGATATTGGACTATTGGGTGCCGCCAAAATGTAAGCTCTTCGCGTGGCTGATCATTCAAGACCGAGTATGGACAACGGACAGACTCTAGAGGAGGGGATGACCGAACTAACAACTTTGCTCGCTGTGCCGTACCACTCAGGAAACGGCGCTACACCTGTTCGTCAAGTGTAGACTGTCCAAAAGGGCATGTAGGGTGGTTCAACAATGGACAAGCCTAGACCTTCGAGTACGCAAGTGGAACATCTACGTCACAATAGAAGATTGGTGGCAACAACTCCTCTCCACACCGCTCGTCCCTAAAAAGCCCCTCAAAACCTTTATTATTCTTGTGACATGGGAGTTGTGGTGGGAACACAACGCAAGGATTTTCCGCCACTTTGCCTCAACACCAGCTGCCATAATTGCCAAGATCAAAGAGGAAGCTAGGGCCTTGATGGCAGACACGATAAATCTAAGGGAGATTCCTGTTTTAGGAGATATCACCTAGTTCCTATTTTGGTGGGCCTGGACACTTTGCCAGACCTTGTACAAATTGCCATGACTTGTTTTAAAACCTCCCTCTCTATTAATACATAATGGCAAAGCTTTTGCCTCCTTTCAAAAAAAAATTCGTACAAGAACACCGCTGCATAGCAGTTGCAAATCTATACAAATCAACGAAGATTCAGACCAAATCATCAACGCCAACTCCCTGTTGTGCATTACCAACGTCATCACATGCAGCCAGCATGAATCAACATCGAGACGACACTAGCGACATTGCAGAAAGAGGTTGCAACACAGCAGCATCGTGGATAGAGACTGCGAGGCTACGGTGGCGGAGTCGACAGTTCTAGCATGGATCAAGGCTAGTGGAGACAATGGCGGCGGCACGGATGGTGATGATGCAAATTTCGTGGTGGAGAGCGAATGGAGCTGGAGACAGAAAAAGATTGGCCTCCAAGGGCCACCACACTTCTGATTCGACGGAAGGGCGAAGAAGTCGGCAGAGGATGTAGGGAGTAAGAAGGTAGCGGTGGTGGTGGGAAGCAAAGATGGCGAGGGCGGCGAGTGGAGATGGCGGCGGCAACGCTCGATGGCGCAGAGCCGCATGCCTGCACGCGAGAGGCGAGCGATGGGACTAGACACTCAGCAGGCCAAGTCTGATTTCTCGAAAAATAAGTGTGGCCTCTCAAGGCTACACTTTTTTTTTCATCGGAATGGGCCAAATACCTGTGTAAAGTTAATGGGTTACGGCCCATCCAAACATAACTTTTGCATTTACACCTAAAAAATATTTGAGCTAGTATTTTACATTGGTATTGGGCCAAAAAAAAAAGACTTCCATGTAGGCCATAGATCTAAATATTTCTTTGTAGTAGTCGCTCACTACAGGGTTGTTAAAGTTTGTGCAAGGAACAGAAAATTGGACATACTCTGTATTTGGCATAAACAACATGGCAACAGATCATGCCAATACATATGTAACAATGTTTAATTCTTTTCGGAGGAAATATAACCCTATCTGATATGAGCTTTACTACTTGGAGTCCAATTCGAACAATTAATTCCATAAAGGTGTGTCTCAAATAGCGAAGTTAAAGAAGGACCTAAACCCGAAAATTCCAAACGCCAAAAATATTTTTCCTGGAAGATCCAGTAAATAAAAAATAAAAGAAAAGGAAAAGAAAACACGCTTCTCCCTACTCATCTTTTTCCCTTTTCCCCACTCCGTCTTCCTTCCCCTTTCCTCCTCTCCTCCTCCTCCTCGTCCTCTCCCCACCGCGTCAAACCCTCGCCCGAAGCAACCGCCGCCGCGCCGAATCCACCACCGCGCGGCCCAATCCGCGTCGTCCCCGACCGATTCCCCCTCCGATCCGCCGGAATCCGCCGCAGGGGCGCGCGGCGCCTTTGCCCCCCCACGCTCGCCCCCGATGTACAGCAACTTCAAGGAGCAGGCGATCGAGTACGTGAAGCAGGCGGTCCAGGAGGACAATGCCGGCAACTACGTCAAGGCGTTCCCGCTCTACATGAACGCCCTCGAGTACTTCAAGACCCACCTCAAGTACGAGAAGAACCCTAAGATCAAGGAGGCCATCACCGCCAAGTTCACCGAGTACCTCCGGCGCGCCGAGGAGATCCGCGCCGTCCTCGATGAGGGCGGTGGAGGTGCCGGGGCCAACGGGGGTGACGCGGCCGTCGCCACCCGGCCCAAGACCAAGGGTAAGGACGGGGACGGAGGTGGGGATGACTCCGAGCAGTCCAAGCTGAGGGCTGGGCTCAACTCGGCCATCATCACCGAGAAGCCGAATATCAAGTGGAACGATGTTGCCGGCCTAGAGAGCGCCAAGCAGGCGCTACAGGAGGCCGTCATATTGCCTGTCAAGTTCCCACAATTCTTTACAGGTGAGCGGCTGCAAGTACAATCAGTATCCTTTTTCTCTCTTTTTGTCGAGAATGAGATGATTGCAGTTGTCATGGATCGTATATATCATATGGAACCTGATCTTGATTGAAACGGATTGGGCGAGTATGGGTTGGTTGAAACGTTGTTCGTTCCGTATTGATGGTTGCCTGATGCGCAGAGTTAGCATGTTCAATTACTAGATTTTGCTTGTACGAGGACAGTTTAGGTGTCAACTATGGTTCAGAATCCACTTCTAGAAGGTGCTGGGTGCAACTATTATGTTCTATAGTCTTGGTGGATGCAGGGAAATCGTGAAAGTTACATCCTGGAAATAATTTTGACTGTCCAATCTCTAGCAAGAGGCTTGCTATAAGTGAAATTAGCATGATCTAATACCAGTGATATGGAGTAAAACCATAATTTTCAGCTAGTAGTTTGAACTGAAAAGACGTTTATGAAAACGAGGGGGAAAATGCTGCTTTAATGATTGGTGCATTGGTTCTTACAGTATAGTCTATAATTGTGCAGCAAGTTATTAGCTTGACATACATTTAATGTTGGAATGCTTGATATGGATTTTCCATTGTTTAATCTAGCAAATAGTTTGTTTCAAATATTAAGGGTTTGTTTTCTTTGTGCATATACTGACCTTCTTTAATGTGACTCAAAAACTAAAGGCACTTTCTAAGTACAATTGGTCTCAATCACTGTTCAAGTGTGCATAACTAGTCAGTCTAGAGATTTAGTGGTGTTAGCTATCTTATACTAATGGAGAATTCTTTCTTTAGGTAAACGGAGACCATGGAGGGCTTTTCTTTTGTATGGTCCACCAGGAACAGGAAAGTCTTATTTGGCTAAAGCTGTTGCGACTGAGGCTGATTCTACATTTTTCAGGTAGTTATACCATATATATATCTATATATTTCAACTACATATCTGACAATAAATCCTCACTCTTACTAACTCCAATACTAAAACTTTCGATGATGTGGAGCTGTGTGTCAAATTAACAATGTCCCAACATCCCTAACTTTTTTGCTGCTACCTCACTACCTGTGTCAGTTCCAAAACTGTAATTTGTAGCATACTTTGCTTTCTTTTTTCAGTAGTATGAACAGAAATAAAAATACTTATATTTTCGGTTTTTGCGATTTCTTTTTTTCACTTTTGTGTGTACTCAAGGGTTTAATGTACTAGCATGAGCTATTTAAAATTCATATTATATTGAGTTGTAGATACTTCATGCTGTTACAGTTGTAGTTTTGCAATTCACGTTTTGGGGTATCATTAAGGCTCTAAAAACTGCCAAAGTTTCTTATTTGAGTAGAACTAGTTAGTCTTATTTTTAGATTTTTGTCTCATTTAACAATTTCTCTTGTTGATTTTTTCTATATTTTTTAAAGTTATAGTTATGTAACTCTTATCGACAAAATTTATGAAGTTGTATGTATGCTGTGTAAATGTATGGATAATGATCAGAATTAAATAGCTTGGAACACCAGTAGCGCCTTGACTCCTCTTTCTGCATAAGCTCATGTCTTGATTCAGTTGTTGCCCTGTTGCTGCAGTGACATTCTTGGTGTCTTAGCCTATAAGAATGTTTCTAGGCAGCTACCTTTTTTCCTGAAAATTGTATAATTATGCAGGCAAGTGAGCTTTTTTCTCAAAAAGAAAACATTTATGGAAAACTAGGAAAGTTGTTCCTTGCAAGGTGTGTCCTAATATAGCAGCTCTTACATAGCTACATTTGGTTTGATCATTTTTCATGTGTGGAATAAGAAACTTTTAAGCCATCAGCATCCCAAAGTTTCAAGTGGCATACTCATTTTAGACATGTTCTGTACTGAGTTCAATTTGCCTTTCTATGTCTTTGTATATATTCATTGATTATTACATATCTAACACCTGTGTTGTAATGATACATGTATAGCCCAAAATGGATAATTGTAAAATCACTTATTTTGCTGGGAGCACTTGTGGTTTCCCTGACATATTGCTAACACTTATTTTTATGGAAGAACTGGTATAATTTGATGGGATGATGGCCTGCCACGTTTTTGCTGTTTTGAAATATGTCTGAACATTCCCTAGCAATTAATACTTCTGATCTGAATAACTTCTGTGCATCATTTTTTGCTCCTGGGATCAGTTGTCCAAAATGTGATGCTTATCCCTTTGATGGAACTATAAAGATAAACCTTCAAACAAAATTTAAAAGATTAATGAATGGTAATCCATCGTTTATTCTTTATACAGTAATGGCCTGTATGGCCTTGTACACTGTTTTACTGTTTAAAGATTTCAACAAATGTTTACATGTTCATGCAGTAGCCAAAATAAGCATGCAACACATATTTCCTGTACTTAGAATAAGAATCCCAGCATTGTCCATGGCAGTAGCAAAAGGAGAAGATTTAACAAGTTGTGGTTGCTTACTTGATACTAGAAATTCCATGATATATTTGAGATTAGAAACAGAGATTTCTACTATAAATGGTTTTAAAAAATATATAATGCTTGCTAAACTATATAAATCCCCCATTTATACCAGCCTGTCCTTAAGAACGCAATTTAACATAGCAGAGAGGCTAAGACCTTTGTAAACTGTCTTTCAGATGGCCTCAGTGACCTTTATTTAGAACAACAGTAGAGACTGTAGCTCAATCCCTACACTTTAGCAAAAACAATGGTGTGATCGCTTATCAGTCATTACTGAACTATAGGCAGATGACTAATATGGGTTGCAGGTTGAATACTAAAGGCAAGTTCTCATATTTCAAATATAATGGCCTTCTGATTATTATTGCAATATCAAATCAGTGAGCAGAAGCAGGTTCTTATCCATGTCCTAGTATAAATGGAAATGTGGCCTGCATAGCAGGACATCGCTCAGATATAAGTTCATGTTTTCACTTGGTTCCAGTCAGAATTCATAAAAGTGGAATCAACCTAGTCCCCAGCCCCCACTGGTTTTTGTTTGCCAGAAACCGGCCAGTTCCTAGAGTTTAGCTGTAAAGCTAGAAATTAGTCAATGTCTTTCTGAATAAATTCAGAATCGTTCAAAAGTTGGTTTAATCCAGGACAGATTGATGTTCAAACGAGGTGGAACATTAGAACCGTTTCATATGAAAATGTCAGAGCCAATTGATTCCCACATATTTTCTACCTGTTTCTGATACCAAAATGGATTTGAGATTGGAGCATGATATGGTAGTCGTATTAAGGTAGTATTACCAGACCAATGAACATTTTACACTGCCACTTCCAATGCATACTAAAAGGAAGTTCATGAGATATATGGTCCTGTAACAGTTGATGGTTTATCATGTATGCATTGATCATTCAATTTTGCTAGCAATTCCAAAGTAATAAAACAAGTTAGCTCTTTGCTAATCCTATCTATCACTATAATTACGAGTTAGTTAGACCACACAAGCAATTTGTATTCACTGTTGAGCACACCATACCTCCTGATCATTCAATTTTGCTAGCAATTCCATAGTAAAACTAGCACTTTGCAAATCCTACCACTAGAGTTATGAGTTAGCTAGATCGTATTCACTGTTGACCACCCTATACCGCCCAAAGATTGAGTTCCAACTTCCAAATGAGTGGGTCACCTTCACACTGAGAAAGTTACATGAATACCTATCTAGCAACGCTGCATGTGATCATTGTGTGATTATTACTGAGAGTGGCTACTGTTCCACTATTATCTATGTGTTTTCTCATGCCACAGCTGAATGCATGTTTACAATGATATGCAGACATTTGTGAGAAAAAGAGAAACTGCACTATTCCTTTTCTTGTACCTGATTGCTCCATGATGTTGCCAATGATCAATACATACTATTTTATTTTTTTATTGCTAGTGCAATATCTCTAATTATGTTTCATTAATGTGTTGCTCTCATGCAGTATATCTTCATCAGACCTTGTTTCAAAATGGATGGGAGAAAGTGAAAAACTAGTTGCAAATCTTTTCCAAATGGCTCGGGAAAATGCTCCTTCTATTATCTTCATTGATGAAATTGATTCTTTATGCGGTCAACGTGGAGAAGGAAATGAAAGTGAAGCTTCAAGGAGAATCAAAACTGAACTTCTTGTGCAAATGCAGGTGAGTTCTGGTAGCTTATATTATTAACTTCTTCTGAATCGGGTGCTTGCTAGCCTGAATATCAGAATGACTACTTTTAAGTGTTTACTTGGACATGTTATTCTTAAGATGGTAATGATTCTGAAAGAGCTTCAGATGGAGGTGCATGTCATGCTGTTATGTTTGAAAATTATAGTTCGTTAGGATCAAGTTATTGAAACAGGGTTTCTAACCTGTATATTTGAGGGAAAAAATGGAACATGGCATATTTTCATTTCACATTTTAGGGCCTGTTTGGTAGAGCTCCAGATTCTATGTTTCTAATCTTGCGATTCTGATTCTTCCTGAATCAGATACTGATCTTGTGGGGATTTTTAATTTTCGTTCGTTGGATTCTCACGAGAAGCCGCCTTTTGCCTGATTCTCCATTCGTGTGTAAAATTGAGAATCACAGCGGATCAATTCGGCTAAGAATTGGGGGGATTTTTTGCCCGTTTGGCTCAGCTCCAATTGATCCGATTGAGAATCACCCTTGAGAATCCCTACCAAACGCGCCCTTAGTATTAAGTTATTCTTAGAATGGTAATGATTCTTGAAGTTCAGAGCTTCAAGTGGAGGTCTATAAAATGCTAATATTTGAAAACTATAGTTCGTTAGGATCAAGTTGTTAAAACAGTGTTTCTAACTTTTATATTTGAAGGGGCAAAAAGGAACATGGCATATTTTCATTTCACATTTTAGTCCTAAGATTTGTCGCCACACTGTTTTGGCTAATACTGGAGTACCGGACCAGCTATCACCTCTAATATTTTTAGATTTCTAGTACCAAGTCCAAACAGAGTTGTACTAGTATGAGGTGTCAAACTAGTTTTGAATATTAGCCAGGCCAGATCTGAAACTAACCACAAGGATGAATACATGCTCTTCTATCCAGATTTGGAATCATAAAAATAAAAACGTGCTAAATTTCCATGTAGGTCAGATGCAGGCTGGCAGATTAGTTGCTTTCTAGATAGATGGATTCAATATTGATGCATGACTTGCCCATAATAGTTGACCACTACATTTGATGAGCTTCAAATACTGATCATCTTTTCTTAGAACATATAACATGTTAATTCTTATTATCTGATATGCATTTCATGGTTTGTTAAATTATTTAGATGCCCTTTTTGTGTCAAACACTCAACTTACATTTTGCTTTGTTTCGCTGGTAAATGTCCAGGGTGTTGGCCATAATGATGACAAAGTACTGGTTCTTGCTGCTACAAATACGCCATATGCTCTAGACCAGGTTTGGGAAGATCTATGCAACTGTGTTGCACCATTTAGAAGTCTCTACAATATTCTCTTGATATCCATTGAACAATTTAGTATACTTACATAAATCCATTGTCTCAGGCTGTGCGCCGGCGCTTTGATAAACGCATCTACATTCCGCTACCTGACCAGAAAGCAAGGCAGCATATGTTTAAGGTGCAGAAACATTTGTGCAATTCAGTTTCAAGAATATTGTCATGTTCTGTTGTAACAATCTTTGGCTGAAGCTGCTAACCTTTAATTTGTCCAGGTCCATCTCGGGGATACACCACACAACATAAATGAAAGTGACTTTGAGAGCTTGGCTCGTCGAACAGACGGGTTTTCTGGTTCGGATATCGCTGTTTGTGTAAGTAATTTTCTGCAACACTTAAATGTGTCCGTGCTCTGTAACATGTACTGAGATCTTCTTGCTCTCTTTTTTTTTTCAACAGGTAAAGGATGTGTTATTTGAACCTGTGCGCAAAACACAGGATGCAATGTTCTTCTACAAGGCAGACGGTGATATGTGGATGCCCTGTGGACCAAAGCAACCTGGCGCTGTACAGACCACCATGCAGGATCTCGCATCCAAAGGTCTTGCTGCAAAGGTAAGAATGAGATTTCCTCAACTGCGCATGTTGGAAGAGACTTCTGACGATCACTAAGGTGTATTTCCTGTTTATAGATCCTTCCACCACCAATCTCAAGGACAGATTTCGAGAAAGTACTCGCCAGGCAGAGACCGACAGTGAGCAAGAAAGACCTAGAAGTGCATGAAAGGTTTACAAAAGAATTCGGCGAGGAGGGTTGACAAGATCACGAAAACTCACTCATGCACAGCTGCTCCACAGAAATGTATATTGTTTATGACTTCGATTGTTCTGGTTGGAAGTTGGATTCACAGATTTGTACAATTGGTAGCCTAACTATGATTAATTACAACGTGTTTATTGCGTTGGGCTATCATTGTGCCTCTGTTGTCAACTTATTTCATTTTTACTGTCACTTGAAATTTTCCACAAGTGTATTAATTATGGAATAATACTTAACGTGGAGCCCTTGTGGTGCAGCTTGTATAGTCTGTTCTCCCTGGTTTCTGATTCCCCTCATTTTTCCGTTTTATTCTGTGCTTATTTTTTGCTCAAATTTATTTGTCCAATCAGGTATTGAACCCTCAAAAGGTATCTGTTTGTTCATGTAAGTTTGGTACTGGACCAAGCACTATAGCAATAACTTCAATTTTACCTGACAGTCTGTTCAATACAACACACTGGTTCTGAGCGTGCTTGTACTGAACTTGGCTGATACGGCCAGTTTGGCCTTATCCGGGACTGCCCATAATACTAGTTTTGTGCAAACTTGCCTGGTAATTCATTCAGTTCCTCACTGAATTAATGTACTGAACCTGAACTTTTTAACTGGCCGGCCGGTTGCTGGAGGCCCGTGATTCTGCAGTGCAAACTGATCGATGCATCATGCAAGTACGTACCTGCACGGCCGCACTATCAAGCATGTGATGCACCAATTCAGCCAAAATTCAGCAATTCAGCCAATGCAGCGATCAGGTACTACGTAGTACTGGCACTGCTAGTACTCGTGCAAACTAAAGGCCAAACTGTTCTTCCAAATGATTCAGTATTGTAGCCGTCAGAAGTTCAGAACACATAGTTTATATACAGCATATTGTGTCCTAGATAATGGAGTGACAGCCGTGCATGTATATGGTTCCAGCCGTCAGAAATTCAGAATACATAGTTACAAATTTATACTGCATCTTGCGTCCTAGATAATCCAAGTCAAGCTATACGATTACTAGAGCTTTTTCTCTAAACATGACCAGAAATATATTCAGATTTGTATAAATTTTTCACATACTAGCATATCATCCGTGCGTTGTAACAGGGTTTTAATTAAAAAAATTATCATCACCCGGTTATCACTATCACCTTCTGCATATATCTTTCTTAATTGCTGTATATATTTGTTATGATAGGGGGTTCCTTAACTCCGCACTGTTCTTTTTTCATCTCACAAAAAGTAGAGTTAGTGGAGGGTGGTTGATATATGGGTCTTTTAGGCCCACACTGTTATTTTTTTTTCTCTAAAAAAAGTAGAGAGTCAGTGGTAAAGATGATAGTAGATTTATCACTTACCACTATCGC
The DNA here is from genome assembly GCA_003991445.1 of Oryza meyeriana var. granulata. Lineage (NCBI taxonomy): Eukaryota > Viridiplantae > Streptophyta > Magnoliopsida > Poales > Poaceae > Oryza > Oryza meyeriana. Next base: position 270,525 of record RYFJ01002853.1, on the reverse strand, counting down.
TACTTTCTTTTAAAGAAATATAGATATATAAGTCAATTATTAACCGGTTCAGCTGCATATGGGTTGGTGCAGTACGCCCAGTACTACTACGTACGCACGTCTTCCGACGGCTCTAGCTCGTCGTTGTACTACACTAGTACAGAATACTTGCTTGCATATAATAGGTCAAGAAGAACATGCCAACGCAAGATACTACTATTTTGCCTAGCTAAGCTCTCTGGATTCGGTAAGATCAGTGTTTGCTTTGCTTTGCTTGCCCCGTCTCCTAGCTAGCTAATAGTCTCAATTTGACTGAAGCTTTTGCACTAATTAAGTACCCAGTAATAATGCTCTTGTACTAATTAAGTATGTAATAGCATATTAATTCCTAGCAGCCTTTATCGTATCCTACCGATTTAAGCCTTTCAGCATTATATTAGCTTGCATGACTGGCCTAGGAGACACTCTTGGTGATGGGTGGTTTATATGTATCATGAGATGATCAAACTGTCATGGCAGATTAATGCTTAATTATGCAGCTGGTTAATATGTTATGGCTAGCGGCTTGAGAGGCACAGTTGGAGAAGAACCAACCACACTCCTCCCATCTTGCAATTTTTGTCGTTTCTCGTAGGCCAATTAAGGATGCAAGGAATCTGGGACCCAATCGCATTAATTAATGAAATGACAGGACAGTGGTAGACCCTTGCTAATCCCTCTGGTCATTATTCATTTATAATTTTGATATTGACACAATCCCTAAAATTTAACTTTGTCTTGATCTATTGTCATGATCATGGTATCAGAGGAAAATTGTTTTAGACAAATCTATCAGTGCCATTTTCACATCTATGCATGCTCGTATCACAAATTAAACGGATATTTGATTGTTATAAATTAGCACCTCAACTCATTTTTTTAGAAAGAAGGGATGACCCCCTCCCATTTTCATTACCATAAATATAACACAACAGAATTAAAAAAAGATCCACCAAATTCCAACTAGCAACTAAAAAACATAAAAAAGACAGATCCAAAAGCTTCGACATCTAGCACCTAACTCATGGTTCATAACATCGCCTGAGAAAAATTTCGTGACAAATTAACCAAAATTTTTTTACACCAAGACAAAGTAAATATTGTAAAAATTTTCTTAAATGGAAAATCGTCAAATATTGTGAATATACCAAAGAGTCAACTTGTATACCCTCATTATGAGCATTCTTAAAACTACAAGAAAACAAAACATGCTGAAGTGTGATGCATGCTTATATGTACATGTTGCACTTCTTCCTAATGGTCGGGAAGAACCGAAAGAAATCATTGTTCTGCTTTGTTGCAATATTGTCATTTAAATCCAGTGATTTCAGTTGGTGAATTGAACTTGGTCAGTTGGAGCACCTTTCCAAAAAGTTTCATCTCTGTACAGTCTCTAAAAAAACTAGTTGGAACGCAAGTGGAATTCGTAGTCTCCTCTACCCAGGAAAATATCAAGACCAGCAGCAACCTATGAATATTTTTTTAATTAATTATCCCCATTGATCAAGTGCCGATTTTAATTATAACGTGTCAAAAAGCTTCAGCCACCAATGGCACAAATGTACTAAAAAATGCATGTGCTAATTAATTAACAAGTCGGCAACATGCATGGACAAACCACTTATATATATAATATATATACATGATCCTATCTTCCTTACCGGAAGAAGAGCATCAATCTGATATACAATTTGAGCACTTTCCATCATTAATCAAAACACTACTAGCATAACAAGTGTACAACTAAACAAATAATTTGGAGTCCATGAATGCATGAACACCTACATGTGCACAAGATCAGCATCAGCTAACCAGGAAATAAAGTAGTTTAATTCCAAGACGGAAATCAATTAACAATTGACTAATCCTGTCAAAGCAACGCTAATTATACTCCAAATGGATCCCGTGCCCTTGACCAATACTGCGTCCACAGGATGCAACTATGCAAGGATCAGTTTCTCTCTGACAAAGGCATGCATGCTAGTAGTTGGAATAAAAAAATATGAATATATATATACACAAAGAGAGAGCTAGCAAAGTTAAAATAAATTAATACACAAATGCTGAAATTAGGTAAGGTGGCCAAGTTAATTAATCTGCTCCTTGCATGCAGCCTTGACGCCATCCACAGAATTGACATGAATGCAACGTGGCCGGACAGCATCCGAGAAGCAGATCCTTTGAACTAATCCAAGTAGCATATGATCACCAGAAACACAGAAATGCAAGTGGATAGCTCCATTCTTTGAACCATATATCTATCTTAAAGTTGAGCAGAGGACGACAAGCCAGCAGGCAGCAGCAGCTAGTAGCTGCAACTTGCAAGGATTGGCTCTACACAAGAGGAGGAAGAAGAAGGATTGGATTGGGCTAGATTGGATGGATGGATGGCAATGGAAACTTGAGCCGGTCACTGCTTGCATGCATGCTACTTGCCAACTTGGTACGCACACGGTATGAAACTGTGTGCTGTACGTCTCAAACTGCCTCTCTAGCCACCAAAGCTTGTGGTTTTCCACTGGAAAGCTGCTGCTTGTGTTGCAACTTGCAGCTGCTGCATGCGAAGCTTAAGGCTTTTTTGTGCTCATCCAGTTGCATGGATGCATGCAATGCCTGCCTCTTGATGGCTCAATTCAGTTAGCTAGCTAGAGTAGGAGTATTTGTTATACAATCTGATGCATGCTGCAGCCTGCAGAAATGTACAATCTGAATTTCTGGTGGTTTTTACAGGTCCGTATATATACAGGATGTACGTGCAGATATATGCTGAGCCATCGAGTTGAAAATCCGGTCGGCCGGTCGGTCATACTTGGGGGGCTACGTACCCAGACTTGATGTGTGTTAAATTACACGTCTTTGTCTGAACTAGGAAGTGCGTCGTGCTCGGTCGATAAAACCATGAAGAATTGATTGATTGTTAATCTGGTGGTCGTTGATATGCATCCTAGCTACCTTAAACAAGGGGACGATTGAATTTAATTTTTGAAGAACTAGTTTGAGTACTTCCCCTCCGGTCTAAAATCATGTCAACACTTTTTGCACATAAAAAATATTTGTAAAAATATTTATGTTGGGTGAAAATCATATCTAAATTTATCTTAAAAATAATTTTACGGTGTTAAAATTTTATTAGGTTTGTAAAATATTTTCTAATAGAAATTATAGTACCCAAATTAAAGTTGCACTTTGAAAATCACATCAATATTCGGAACAACGATATGTTTTCATGACTGAAGGAAGCATGAGAGTTTTGAATGCAATGAACAGAAGCTTTTGCCAACCTTTTCAAGAGAAATAGAGGGAGGGAAAAAGAAAAATAGAGAGAAAAGAACAAGTTGCTCCCTAATTATAGGATTGAAATGATCTATATTGCCTTTAAACTAAAGGTCTCTTTAGCCATTCCCACCTTATATACTGTAATTTAAATTTCAAATGGATATTAAAGGCCATTCCAACTCACATTGCGCGGTCTCATGGTCATACCGTGTTAACCTAGTGATGGAAAAGGGATCGAACACGGTCATAGTTGGGGTGCTAGCTTGATGTGTATCTTTGTCATGACTAGCGAGTGTCGTGTTCTATAACAATGACGAATATAAGTAAATCAAGTATCGGGGTGGATTTTTATCAATTTTATAATTTCAAGACAAACTAGGTGTACTTTTGACGACATATAATAAGCAACTAAAAGGGATTAGAAAGAACTGAAAATAAAACCACAATGTGCGAAGGCATGTACATAGTAAATAATAAGCAAAGTTTTGGGGGTATTACACACACACATTGGTATATGCAAATTTAACTACACAATTAAGTGTAAACAAGATTCCGATAAAATTTAAATGTGGATCAAAATGTCTTCTAAATTTAATATGTATGAGTTTATATGTTATCTTCCAAGTCAAATAATCCCCTCTTTCAGTCATGCTCCTTGTGTTGGTTTAGTTGGATGTTTGATCCAGTAGCTAGTCTCTATTTCTAGAACACCTTTTACTATAAACTTATAGACCTTCTGTTCTCCTCATCTTTTTGGTGTTTTATTTTTAAGACTCATCTTTTTGGTAGAGAGCTGCATTACTTTCTCTGATGCATGCACCTTTTCATACTGGCAAGAACTTTATCATATTAGAGAACACAATGCAAGCTGCATACAGCAAACTGAAAAACCTGCCTGAAGTAGGTAATTGTTTTGAGTAAATTAAACCTCCACCTAGCTAGTCTGTTTGCTTTCAAATCATTGAAGATAGAGATAGAGGAAAGCACAAGTTGATGGTCTGTACACATGCCATTGAATCCCACGATCAATGCAAAGACTTGATTCGTTTTGCATGCTGATACGCGCGTGAGCATTGACCACTGACCATGTCTAGAAAGCTACTGTTTACTGAAGCTCGCATTCCTGGCTATGGCTTCGTCGCACTGGAGCAGCTAGCTAGCAAGAAGAAAGCAAGAGACAATCCAACCCAAGACACAAAGAAAAGAATACTTCTGATATACTACTACATAGTCAGCTTCCGTACATTGGGAAATTAAGTATATATATATACACACGAAATACTTGTGAGTTTGATCAAGGTTGATTAAACTTTGACCGTACTTTATTTTAAACAGCACAAGAAGCAGATAACTTTGAATCCGTATATTGATAAATGAAGAACTTTCTTGTTACAATTAGACATATGTTCTGAGAAATATTGCTTAACAAACTGCCATAAAAAAATCTCAAGTTGGCTTTTGTTTATCTATATTTCTTAATTTCCATAATGTTGATAATTAGAGGCCTCTCTTGATTTTTCTCTTGTTTATTTTGGATTCTTTCTTTTTTGTGTAATGCAGATGTACTCTTGTTTTACTACTAGCAGTAAATAAATAAAGCACAAAAAATATAACTAAAAGTTGACAAGTATTGGCAAACCACGCAGCTGAGGTGGTGTTCGGTTTGGCTTGTTCATGCGGTTTATAAGCCACACGCAAAACGAAAAATATTATTGTCACGTAATAATTAATTATTAACTATTAAAAACTTAAAAAATAAATTTATTTGATTTTTAAAGTTAATATCATATAAATTTTTTTAAAAAAATACACAATTTTACGTTTCAGAAAACATACTAATGAAAACGAGTCAAAAGAAGAAAAAAACACCACCTGAGTCCCTTAATTTGTCGTAATAGCTAGTAGTAGGTCGGCTTGTATTGAAGCGACAACACGTACTATGCTAACTAAGGTCGCCAGATAAAGCTAGCTGCATCTGCGTCCTTTTTCTTGAAAGAAATTGATCAAATTCATTTCATGTTACAGTACACACGTATTACATATAGCTACTCCTCTATCCCTAATACAAGAGATCATACTAATTTTTAAAAAATAAAAAAGTAGCAAAACAACAAATTATGATATAAAAAGTGACAGTTAGAATGATAAACTAGTATATAAGGTGATAGAAAATAAACTAGTATAAAAGTTAATAGGTGAATAATAAAATAATATAAAAATTAATAGATAGAGAATGATCATAAAATTTCTTATATTTTAGAACAATGTAGAACAAGAAAATTCCTTGTATTATGGGATGAAGCGGTACTAGCTAGGAGGAATACAAACCTGCTAAAATAAGTTAATTAATGCATAATACTGTATAATCGCGTACATACGTATTAGAACATGGATTAAGTGGGACTAATTAACACGCACATGCACTAATTAAGCTGTGGTCGATTTGCAAGTGAAGCTAAGAGTCAATTTGGATTGATACCGAAATATATCTTACCAATTTTTTAGCAAATTAAATAGTACGTACATATATTGGTTTGGATGGAAGCCAAACAATTGATAATGCTAATGCTTCATTTGGCTAAATTCTAAAAGTTTTCTACCAAAATTTTGCTTCATATTAATAGCAAACCAAATATGAGTTGGATAACTTTATTCTAAATAAATTGGTAGTACCAAAAATTTATCTAGATTGTGACACTCCCGATGAGTTGGTATGGTAGCAAACCAAATTGTCCGTAATATGGCGAACGTTCTGCGATGGTGTCCAAGAATCTTCTAGAAACTCTCCCTCGGACGACGACTTTTCAAAGTCTTTGAAGTCGTCAGGACTGGCCGCGAATGCCATAACAATTAATGATATCACTGCAAAAGTTTCAGATTAAGATGCAGCTAACCACATGGGCAACGTGTTCATCGTAAATAATTAAATTAAACCGATATTGATTGCAACAAGCAGGGCCCTTTTTTCCCTCCCCGTTGGAAAAGAAGGCTAACTAAATAAATTACTGAGGTTGGAAAAAGAATTGAGGCTGCCTAATTAAATTGGTTTCAATAACGAACGATGTTTTCTTATTTAGATAATAGAAAACTTCCAGCCTCTGCTTGAATAAAATTTACAGCCAAAGTATTACACAACGTCTTCGTCTGCATCACAAAGAAAAAGGAAAGCCAACACAGTTTAGATGACAAGATATTATTAAATGCAAATTCTATTATTAAATCTCTATTTATAACTAGTAAAGAGCTGCTAAATCGTATTGAAAAATGTTTTCTAATACTCCTATATTAAAACTAGTTTTTTTTAGCTTGTGCGAATTTTCTCTTCTGTTCTAAGGAAGAAAAATGATCTATTTCTAAGGCAGGAAATAATGTCGCTCTAATTTACAAGGTTGTTATTATCATAGTCGACAAACTTTACTATTACCTTTACACTCTACATATCATGATACACGTAAACAGAGCTACTAGATTAGAAAGAAAATTACATATAGATATCGACAACCATTGAGGAAAAAAATAATCACACAAGCGGCTAGTAATGTCGTTTTGATGCAACTTGCAAGCAGCTCGTACGAGCACAGCAACTCAAATTTAAAGATCGGTCGGTTTTTGTGAAAACAGCAAATGTTCAGTGCAATGAACCTTGCTACTAGCCTTTCGATCGATCGTGCTCATGGTGCAACTTGGCTGCCCTGCTGCCTGCTGTTCTTCATCCAAGTTGCCCAAGTAGCTATACCTATAGCTAGATCAGCTCGATCGCCAGCGAACAATGCAAGGAGCTGTATTTTGTATTTTCCACGTAAAAATATCACTACTGTTGCTATTAAATATTTTATTAGCTGATCAATCATAAGAAGCTTGAGAATTGAGATGGACTACTGTAAACATTGCAAATTCAACGAGTGGTTTTTTTCATCTGAGAAAAAGGTTTAAAATAGAAATGATCACTGTGCTAACCTTATTTAAATGTCTGAAAGTGATCTGGTTTGCTGACTGACTGACGCTCTAGATCGAAAATCTGAAGTCGACATTAGTTTTGACAAAAAAAAAACTATGTATGTTTTGTTTGGTGAATGAATATGGTAGTATGAGTAAATTTGTCAAAAAGCTAATTTACAACTTTATTCTGAACATGCCAAGTTAAATTAATCTAGTGGACAAGAGGGATGACATTATGTTGACTTTGAATAGTCAAAAAAATTATTCTACCTTTGTATTGGACTATATAAGGGTAATTTATAGTCAGTGCCATATACATATAAGTTTTATATGGTACTACAAATTAACACAATTATTATTTATTAAGATAATTACATGTAAGGTCGCCTTTGGACTGGTGGAATTATAAATGATTTTTTTGGAGGAATTGATTGTTTTGTGTTTTAGAAACAGCTTGGTCGACATATGTGACTAACAAATCTAACTAATCCAACTAGGCGAAAAAAACACTCTCCTCTACATATATGGTTTGGCTTAGTAGTGGAATAATTCCATAGTCCATATATTGTACTCCCTCCGACCCTAAAAGAATGTAGTTTTAGATAGTTAAAGAGGGATTAAGCAAGAGGTTAAAAGACCACTATACCCTTAATTAATTTGCACAATAATGGTGGTAATATCGAGGAATCAACTCAGGCCTTTATTGTCATATATGAATATGAACAAGTTGCAAGGAACCAGTTTGGATTTCCTTTTTTATGGAGGTTGTGGGTTTATCTAGCTAGAATATCTGGAAGCAAAGGAATGATCTGATTTTCAATAGCATTCATCCCACTTTTCAAAAGTGGAAAAGGAACTTCAAGGAAAATTTTGTCCTGAATATGCGTAGGGCAAAGGAGACAAACCAAGTTGATAATCATGGATAGACAATCTTGTATAAGCTTTATTTTCTTTTCTTTTATATAAGCTGTACATATTATATTATTAATATAGTGCATTAGGAGCCTCTCCTACTATTTTTCGTAAAAAAAACAGGAGGAGATAGTATTACTCATTAAATAGCCAAAACGATGAAGTGATATTAAAGGGGTCAAGTAGACCTCTCTAAAAATACATTTTTTATGGAATAAATCATTAGTCTAAGACTACCGTCTTCTAGGGATGAGGGAGTACTGTGTATGTATGCACTTAATGCTAGTATAAGCAAAATAAACCTTTTAGACGTCACGAGATTGATTAGTGCTGATGTAATACTCGCTTGCTATAAGTTTGTAGGGCTTAACAATCGACAAGGCTCTCAGCCTAAACATTTGAGTGGACTAGTTAGCGTATACAACTCAATATGTTCATATGTACATAGTAAATTACGTTGTGCTTCCTTAGGACAGTGAATAAATTGAGTTAGAGTGAATTATTCTATTCATTACATTTCTTTTGGAAATGGGCTGGTAACTAAAAATGGTAAAATAAACATTAATGTTATCTTGATCGAGTAGTAAATTACTTCTGTACCTATAAGAGGCAAGCAAGATTCACGGGAGAACAATTGTGCACTTGCTTTGGACCCCCTACATGCATGCAACTCTTAGTTAAAACTTCTCACGATCAAAATTATATATCCTTTCTAGTTAAAGCGTAATTTTACTGGCTGTTTGCATGCAGTTTGGCAGTTCAACACCCTTTTAATTTTAGTTGTATTTCTTTCAGTACAAAATCATTTCTTGTACAGTAAGTAATAGTGAGATGATTTCAACTTTGCAATGCGTATGATCTTGTAGTTATGGCTCCAGCCGTTTCCACTCATTCTGATTGAAATTTAGTATACCCATGATGAGAACAGACCATTTTGAAACAATAGGCATTAATTGGACATATATCTGCAATATATATAATTTGGCCCTTTAATTCATGATACTTGGATTTGAGAGATGCAGTGATAACCGAGAAACATATATGCAGAGGTTGAAACATTGATTTACTTTAAGGGTATAATTTATTTTTTCTCACATCAGAATTTGTAGGCTTAAACAAGAATTTTCTTGAAGGCTTTACTAGTACAAGATTTATAGGAAACAGGACTTTAACATGATACTAGAGATAGCAACGGGGAATTGCCCACAGGATAATGCATCCCCATCCCGCCACCGTAAGTCAAAAAATATCCTACCCCTGCCCCTTACAAGTACAACGGAGAGAATATTGTTCCCATCCCCGCCCCCGCACAGGGAATTTATCCCCACAGAAGTCCTCGTCCCCACTTAAGCAACATATACATCTCAAATTATATATGTAATACAACACATATCATCCACACTTTATACCAATATATCAGCATATATCCACTAATTCACATGATAAAATAACAATATTGTCATTTATCAAAGACCACAAGAAACATAAGCATAAGCACATAACTTAGAACACAAAAGGCATTGGACTTAGGCTCCCAATGTTAATTAATTGGGTCTCCACAAGGAACGGGGACGGGGAGCAGAGCACCATCCCCGTCCCCGCAAAACCTAACGGGAACATATTTTTCTTCATTTAATTACCCATGGGGAATAGATTCCAACCATCCCCGCCCTGATAGAAGAATTCCACCCGAGTAAATGGGAGCGAGGCCCCGTTGACATCTCTCCATGATACAAGTACTATATATAACTAATAACAATATTGCACATTTTTGTCATGTTAGCACTTATGATATATAGCAATTACCCATTTTGAGTGTGCATGTTCCGTGACCCCTTTTAAATGCAGAAATACTTAATTTCTTCAAGGAGACATAAAATAATTTCTTCAGACCTGAAACCATTATTTCCTCAAACTTTAGGTGGCATCGTACTTTTTACAACATATTTACTTATATTATCAAAATATTACATGACACCTACAAATATATTTTAATTGCATAAAAGAATTTTTCTTCTTCTGTTTCTACGGTATAGAAGAGCATCATGAGAAAAAAATAATTATATATACCTAATTTTTTTGAAGGCTATATATATACCTTAATGTTAACACTAAAATATATCTTTCATAAAAATACATTAAAAGATCATGTCTCCGTGTAGAGCCTACTAAAACCATGGCACGTAAATGTAACTACTCCTACAATCTAAAACAGTTAATTTTAGGAGGAACTAGTGTTTTAAGGAGAGTTTAAACATAGATCTGGTCTCGTAAGATTATTTTCTAAAATATAACGTGCGTTAAAAAAAAAGATCATGACTAGGAGGCGACTCGAACTCGCAATACCTCGTAAGACCATAAAAAGAAATTTTCTCGGCGAGAAGCTTTTCCGAAGCTTTTTCAGCCCCTTGAAACACAGTGAGTTTTACAGTTTCCCCTTAAAAGTATTAGTACGGTCGCATTGCCAAATAACTCATATTTATAAAAGGAGAATTCTAAAAATACAGACAGAAACAATAGAAAGCAAAAGCAACCTTTTTATATATAACCCCAAAGCAGCACTGTACGTAGTATAGATTTTGGGGGGGAAACACTGTAGGTGGTAATAAGTAACATTTGATTTCCCAGTTCCACCCATGAATTGGTTTACGACAAAAGCTAATTAAGAAAATACGGGCCATATGCAAATTAAAAATCACTGACATACAATACAACAAAATGAAGTAAAAAAACTGCATAGAGATAGATCATATTGCTGCATTGAAGGACATGAGAGCTACTCATGCATCGACAAAACGAAGTCTGGAGTATGATTACCAGTTATTAGTTAGTTAGACATAGCGAATGGAGATTCGAACAATCTGAATGCTCAACCAAGAAATAGCAAATGAAATGCTTGCCAGGAGAATTCAGGGCTAAAAATCAATTTTAGCACAATTTCAATAAGGGAAACTACAAAAGGATCAGAAGGTAAGAGAATTCAAATAATTTCTAGCTATGTGCAAGTTCTGAATATTATCTAAAAACTGTGCAAGTTCTGAATCCCCAAATTTTTCAATATGGATGTCTTCTTTGATTGACGATAGATTACACATGCGTGTTAATATTATTACACGCACTCGGAGCGTAGCATCAGCTAATAGTGATTACAGAAGAAGCCAACTTCTATAAGAAACAGAACTTATTACTATATATGTACTAGATAATTGTACATACTTACGATCTCAGCATTATGATGATCTCTAGACTTCCTAATTAAGGCTGTACAGACAGCTCGATATCGATCAGTTGTAATCTCTGATTTGACAAGTTCTATGCAAAAAAAGAAGAACAGCTCTAACTGAAGATTAAACAGACGATGAACAATAAAGATGGGAGATTTATAATCTATATATGAATTAATTTGATGCTATAACAGCAGGGCACCTAGGGCAGGAGAACGCTGATGAACCACGCATCGCCTCTTGACCAAGAACGCTTCTTGCCCTTTCTCGAGCGCCGCCGCCATTTCCACCGCCCTCTCCCGCTTCCGGCCACCGCCTCCGGCGATGTCGACGCCAAACAGCCTGACGACGCGAGCTTCGTCTGTTGGCTTGTCTGCTTCTGCTTCGTAGGCGCAGGAGGTGGCCGCCGCCGCCGACTTGTTCTTCTTGCAGTCGATGAAGAGTAGCTTCTCTGGCCCATACGCCGAGCGGGAGAACACTATGGTGTGGCCGGCGCGGAGGCCCTTCTCCCTGACGAAGCGGCTCCAGCCCTTGGTGAGCACGTAGCTCTGGCTGCTGTTCCAGTACGAGTACCGGAACCTCCACACCTTGCCGTCGCCGTCCTCGAAGTTGAGGAGCATGCCCTTGCCGGTGGCCGCCGCGGCGGCGTCGGGGCTCCGCCGCAGAGGGAAGTGCTTCTCCGCGTGCTGCTTGGGCACCACGAGGCGGTTGAGCTTGCCGACGTCGCTGGGCGTCACGGCCTTCTCGAAGAGCAGCTCCCGTGCCCACGACGGCGTCGGCTGCGCGCGCACGCCCATGCCGCGTCCGCGCCGCAGGCCCTGGCGGAGCTCATCGGCGTAGGTGTGCTTCCGCAGCATGTCGACGATCTCGGCCTTGGAGTGCGCGGCCAGGAACGCGAGCTCCGCGGCCGACGCCGCCGCTCCGGGAAAGTTGGTCGCCGCGTCGCGCCCGCGGTAGCGGAGCGCCGCCACGTCGTAGGCCCGCGCCGCCGCCTCCTCGTCGGGGAACGTCCCGAGCCACACCCGCGCGTGGCGCTCGTAGATCTGCGCCCCCCACCGCCCGTTCGGCTGCGGCACCACCCCCTTGTACCTCGACGACTGCTGCACCGCCGCCGGCTTCGACGTTACAGCCTCATCCACCACCGTTGACTGCACGGCTGCCACCGGAAGAACCACCGGCTCCGCCGACAGCTGCACGGCGCCGCCGGACTCCGTGGTTGCCGTGGAAGCGCCAGAGGAGTTGGAGGAGGAGGTGACGGTTTCCACCCCCATCGCGAGCTCACGTCGGCGCGTGCGGCTGCGGCGAGAGAGAGAGAGCGAGAGTAGCTAGCTATAGCTGTAGCTTGTACTGTTGTAATTAGGGCAGTGTAGATGATGATGAGGTTGCTGTGGGTGGGTGCAGGGTGTATATATAGACTATGGTCTTTGTATTTTATTTGGACCAACCCAAACGCAGCATGTGTACAAATTAAACGTGTTCTTGCCATTTTTTCTTGCTTGGACAAACAAAGATTTGTGGACGACGTCTATCTATCGTGAGCGTACTCGCCGCTTAAAAATATAAGTATCTTTAGACTTCGATATAATTTTTAATGTACTACTATGATCAATAGTATATGTATAAACAAATTATTTTAAAAAAAAAGAGTTACATACTATGATATATATAGTTTGTTTAATGATAAATCTAATATATCATTTTTATGTTATTAAACTTTATATTTTTTGTTATTGTTGGTCAAAGTTAAAAATGTTTGACTTAGCACTATTTTAAAAATACTTATATTTATGGATAGATGAGTAGTTAATTCCACTAGGTTAATAGTAGTACTCCAGTATGTATGTTGGTGCTTTTATGCAAAGTGACCATGTCTTTTTGAGAATTTTTTTTTATGTTAATTTGGTCCCTGTCAAAGACCCAAATTATATGTGTGGTTGGAAGGTAGTACTACATTTTATTAATTAATTAATTTCATCAAGTTGCTGGATGGTGATGTGGGGGCTTTATTGGGGTGTGATGCAATGTACTTGATGCAGTACTACATAGGATCCAGTGGATGAATATGCATAGGAGAATAAGTTCTTTGTTACTCCTTGTATTTCAGTTTTTTATTTGTTTAAATCCCTGAAAATATAGAGATGCACAAATTAAAATACCATTTTCAACCTCTCTAGCTTTTTCATTCTTTCATACTTGCATGCTCTTCTTTCTATCTGGCCAGGACTTCCTTTTGGAACCTCTCTTCCTGGTCTTTCAGCGGCATGGTTTCACACCTGTACAAGAATTGAGGAAACAAACGGTATTGACTGTTCTCCACACACTGAATTTCGCGCAGGACTTATCCAGAGTAGCTAGTAGTTTAATTTAATTAATTTTGGCAACTTGCAGATATGTTTTATTTACATTCAGTTGATAACTGCTAAATTATTTCAGCTAGTATATAACATGTCCATACATTACAAATACCCAAAACATTAGAAATAGACTGTACAGTCTCTATGACTGGAATGGACTATGAGTATCTTTCGGTTTTTTCCTCTTACAATGCACACTGAGGTGAGAGCAGAAGGACGACTCTATTTTTACATCAGTAGAGATATTTTCATAATTGTTAGTGATGATATCTCATCGTACTTCTCATGCCATTTAGATAAACCAGAAAATATATCTAAGTTTTTTCTTTTATATTTGGATTATAAGGCGAATTAACTATCGGTGACCATGTACACTGTTAAAAATAGAGAAAAATATTTTACTCCCTTCAACTATTCCTCGGCTCACTTAACGTTTTAAAATATTTTTGATTCATTTAAAAAACACAACCTGTGTTATATAATAGTGCCAAAAAATTTGTCATTAAAGTTTGCATGTAGTTTATTATGGAAACACTGATTACAAATTCCAAAGAAAAAAAGTTGAGACACCAGTTGGAATGCATCAAAATTCTCACCTAAAAATACCACTTGTATAAAGAGAAAAAAATGATTAGAGAATAAAGTGAACTAAAATATTTTAGTAATAGAAGGGTAAAACAAGCCAAAAAACAGTTTAGGGACTTAAAATGCTACGTGATGGAATACTTTTGAGAAAGTTATAAAGAATCTCTCTTTAAAAACAAAACTATATTGTCATAAGCACAGCGAGATTACAGTGCACACGCACGATGGCTCTGAAACAAAGGGTTTAATTTGTACCACTTTGTTTTCATGTTGTGCAACATGACAAGAATTGCCACTTTCACAGAACACCATATACCTACCCCTTTATCAGTGGCGAGTTACAAAAACCCGACACTGATAAGAGGATACTGCCTAAACGCCAGCCTCGTGCCCTCCAAAATCATTACTTGGCATTGATGCCGAACGATCAGTACCGAGTAATGCCATTACCCGACGGCCCATATTAGTGCTAGGTGGGAACCATAAGCCACCGACACCTACCTCCCTAATATAAACCCCTTTTCTTCGCCTCGCCTTATCTCCTCCAGAGAAGCTTCTCCTTCTCGGCTCCTCTCCCTGAATCCTCCTCCTCCTTCCTTGCCGAGGGCTAGGGTTTCCCTCGCTCATGGCCTCCTTCACCTCCCAGGTCGGTGGGATGGCGTGCGGCGAAAGCCTACGGCGGTGGCGGTGATACAGATACGGGTGCCGCGGGTGGGGTGGGCATGTGGGACGGCGATGCGGATGGCGTGCGAGAAGGTGGTGGGGATTGACCTGAGACCACCAACTCGGTCGATGATGAGGCCAAGCAGGTCTCCTACCACGTCGTCTGCGACGACAACGATAACATCAAGCTCAACTGCACCGCCATCAGCAAGCAGTTCACTGCCGAGGAAATATGCACGCAAGCAATTTACCTCTATTTTCCTAGTTTCAATTTCGATGTCTATGTCAATGAGAAATTTTTGTTGGCCACACATTTATCTCGGTTTGAGTCATCCGTGTCGGTTTGAGTCCCACTCAAGACTGATGACCTACCTAGGAGTCTGTTTTCGTGCGCTTCTAGGGCTCAACCGGGACATATGAGAAAGGTCATGAGTCTCGAAATTGTAGTAGCAGGTTTAGAAATCAGGACTGATGATGATGATGATTCCCACTCGGCACTGGTGCCTTTTTGTGTAGTAGTAGTGTGCTATCGGCCAGTGATGCGGTCCCATCATCGTTGATTACCCATCTAATTAAACAAATCATCTTCCTAAATCATGGTATAATTTGATATCTTAAGCACTGACATAAACAGAAAGAAGTTGTCTATAATAACCGATTTGACATGCACGTGCTTCAAGGAAGTCAAGGATTGTGTCGTCATATGAGGAATTGGCGTGTGCGTTGTTCTTTTTACTCTCGTGGATCTGAGTATCTGACCAGCCATTTATTATCTAAAAAACAAAAACTGTTGGAGCAAGGTGCAAAAACCTTTGGCGGCCGCGCAACAAACAAATAATTGAAAAAAATAGAATTAACAAAACGATGAACTGCATGCATCCACGTAAACGAGGTTCTAAACAACACGTGAAATTTAGGAGACATATATTTATATGTGTGATGTGTATACATCTTTTTTAGTGAGATTTTGTGTAATATGCATGATTCAAAACGGAGGAAGAAACACAATTTGTAGCAAAAAGAAAAACTAAAAAGTGTGTACAGAATTGTGACGAGTGAAGAAAGCGAACGCATATGGATCTTAGGTGGGATGGGGAAGAAGGTTCTTAGAAGGAGAAATTTCTTCCAAGAAAGAGAAATGAACCATGGGTGCGCCAAGCAGTTAGGCAAGTAGGCATAATTTTATTCTGATGGATAAGCGTCCAATAGGAAACTTCTCAGGAGAAGACTATAAATTGACAGGTGTATATATCAAAATCGTTGTTCTAAAAATTCACAGTAATTCCTTTAGGCCGATTGCATAATTACCACTACGGTTTCCACAATTTGCCAATCTGCTATTGCTTTTTTCCTAATTGCTCAAATGCTGCTAATTTTCAGAGTTGTAAAATGCCACTACGACGTTAAGTCAATGGTCTTTGACTGACTCTATGACCAAAATACACTCTCAATAGAATATTAAAAATATATAAAAAATCAACTTCTTTCTCTTCTTGTATGCATGATTCTAGGTGACCTTTCTTGTTCACACGTTCACGACGAGGATATGAAAAATAAAAGCTAGAGAGAAAATTAATAGGTAGAGTAATTTTTACGGTACACTATATATCAAAATTACTGAGAACAAAATAAAAAATGAAAAAAACAGCTGTCTCTTTTCAAATAATCAACTTGACTACTTAAAAGACTTCAAATAATCAACTTGACTACTTAAAGACATACATAGAACAAGCTTCAGAAAGTAAGTAAGACAACCGCCGCTAACTTCTTACCACTTCAACTCATACACGGCCACTGACTAAAACCTATTTCAAACACTATAAAATCCACCGGTAGAATTGGTTCACTAAAACCAGAAAACAGTACAAGAAATCTCTTTATTTAGCGGGCGCTAAAAACAAACCTTCCCATCATATTGTGTTGCTGCCTGCATGCAGGCAGGTGGTGTGGTGGGGGCGTGTGTGCATGTAAGAATTGTGGAAGGCGGCTGGTAAGCTATAGGAAACCAACATGGGCAAGTGGGCGGTAGAGGTGAGGTGACAGGAGGAAGAGGATGAGGCCAAATGCAGTGCAGCTCCCCTCCCCTACGAAACCAAACCAAAGGCGTCGCGTCAGTCGGGGGCGGGTTAGCTTTGTCGTTGTGGGGGAACAGATAGATATTGCTGCTTTGCGCCGCTGGCTACCGCTTCTTTTGCTTGCCAACTGCAACCGCGTACTGCATATCCGCCGCATCATCCGTGCTACGCCTACGCATGCACCTGGTATTCTCTGCTGCCGACCATGCGCGTAGGTAGGAGTACTAGCTCATCCACTCCATCCTGCCGGTGCGCCTGCACATGTGCACGCCACAAAGCCTGCTGTGCCGGCCCGCCCACCCGGAACAAGCTAACAAAAACACAGGTTACACTACACATATACGTGCTCCTTTAATTTTAGAGTAAAATGCACGTATAGTTCTTTTAAAGCTTGTATTGTTCCGTCACCTAGGTTTTTAGACTTTAAATATACATACGCGTATTTCTAAACTTGCTAAAACATGTCATCTAGATTTAAAGCCGTCACGTACCGCCGATGTAACTAACATATGGGCTCTAGAACAGGTTGTGTGGCGGTTTTTGATTTGAATTACATATTTTAGTAAGTTTAGAGACATAGATTTATATTTTTAAAGTTTAGTGACCTAGATAACACAGCGGCATAAGTCTAAGGATCGTCAGTGTATTTTACTTTTTAATTTACGAGTAACTTCATAAAACCATATGTATTATGGTTCTAGGTTACACGTAACCGTAAGGGTTTGATCTGTTGCATATAGCCCTAGCTATTATATATGAGCCTTATAATTTCATAAAACCACACCACTTACCAATTTTTTTAATCTACCATATTCTTAAATTATATTCAAAATATGTGAGTTCTTTTAATTCAGTCATCTAAGTTAATTTTTATTTTGCTATAGTATTAAACTAGAATGATTAACATTGTGGTTTTGTGAGACCTTAGGACCATATATACCTATGGTTATGAGTCTTGTATCAAAACTCTTGTATTTTGTCCAAACTGAACAATACTATATAGAGTTTTGTGAAATTTACTCTTAATTTAGATAGACACTAAGAATTTCTTTCTCGGATGTACTAACCATCGGTAAAATTTTGTTCAAAACGATCAAATTTATGACTTTAATTAGAGAAAATATTTTTTGATTTTTTAAAGTTATATATTCTGGCTGCTTCATAGGCGTGCTCTTCGATCATGGCATAGGAATAATGTAAGGAGTATGGACGGGGATGAGGAATAACGATCAAATCATCTAGGAGTATGTAAGTATTTAGGCCCAACGAGTATGAAGTGGCGGTTTTTTTACACTTTCATTTGTTTCTTCGATAATGGAATTTAATTCAGTTTCTATATCAGACATGTATCCGCATATCTGACCACATCTATCAAACTTGTAGGGTGGTGATGTTAAACAATCAATTAGGAGGCGGCGAAAACCACCAAATGGCAGGGAAGAAGGGAAAGGCGTGGGAATTTGTGGAGGGAGCTAAAAGAGGAGAGAGTGATGCATGCAACAAACAGATGGAAGGAACTGATTGGGTGAAGAGAAGGGAATGGAACTAGAGTGAGGGCACTATGGATACAGGAGGTCTGCGGTTCTTGCCAGCAAGCGAGTCGAGCGAGGTAGCACCAAAGTGGGAGGAGGGTACATGGTGGGTGTGAGTAAAGATAGGCGTGTATTTTCTTAGGGAGCATTCGACGGTGTAGGTTGGGGGTAAAAACCTTTTTATTTTTTGTGAGCATATTTTTTGAACGGTTATATATAGTGTGTTTTTAAAAAAATTTCTATCTAAAAGTTGCTTTTAAAAAAAATCAAATAAATCTATTTTTTAAGTTTATAATAATTAAAACTTAATTAATCATACGCTAATGGCTTATCTTGTTCTACGTGCGTTGAAAATTTCACCTGACCCGCACCGCTTTTTAAACTGCTAAATGGTATATTTTTTATAAAAACTTTTTATATAGAAGCTGCTTTAAAAAAAATCAAACAAATCTATTTTTTAGTTTATAATAATTAAAATTTAATTAATCCTATGCTAATGATTTATTTTGCGTGCCGAAATCTACCGCTATGTGATTTCCTTTCACATGCACAACTAGATCCAAAAACCATGACCCAGTTCGCTGCATATAATTATTAATACGAGCATACGACAAGGACCCTAATCAGAATATGACGTCCTTTACCTGTTCCCTCGTGAATAAAAAATTGAAATTGAGCTGTTTCCAATAAAATCTCCTCAGGTACCTGACCAAAAATTTCGTCCCGTAACATCATAGTACACAAGTTCATACGATTCGCTGTCCTTCCGGGAGCTGGCTAGTGCTTGCTCCTTACGCTGCGTGCGTGCAACTTGACATGGAAAAACCACGGTGCGAGATAGCCTCTCCATACAAGAAACGACAGTGTAGCCGGGGGATGGATGGGTGGTTTGTGTGTGTGTGTGTGTGTGCACTGTACGAACGCACGCACATCATCGGGAGTAGATTAGCTAGTTATAGCAGCTGGGTCGTCGTGGTCCTGCCTGCTGCTGCAGCTGCAGGAAGAAAAAGATCGCTACTAGTAGCCGGCAATGAATTGATAGCAGGCAAGCTGCTGCTGTTGCTTCTGCTGTTGGGACCCACTCCAAAACTTATCGTCTTCTGCTGCCGCCTCTCCCTCTCTCTATGACCTCGCTTTGGTACTAAAATATACTTCCTTCATTTTTAATATTTAACGTCGTTAATTTTTAAAATTATTTTTAGCTATTTATCTTATTCATAAAAATTACGTAATTATTAATTATTTTTTTAAATTTATTTTATCATTAAATGCACTTTAGGTATGATTTATATTTTTACAAATTTATATAAAATTTTTGAATAAGACGAATGATCAAACGTAATTATAAAAGTTAATAGAGTCAATTATTAAAAAAACGAAGAGAGTACCAACAACTTTTTGGCATTTAAAGCTTATCTTAAATAATAATTTCTTTATCTATCTTTCCATCTTAACCAATTGTAATTATTTTATGTGATTTATTCACCTAATTTCTCAAACACAATTATTATGATTTAATTTTACATGTTTTTTAGTCTAGAAGAAAAACTCTAGAAATAGTGGACGTAATCTTATGAGATGAAGCACAAATAGTGGGGGTGAGGTAATGGGCTCTTAAAGTGGAAATTAAATGCTGTTCCATTTCGTTGTGGACGTCGCCGCTCGCAACTTGTCGTATTGCCTGCGCAACGCAACAAGGAAAAACCGGGCAGGTTTTCGAGTCTGTTAATTTTTTCGTCCTCGTTCCATTTCGTGCATGTGCAAGTCGGCTCTCGGTCCCTCTCATGTGTGTGCTATGCTGAGAAAATGTCTTGAAAAAAATACACGCCTTAGCTACATCAACATGTTCATCGACCGTATTATAGTCGGACAGGTTTGATTTTTCTTCTTCATTAATTTTAATGTGAATTCTTAAAGGCTTGTAAAAAATTTTGCGTTAAAACATGAGTTCCTTCATGGTACAATGTAGTGGTAACAGGTTACTTTTGTACAAACAGCAAAGTAACTTGTTCAGTTCAATTGTCAGAAACTAAGTTACAGACAACACGAGTAAATTATAATCCTCCCTTACCGTTTAAGAACTTATGCTACATGTTCTCCCAAAATTCTCTGCCAGGCAAATCAACCACTCTGGCATTGAATTTTTGCAGATTTGTACAACTATTTGTGTTGTATGGCTAATTCGATAAAGGAAGGACAAATGGCGTTGCAAAACGAATTGCTTGGCATAGTGCAGAGGGAACACAATGGTGACGACATTGGGGTCGCTGGCGCCGGCGGCGAGCACGATCCCAGACTACCACCTATTCTTGTGGAACGCCTCCACAATTTCACATGAGGAGAGCACGTGGAGCTCCTTCTCAGAGGGCAGGGGTGGACACGGGCGGAGGCTCGTTGAGCCGTCCTTGGAGACGAGGTGGACGTAGATAGCAGTGTAGCGCGCCGGGGTGTGGGTCCCATTGGCCTAGGCGAATCCCTTGGCGACGGCCTCGAACCAGAAGCCATGGAAACCCTCATCGTCGACGCCGACCTTGACCTCGCTGCCGCGTGCCAGTAGGGGCTTGTCAGTGCATATGACGCGGAGGAGTGCACGAGGGACTGAGTGGAGCTTGAGCCCTTCTAGGGCCTGCTTCCAGGAGGATGGAAGGAGGGAGGCAATGGGAGGGGACAGTCGGCGGGCCTCGCCGGCGCTAGCGAGGCAGAGGGGTTGAAGGGCACACGAAGGATGGGAGGGGAAGGGACGGCATCGGCTTCAGCTTTCAACGATTGCGATCGATCCACCGATGAGAGATTAAAGTTAAACTGTATCTAACAAATTACAAATATACCATAATTTTCCTTAGAATTCCTCTAAACTAATTATACTAGTCATACGTACTACCCATATGTAATAGAGATTGTACTGGTGTAGAGTAGATCAAAACCATTTGCTTACTTAGTACGACCCACTGGTATAGAATGGTACTGTGTATTATAAAGGGACATATATTTTTTCCACAGCAGCTCAAATAAGAGGGCCTATGAGTACACGGTATGATTTCTGAATTTCATAATACAGTGTAGAGCATACGGTAGTTTGGGTTCTAACTGCTGCAAAAAAAAAACTGATGTAGAATACCAGCATAAAAAATTAACCTCGTGTGTAATGCTGGGCAATTCTGTTGCAAAGAACACGTAGTATTCTTTCTAGTTAGTGAGGTAGTGGTCCAGACCACCACGAACATACAGAACAGAAATACAAATGCACGTTCTGTACCGGCCAAGAACGCATCATGTTTTTGTATGCCTGGTCCATTCTGCTTTGTCGCATGCATGGATAACCTTCATGAACTAATATATCTACACACTACTGATTCTATCCTCATGTAAACGTGTACTAGTATCTTACATATCATAGTTTATTTTTGACTGCTTTTTATTAGGATTATATTGCAAACCAGACCAAATGGAACATAATTTAACACTGTTAGCTGGGAGAAGATGCTACTACAACTTTCTGCAGATACATGCACCTGCCCAGTACTAATGATTATAGTAATATAGTGTATCATGAGTTGCCTTTTCTTGTCTTGATGACTGGATTAACACCTAGAATATGCTTTGGTCTAATTCTCTCCTGTCAAAATTCCCATGCGCGCGCGTGTTCAAGTCAAAAGTCTTGTGCAGCTAGCTAATACTAGTAGCTTGTGGCAGTATTATATTCTAGAACTTTCTACCATGCATGCACGCTGCCAATTAACGGCGGCTACACCATATCGCATCGTTTTTGGCATGCATGGTACATTTCGAGATCATTGTGTCACTTTCCATTTTCGGTTGGATTGATGCAGTATGTATATTTCTATCTGTGCATGGGCCAACATGGCAACATCATGATACAGTAGCTCCGACTAGGACTAGGCCACAATTCAATAATTCATGCATATATGGCCCTTGATCTATCTGGCATTACTGGAGAAACGATTATTAATTAACGGTGAAGAAAATATGGTCGTTAAAAGTCCAAATGTGGTCGTTAAAGGTTATTAACAACAAAAAAAAAGTGTGGTCGTCAAAGGCTCCGTTGTTAATAGTTTTTACGACCACACAATTTTTTCCGGTTGTACTCTGCAAAATCTGCATAATGTAATTAAGGACCTTTGATCTTTCAATGTTGTAAAAAGATCAATGTGTCAACTGTCAAAGGCCAGGCTTTTACTTTGTAGGGATAGCTAGCTAGAGGGTGAATTTTATCAAATTGGACAAGAGGTACTGGTCCATATATAACTAACACCCTGTTGGCCACGGCTTATAAGAGTAGCTTATTTTTTTGTTTTTTATGAGCATGTTTCCTGAATTACTAAATAGCGTGTTTTTTAAAAAATTTTCTATAGAAAAATATCTTAAAAAATCAAATAGATCTATTTTTCAGGTTTTTAATAGTTAATACTTAATTAATCACGTGCTAATAATATTTTTCGTTTTACGTATGGCTTATAAGCTAGAAAAATAAGCCAACTTAAATACCACCTAAGTGTCATGAGAAATTAATATTTTGTGTGTCTACTGTTTGTGGGCATGAAAATTAATAATAATAATACTAGTACTACTACATAAAGCGGTCGCAGGTGCAGGTCTGAAGATGCAGAGAGAGGCATGCAAACGAAAGAATGGTCAGAGGAGCCATAGCAAGCAAAGCGAAGGAAGGTGAAGAAGGTGGCGTTAGAACAGGCTTTTTTTATCTGGTTTATAAGCTACAGATAAAAAAACGTTATTAATATATAGTTAGTAATTAAGTATTAATTATTATTAACTATTAAAAACTTAAAAAATAGATTTATTTAATTTTTTAGAGATATTTTTATATAAATTTTTTAAAAAAAACACACTGAGATGTTTATAAAAAAACAACTCAATAAGCAAAAAGGCTGGAGTCAGTCTCCTCCCAATGCATGCCCCAAATGAAGAGGTCCACAGCAAACAGACAAGCAACATGCACAGTAATCAAGGACAACAGCACAGCAAGGTGATGGGCTGCTGCTGGCTCGTACACAAACGCAGTAAAAGGTACAGTGAAAGAAAAGGCACTGATGACACTGTTAAAAAGTAAAAGAAAGAAAAAAAGAAATCACTGCAAAGTTTGGAAAATGTCTGGACCAAGATCAATAGGGCCATATGGGCTGGGCCTACCTACATCTGCAAGTGTCACCCAACCATTGGGATATATAGTTCTTTTTTATTTAGGTCCCTGGACAGAGTCAAAATTGGAGCAGCAGAAGCAGCAGGAGAGTACTGATCTACTGTGGCCAATACCAGGTGCAGTTCAGCTGGCAATATTGATGGTAGCATCTGTATGTATGATCTAATCTATCCATCAGATAGCAACTTAGCAAGAGGCAGGTAGCTAGCTGCAACAGTAGAGAGATACCGCAAGCAGTTGGCTATCATTCTGAGCCATGAATTTGTGTTGCCATTGGCCAACTTGTTGCCTGCAGCAACTTCTCTCTGCCCCATTGATTCATTCCCGGGCATTATCGCCATTGTTGCCAGATGCAGTGCATGCATGCATCTATCGCCCAATAAGTTTTCTGCTGGCTCACACGAGCTACTTGCATTGCTCCATTCTGTGCATATGCTAGCCTGTTTGTTGTGGATAGGGATGATAGCTCTCGCTGGTCATTCAGAAAGGCAGGCAGGCCGGACCCCAATCGAGTTCATTTCTAATAAAATGTGTGATCGAGTTGTGTTGATGTGATGGACAGATGATAAAACGGAGATAATTAAGTGAGTTGAAGAACTGATCGAGTTGCTGGATAATCATTAAATCGATCAAAGGGAGAGACAAGAGTGACACAGCAGGGAACTGAAGTAAGGATCGAGTTGATGATGGTTGAAGATTAATTGGCTGTGGTTACAAGTTTAGTACCCACACTGACTGCGAGCTTGCTCCATAATCCCTGCTAGCTTGTCTGAAAGAATTAAGGATAGCTGTACCTTTTTTTTGCCGTTAGGATGTTGATTCAGTTTTTAATAGGCACATTTTATCATTGTCTTTTCTAATTACATATTTATAAAATTGAAAATATAACTGTATTAGAGCATTTTCTAACAAATATACTATAATATCACTTTTGAGTATATGTTGAATCTTAATCTTTTTTTGTGCATATATATTTTCTACACGCGTGCATCTTATACTAAGAAGATAACAGATGAAGTTCACCAGCTGCAAGTACTACTACTATTCCACATGCTAACATGTACTAGTACTATATGTATGTACATGTGGTCACTGCTCTTAATTAAGGTCATAAACTGTCACTGCCAGTCTCTGCCGTTGGCACATCTCATCAGTTACCGTTCCAGAACCCTGAATAATAATTGACCGTCAGTATGATAATATCTGCAGCATCGTCGACAGGCAGATCCAACAACGAGCTGTACTACGTGTCCGGGATTCCGGGCTCGAAGGCAAATATATATGTCGTGCATTACCGGTTTTTTAAAAAAAATTTATGTATTCTGACGTTCCTAATTATCAACTGAAGTTCCTAGATTTGTCAATATATCTTAAGGTATATAACGGGTATTATAATCGATGTAGAAATATACGCTCTCCGTCTAAAAGACAATTCCTCGATATAAACATGAACAAACATTTATCCATATTCATAGTCAGGAATTGGATTTTTTTTTGAGACGGAGGGAGTAGGCCATACATATTTGGGGATTTCTCGTAGCTGCAACTTCTCCTATAATTTCAAACTATTTCTAAATAATTTAAATTCTCACTTAGATTCTGAGAATTTATAGTCCTAGAATCCAGAAAATAAACCAGAAGCCAGGAGTTATGACACCTAGCTTTTCTAGATTTTTACCAGTTGTTTCTTAGAATCTCAAGCTCCCCAAACAAAACCATAGAGCATAGATGAACTCTGTGGTATACCAAACTAAGAGACACAAAACAATACAAATCTAATCACAAACTCTCATAAACATGACAACCCTCCCCCCAAAAAATACCGTACCTCTCTCACACAACTTAACCCTGTTAAATTTCTGAAACCTCAGATTTTCATATATACAAGGTCATATTGTGAAAAACTATTTCCCTCTAATTAATCATTTTGTGTGCCTTAATTGGTTTTTTTTTTTCATATGAGCTTCTCTATCTTACTTTGGTCTGGCTTATTTTATACATTTGTTATGTCATTTCCTTAAGCACATTATATATCCTCCCAACTAAAAGTAGCACTAGTACCCCCAACACTAATCCATGATGGTTCAGTGCCATTTTTTTACAATTGGTTCACAATAAAAACCAATAGGGAAAAAACCGGCAGTGGAGCAGCTAAGCCAAATAAAGACAGATGGGAGGCGACCCATGGCCCGTACACACGACTAATTCCCCTCGCTCCTCTCTTTCTACTTCTCTTGCTCTCCTCTCGTCCCCCATCCCTAGGCCTCTCTCTCTCCACGCCAACAATGATGCCTACAACGATGACAATGGTGGAGGTGGCTGAGGCATGGCGACAAGGACGGCCATGGCTCAAGGGAGATCAACGATGGCAATGGCTTGAGGAAGACAACGGCGGCGGCGAGTCGATGGTGTTGACGACAACCGTGCCTTGGTGGTGACGACGACAACTGTGGCTTGAGAAAGATGATGGCGGGCGGCTCAGCGGCGACAACGGCGTCAGTGATGAGTGATGAGCGAGCCTTGCTCTTATTTTCTTTTTTTTATTTTTCTGTAGGCCCCTATTTTCATAATAGGAAACCTTCATGTATAATTGTACCAATTCCCTGGATCAAGTAGTTGGTACACATGAGCACATTGCTGAAAATATCAATTGCACATACAAACGGAAGTCTTACACGAATAATATTACATTATATTCCACTATGGCACAACATAGTGTTGACGCCGAAAACCGCCGGGTGTGCCAAAAAGCTTGTTGACGATCTGGTTCGGCGCCTAGAGACACGCGAAGGCCTGGGAGATCTGCTTAGCTCCAGTGCAGGTCCTAAAATATTTGAGGTTCGCGGGCGTGCCAGTCAATTTGACCCAGCAATTGACAAGGAGATGAAGAAATTAAATTGCTGATCCAATCGGCCAGCAAGCCGATACGGATTCCTTCCAGCCGATGCCGCTATGCTCGTGCCCGGGCCTCTGCCTGTGCTCGCGTCCGGGTCCTTGTTGGTCCTCGTGCCCGGATCGGCAGCAATTGCGCAATCGGCTATCGGCCGATACGGGCTGATGTAGACTCCTCGTAGCCGATAGCCGATGGCTCCTATGTATCGGCTGGGAAACCGATAGCGCTATGGGCAAATAGACAAGATGTCAGTATAACATGTGCATCGGCTAGAAGCCGATGATAAAATAGATATGCAGAATAGTAAGCCAGCCGACTGCCGAGGAAACACATATGCATCGGCTAGAAAACCGATGATAATATAGATGACCAAAACAGTATGGATAATACAGTCGGCTTTATAAAAAGATAACCTATCGGCTAAGCACTCCGATAGAACGTCGCATATACACCGATCAGCCCGACAAGGATAAATCTATTATTATCGATCTAGTAGTTCAAACCTAATTGATGCAGCACAGATCGATAATAGTAAAGGAACCTCAACGAGCCGATAGACCTAATGCAACTGTGATGAAAATAACTTACCGGCTATATACATTCCGATAAGACGCTTGCACAAAGGATATCAGCCTAACAGGAATAATTTATCGCTAGCAGTTTAGTAGGTCGGACCTAACCGATGCAGCACAAACTGATGATAAACTACCCCCGATAAACTGATAAAAACTATGCACGCGTGATGTGATATACCTGACCAGCCTAAGAGGTCGGACCGAACCGATGCAGCCGTAGACAGATCCGATACACCGTGGTAAGCCGACTACCATAGACCGACTAGAATATCGGACCTAACCGAGGAAATCCTAGCCGATTGGTAGTCGGGGTAACGAGACTTACCCTCTCGCAGGAGTTCGGACCTAACCGATGCAGCTCCGCTCGAGAAGCAAGAACCCGTTGGTAAAGGGTGGCGATGCGCCGAAGTTGTATTGATCGATTGATTGATTTACAAGGTACCCGGGCATACGTATATATACCCCGAGTTATTACAGTCCTTATAGGACACGAAACAGAAGTTTCCTAATTATAAAAGGAAAAGCTAACAAACCCCGATCAGATACGAGATCAGGTTTCCTAAAAATCATCAAAACTACCTAATTAGTAGATAAGGTAATTGACTGCCATGTCGTGGTCTTCACGATTTCTTCCTGAATCTGGCTTCTTCTGATTAGCTTCCAACAGCTGATATATCTTCTTTCCTTAACCAAATCCAATGCGAACCGTGCCAAATTTTGGCGTTAACACATAGTACTTAGAACCGTATGGTCCGGATTACAATCAAAAGTAGAAATAGATACGACAGTGGATACATAGGTAGTGGCAACGCCATTGCCACAAGCAACGACCGAGACTAAGACCTACTGGGCGCCAACATCTCCATCGTCTTCCAGATAATGATCATAAGGATCCTCAACATCATTGACTAACTCTGAATGGTAAACAACAAGGGTGAGTACATACGTACTCAACAAGCCACCACATAATTATGCAAGTGCCACAGAGACATATCAAGGAGTGGCTGGTTTATTTGCACAGAGCTAATTTCACAAATATCCTTTTGCAAACCTAAGACTTAGCATAGACTATATTTTAAGTACCATTGTTCATTAATCAGCGGAGATTTTGTCCACCATCGAGGTTACACAGGGATAGCTTCCTACCACTGTTTGTTATGATTTTCTGGGGTCCAACCCTTCTCACCTTTTGAGAAGTTAATCACCTAGTCCAAAATACCATGCAATTCCCAAGTCCCTCAAGTTAAGATTTAGAAGTCTAGCCAAGTGTAATACATGTCCTGATGCTCCTTTAACCATGACCATGACTATTCGAATAGATTAGTTTATTCACACTGTTATGGATGTACGCTCTACTCGCACTCCGTGATATGCCCAACGAATGAGCCTAGTCCCAACGAATGAGATGCGTCATGGCAAAGCATTTTAATAACCTCATTTTGGCAGCACCCGCTCCATGAACTTAGGCCCTCATGCACTCCGGTCGTACATGGTTTCCAGCAATGAGAGGAGTTTTGGCGTTCTTGAGGGGAAATTACACACACATGTTAGGTTGTAATTAAGCCATGTCTATTTTTAGGTTACCCACCTAATGGTTATCCACCAAATAGGCTCCCCGCCTAGCACACACTGAGATGAATCCACCATGGCTTGGGTACCGCCTCCGCTTGGCTACTTACTTTTCTAGGTCTATATCCATGCGAGAAGTACGTACTATTTTTGCTTCATGCTTAGCTTCATGGCTCGGTCCTTAATTGACTAGGGCGGCACTAACCTTTCTTGGATACCACCCAATTCCAACTTGCTGCCCCGGTCTAAAACATTTAGCTAGGGTTTTATTTCACAATTCATTTCATCGATGACATAGCAATGTGGTGCTCATATCTCCATGTGCCGAAACTCAATCACCTTCCCTAGGTGATTGCCTAGGCATAAAGCATTTGATAAAGCGTGAATATAGTATGCATCTAAATAAGCATGACTAAGCATTGTCATAATCGACTAGGGAATCATATGTAACAAAGGAGTACAAGGGAGCAGGGAAACAATAATCAAGGCATGGCATAAAATCAATTAGGATTTCCATTATTGCATGCAACTTTATTTGTAAACAAATAATTTTTGCAATTGGGATCAATATGCTCAAAGGGAAGTGATGACTTGCCTTGTTCAAGGTCTTGGGGTTCCTGCTCCTCGATCAGCTCGGCAACTCCTTCCGATTCTAAATTTATGAGTGAAAGATTTATTTTGAATTCAAATTGGAATTCAAATAAATATCTAAAATAGAAAATAATTCAATTAACTAGAAAACCGGTGCCAACAGGTAGGGTTTGATTTTAGATGAATTTAGGTTCAAGTTTCACTCGATTGGAGTTACGACGGGGAAGAAACGGCTTTCCGAAGATTCAAATTTGAATTAATCCTGGAAATTGTGAAAACTAATTGTTGTGCGAGACATACATCTATTCGGCCTGGCCCACAACCAACACCAGGGACTGACAGGTAGGGGCGGCTGTTCTTTTTCTTTTATCGGCCAAATTGTTTTTCTACAGAAAAAGATTGATTCACTGACATGTGGGACCCAACCCACAATATTTAAGCTAACCAGTTACATAAAGCCAGCGGGACCCACATATCATAGGAACATAGTCTACAACTGTGCTTAATTAGGTTTTAATCATCCGAAGGGGTCCACTATCATAGAGTATAGGGGTGAGATTAACCGGATCATTACTATGCACTAATTCTGGTCATTAACAAGAGGTGGGCCTCGGTTGTCAGCCTCACAACCGGGGGAGGTTGTCTACTATGCCTCCTTCCGAGTGTGAGAGTAGCACGACACGGTGCGGGCGGCGAACGAGCCTGAAGCGGCTGCACGGAAGGGGTGGGGTGATCCACCGGTGGCGGTAACTGGCTTAGGGGAGCGCGACACGCATGTATGGCGGAGCACCGAGCTCGCGGCCAACTGGAGCAATGTAGCGGCAACGAGCTAGGCTCGAGGCGGTCCATTGGAAGCAGCTATGGGTTCAGGTGGATTAGTAACCGGCACAAGTTAGTCGGGAGTGGCACCAGAGTGAAGTTCCCACGACGAGCTCGGTGCGGGGCGGTGGCGCTCGGGCTGGCATGGCCACATGCCCCGATCGCCAAATTTGGGCAGAGCAACAACTACTAGGATGCAAGGGGGTGCTCTAGGTGCAAGGGTGTACCAAGGTGTGGCCGTACGATGAAGTGCGGCGGCTCAGGGCAGCGGCAATGCTGAAGCAGGGTCGACGATGCCGGCGTGCGCACGATCCGTTCGATGGAATGTCTTGGCTTCACAGCGGCTCCTCGCTTCTCCCCTTCGGCGCCTTCGGGCTCCTAAGCACCAGGAACGTGGTCCTCGACAAGCGGCTTTGGCTTCGGCAGTTCCTAACGGTGGTGTGGGCATATGCCCCATAGGTGCTCGACACCTGTGGTGCGGGGGCAGTTAGTAGTATGTTGCTGGCTTGTTTGGAGATGGTGGGCGAGGAAGGGGTGACAGGGCACGGGGCTAAGCACACGGAGATTGTATTTATAGATGGTGCTCGGCTTCGGAGGGGCGGTAGAAAGGACGGTGTGTTTGCGGGGTTAGCCGGTGCTCTCGAGTGCTGGCTAGGGCATAGGCACGGCGAGGCATGCACAGCCCTTAATGGTGAGTCAACTGAGGCACGGGGCTCCCAAGCGGCTAGGGCGCGAGGTAGGGCTCGTGGCAACTCTGGAGTGGCAGGGATCAGACAAGCGTGTGATTTCTTCGGGGCAATGATCATGCTCGCAGGCGGGGAACCTAGATGGCTGGCAGTGGCCTTGAATGGCGACACAATGGCTTCCGGGGATAACAGATGCAGCAACGCTAGGGCGAGGTTGTGGCGCACGAGAATTGGCTGGTGCAGCGTGGCTCCATGTACCCGGCGACATGGTCTTCCGGGGATGATGCTGCTAACACGGCGGTAGTTATCCATCGCGGATCGACGCGATAAGTAGAAGAGCAAGGTCTTCAAGGGATGCACTTGATGGCGGCGTAGAGCAAAGTGATGGTGGCATGGCGGATAAACTGGGAGGCGACGGGGTCCGGATAGCTCAGGAGGGGATGGATGTGATGGCGCTGCGCGAAAAACCGAGTATGAGGTCACCCTCTCTTAGCCATCCTTAGAAAACGGCGCAGCTTGCCAGGGTGGTTCGAGGGGTGATTCACAGTCGGCGACGGTTGGCATAAGCCCGAGCGGCTGGTGGGTGCCAGAAAAACAGAAGAGAAAAAGAAAGAAAGAGAAGAGGAAGGGCTAAAATGGTAAATTTGTAATTTGTGGTTTTGGCCCTCTAAAAATAATTATGGTTTAGATATATCCTAACATTATGCATTTATTATTTCCCTAAATCATTGAGAAATATATTTGTATATATGCATTAGAAATTTTAGATACCGATTCACTTTATATTTTAATGTTTTGCCCGAGAGGATAAAATTACATTAGGTTTTTTCAACCATCCGATTTTAGTAGGCACAAGATAAATAAGGAGAAAAACAGGGGATAAACCCAGCATTGATGCATTTTGATAAGAGTTTTTGACGGCTCAAAATTTTGGGTTACAATTTATTAATCGAATTTATCCAGGGTGTTACATTTTCCCCCTCAAAATTGGCATCATTCCCGTTTGAAAACCTAGTAGTGACAGTCTAGGATTATCACTTTCAATTGCCTACTGCCAGTTATCGAACTGGTATTGATGCCAGTTACAAACCAGCAATAAATGGCATTTGTGTAACAGTGCAGAAATCCTAATTCTAACAAAGAATGGCATGTAGACCTTTAGTTCCAATATTTTGTTTAAGATTAAGAAACAATCGTACCCCTTCTTGGCAAATATAGGTATTTTATTATTACTAGAAATGTAAAAAATATTCGCCAAATATAGTTATACCAAATGCATGAATCCCTCACACATAAGTGGTCATTAATGAGGAAGGTCATATGTCACGGATGACAAGTTATGAACCGTCACAAATGAGTCATCAGTGATGGCTCGCAGCTTATCACCTGACACAGATGACTCATCCGTGATGGCTCGCAAGTCGCATGCCTCTAGACACAAGTCCATTATTTTTCACGCAAAATACACACAGATGTTATACATAGAATTTGAATCCAAGACCTCTCTCTCCAAACAAAGCATCCTTACCATGTCGCCTATAGAGCACTTGTCGATAAGTCTTTTTATCCTATTCTTTTGATTATTTCCAAAAATTGTAACACATATTTACCACTCTAAATGACTTCAAAAGAAAACATCGTCAACTACGAAGTTGTAGATCTAGTCTAGCTCTACAACTTTGATATAGAGCATATCTCCATCCGAGGTCATTTGAAAAATTCGAACATTCATTTCCAAAATAGATCCTACTAATTATAACGGATATCTGGGTATGTAAACTATCTTAAATGAAAAAGTCATCAATTATAAAGTTGTAGATCTCATCACTCTCTACAACTTTGATATAGAACATGTCTCCATCAAAGGTAGTTTTTTAAAAAAAATTCAAAAAGCCGTTTTTCAAAATAGACCCCACCAATTATAACACATATTCGAACATATAGATGATATTAAATGGAAAAATCATCAATTGCAAAGTTGTAAATCTTGTCGAGCTCTGTAATTTTGATATAAAGTTTGTCTTCATCCAACTTCATATGAAAAACTTATCCATTTTGTTTAAATAGAATTGCGATTTTGGCTGTCCTCTCATTTATGATGGTCGATAACTATCACC
Organism: Oryza meyeriana var. granulata; assembly: GCA_003991445.1. Lineage (NCBI taxonomy): Eukaryota > Viridiplantae > Streptophyta > Magnoliopsida > Poales > Poaceae > Oryza > Oryza meyeriana. Next base: position 237,518 of record RYFJ01002853.1, on the reverse strand, counting down.
CATCACAAATAAGGTTATCTGTGACGGTTGGTTGTTTACGAACCATCATAGATGAGGGCACTAATCAGCTCCTACACCCATCACGGGTCGTTGTTTTAACCTGTCGAAGATCATCTATGACTGGTCACAACAACGACCCATCACCGATAACTTTATATCTGTGATGGGTCATCCCCCGTAGCCATATCTTAAACGGGATACGTTTTGACCCGTCAGAGATAAGTCATCTCAAAGGTGGGGCATTAACCCATACGGATGCTTGTTTGTTTTTGTAGTAGCATGTATTTGTTTCTTAACGGCTGGCTGGCATCATGCTATTCTATAAGGCCTTCAGCAAACCATGTTTCATGTCCATTTAACGAGGGTGGAATGTACTTCCTCTGTCCTAAAAATAAATAGATTCCTCGTATTTAAAGATAAATTTAGTAGCAAGTGTAAAAGACCAAGGTATCCCCTATTAATAGAAAAGTACTACAGTAGATGGGTAGGTCAGAGATAGAAATCAATTTATTTTGGAAAAAGGTTAAACTCTAAAAATTAACTTATTTTAGGACTGAGAGAGTAGATATTTGTAAGGACAACCAAGAAAAAAAAGACACAACCCTCAATCATCATGTTGACCACTTAGACAAATGTTGAAGGAACAAAATGCCAGGGTTTTTCGCCATGTTGAAAATCCCAAGTTAAACTTTTTCCTAAAGATCTAGATTTCTACCGGCGCCTGCCGTGATTCTAGAAGAGCTTATTTCAATGTAACAATTCTGTGTTCCCTTGGTGAATCATTCTCCTTTTAGTGAATCATCAACGGTAACTCTCTCTTGCTGTTTCTCCAAAGGAAAAAAAGGGGAGATTAGAGAGTCGGCCCTTTCGAAAGTCCATTTGTCATCGACGCGTTGCATCTCCAAGAAACAGCTAGATGTAGCTAGGATCGATAGATCTCGCATATTCAATCGGGAGTCCGGGCCATATATATAGTACACATTCATGCGAGTTGTTCTGTTTGGACCAGCAGCTAGCTGCTGAATGCTGACCGAATTAATTAATCCAATTGAATATAAAGCTGCTGGTTAATTCCCGGTCGGTCTGGGCCTACATCATTGGTGAGTACTCTTCCTTGTCGAACAGCAAACAGTAGTGAGCTGAGGTATATACTGTAGCTCGATACTACAGTACTACACGAGCACAAAGGATTGATAGGGATCATCAAGCTAAGTGTGGAGCTTTGCTAATTACTCTGGGCAACTGCCGACCGGGGGCCTTAATTGGAAGTAGCTAGTCGCACAAGATAGATAGATCATCATGGAAGGAATTGTCTGGAACTAATTAAAGCTAATAAATTCCATCACTAGCTAAGCTATATACCGGTTGCCTAGCCTGGTACTCCATGCATGCTATGTTGGTCCAGGTGCATCTTCAATTCCTGATGGATACATGAATGCATCAAATAGAAGAAGAAGAAAAAAGGATAATTACATCTAGCTATCAATGTATCTGTCTACTATCTAGGAGAGAGAGAGGGATCGGAAGAGATCAAAGGGAGCTAGTGTGATTAGTATATAGTAGTACGATCAAGAGATGAGCTGCATGCAGGTCAGTCAGGCAGCTAGGTGAGCTTAATTTCACCTAGCTAGCTAGCCAGCTTAATTTCCCTGTGTCGGCAGTCGGCACTACATGTAGTATTTGTCTGAAGAAGCTGGCTACGGTCACTAGATCTCGATCGACGTATTTGGTGGAGGATAGGATATACACCCACAGACCCACTATATCCTAGGGTGGTGTCGGAAATAGGATAGAGCCCTTAAGGACGTGTCGGGAATAAGATACATAGCTTTATGGTTTAATGAACACATTTTGGAAATATGCTCCTATATATATATATATATATATATATATATATATATATATATATATATATATTCCAAAAATATAAAATCTTGGGGTTTGTCTATAAATCAGTTACCTGTTTTAATTTTTATATTTTTTTAGTAAAAAAGTATATAGCATCCTCATCAACTTCAGCGAGGTTTCCCGCGGCCCACCTCTTGTTCCCCATCTCGGGTAGCTTATGCTGCCATCTACTAGCCACTCGCTTTTTGTTTCCCCGGCTGCATCCACTTCCTATTGTCTTCTTCCATCTCTGTGGCTTTAATGGCGTCATTCGTCTCGCCGTCCTTGGCATCCACTGTCCACCACTAGTCTTTTGCCACCATGACCTTCCCTACAAACTTGACCTTTCCACTCCTTTACCCTCTCCCACCGCCACTCACCCTGAAAACTGAATCTGGTAAGGCTTGCTAGAGTTAGGTTGTCATTGATCTTGGGAAAGAGGATGGTTTGGCAGAGAGCTCACCAACGTTATTGCCAATGAGTCCTCCCACCACCTTCTTCCCTCTCTCATGCTTCTTGCTGAAAGTAGAAGACACCCTGCAGCCGTGGATGTTTAATCCAATGGCCTTGATCAGTTGACTAAGATTTTAGGAAAATCTCAGTCAACTAATGAATAACAAAGTTGTACAACCTTTGAAATACACATGTAACATACCACTCCCTCACTACGACTAGGGCCATACTCTTACTTTTCTCACAAATTCTAACTACTTTTGTTGGCGTGCGCTCTCTCGCTGACTCGCTCACCTCAAGTTAGAGGGTATATGTACACATCTATTGTCACATGTTGACGGATTGGTGCCCGACCGCAGTTTTCGTGTATATACAATATATTTGAGGACATAGGGTAAGGCTGATATATGAAGATACAAATGGAGATGCAAGGAGATAGAGATTTTTATACTGGTTCAGGTCCCGAGATGGGCAATAACCCTACTCCAATTTGGTCGGGAGGCCGGTGTTTTCCACTATATCAATCTAATGAGTACAAAGTATGAAGAAGAAACCCTAATCTAGTTTGCTAGTATGTCGGTGTGAGCTTAGGTATGGTGGTCGGCGGCTAGCTGTCGTTAGGCTCCTCCAATGTCGACTTGATGAGATTAGCTGGCAGCTTGTATTGTTTCTCCTAGGATTCTATTGGCTTATCTTAGCTTGTCTCTCTCCCCATTGTGGGTCTTGTATTTATACCCTCGAATGTCCTTTGTCTAAGTAAAATTAAAGAGGCATATTAGAATATGAATCCAAGTAGTATTGGTAGAGCCCGAGTAGAACTATGTGTTTTTTTTTATCGGGAACTTTTCCTTATCTGCTCCAGACTCTATTTATATGTGTAGGGTTTGTTTCCATATAAAAATTGGTATGTTATACTCTGTCGAGATATGTGCATGTCTGTGAGATATCCCATATTTAGTACATTGACATCACATATGGACAATATTTTTTAATTAGACCTATATATGCACATTTATTAACAAAATGGTGAATATAGCCATTATCCTTCTCACTTCGTCAAATGTATTTATCTCCTATCTCATGCACCATATGTAAATCTAGTGACCCTAATTAAAAGATAAAAGAAATAATCATGCATGTCTGGTCAAATCTACCATATGCATGCATACGCAATGAAGGAAGTTTTCAGAGATGTAGCAATATAATATCATTTATCCTCTTTGGAGGGCCTACTAGTACCATGTACCACATATGTAAATATCTCTCGTTTCGACTAAATTAAAAAGTCATCCCATTCGTCCTTGGACAGGTTGAATTTATTAGAATAAAAGCATAAGATTTATAAATGTGAATTTTCGGTTTTTAGTCCTACTTGTGAGATTGGTTTTAGTTTTTTTTAACAGAGGTACCTCTCAAATGGTAAGAGAAGGTATACACCCCTTCAAAGATGGGAGAAAACCTCACACATCCTCAATATCTTAGTATTAGAAAAAACAACTATATTTCGATATATTTGGATTTTGGGATAGAGGGGTGGATAGGGATCAGGATATAAGGGCTTCTTTGGAACACTACATGAATATAAAAACACAACAATGAGAAAACACGATATTAAAATATCATTACTTGTTAAATAATATAAAAAATAAAATCCATAAATTACATAAAGTTGCACTTGGATGTTTCACAAGAAAATCAGAGAAAATATCAAACGATTTTGTAATCATGAGGCGAGAACACATGCTTGAAATCCTTCAAAATTTGGAAGAAGTTTCCCTATCCTTTAGAGATCCTTTGAAGCAATCCTACTATCCAAAGGATTAACTTAGAAAATTTTTCTTTGGATTAATGAATTCATTTGTTTTTTCTTTAAATTTCCTTCAATTTAAAGGAGCCCTACATATGAATAAAAGGATGGTGCCTCTGGAAGTAGCAAAGGAAATTGATTATTCGCCATTGCAGATGTTTGGTGCCTTTATTGAAAAATAAGTTTTTTCTGTACTGTGAGGAAAAAACTACTATATGTATTTTTACTCACGACGACACCTCAAATAGAGTAAAAACCATAAAAAATGATCACCACTTGCAACACCACAAAATTAAACGCATTACTTTTGATGAAAAACTGAGTGCCCAGAAATAAAGTGACGTGCGGCGGCTCATCAGTCTGCTAACTACCCATCATGATTAGCATTATTGATACACCATTTACATCACCAAACTTTCTACTCTATCTATAGTAAAATATAAAGAGTTTTAGAGTTGAACAAAGTTATTAAAATTAAATAAAGAAATATTGTGATTGGTTGAGAAGAGAAAATATATAAAAAACTTTTCTAGTAAAAGTTTATGATTGGTTGAAAAGAGAATATAGGTGTAGAAGTTATTATATTTTAGAATAAATTTTAAATACTATAAATTATTATATTTTAGGATGGAGCAGTGTCTTTCCAACAAGATAACACGTACTGGCCATTGCGGCAGCTGACGATTCAGACAAATGTGCATCGATTGCAAGCGTATCGCCAAAACCGATTCAGTCAACCAAAATTACAACGTGCTGTAATTAGGTTGGGCCAGACCTAGCTAGATTAGATTATTGGGCCACGAGCCCATTGAGCTGGTGGTCACAAAACCTAAGGAGAAAAGCAATCTAAGCTCTGCCTCCAGATGATTAATGCTAGCTAGATTGAGTAGCCAGGGAGACTGCCAATGTGCAAAAATATATCAGCTAAAGAACTATTAATGTGGACAATGGTTAAGTATAATATGGTTATAAAAGTGTAATATTGCAATATTTTTAAAGGTAATACAAAGTAGTGCTCGCGACTCGATCACTTAAAGGTGGTGCAAATTGAAAAGAAACACACAAGTACGTACTAGGCTACTAGTTAGGTGTTACATAGTGTAATATTTTTTTCCTTGTCACATGCATATAGCAAATTTGTGGATATAATCAAGTGTGTCCAAACTGCTCCACATTTTGTAAATGGGTACAATAAATCAAGTTAATATTCGAAATGGCAAATGTGTGAAAGAATTAATTATTTGTGCTAAGCACTCACAGTATACCACAATACATCATAAGATCGATCTCCACACATATCACAGCTGAGACAATAAATTTCATAATATTGTGGGTACCATGCATGGATGAGAGTGGTTGGTCTGGTTTGCTATCATACCAAAATATTGACAATGCTAAAACCAGGTTTTCGTAGTCCAATATTTTGACAGCATATGTTTGTTATAGGCAAGTTTTGGTAGCAAACTAAATATTGCCAAATTACTTTTCAAGATGTTTCAAAATTTTGGTAGGACAAGTTTTGACTTCAAATAACCAAACCGGCCGTAAACCTTGGATTGTATTGAGTAATTTAGCAAACGTACTGTACGACAAAGAGAGAGATATCCATGAAAAATAAGGTCGTTCGCTAGCTACGTCAGCTTTATGATCACTACCCAGTTGCTGGCTCTGTTTGTTACAATGAAACATGCATGATGAGAAGTGAGACCATCATGGAACCTGCATGCATGATCGATATACGTCTAATTACCTTGTATATATATATATATATATATGATCAATTTATGCTTCCAAGTTCATGGCAATAGCACGAGTATGCACTATATATATTGCAGATTAATTCGAGCATGCTGCATTACATTAGTAAAGTTTTTTATTTCTGTGTAAAATTCAGAAAATTCTACACGTTGTTCTCTTCTTCCAAGTCTCTCATGCGGCGACCCTACCACACGTGAGAACCTCGTCCTCCATTGCCGGCGCAGGAATAACATTGGGCTTGACCTAATTAACTCAGAAAGAAATATAATGGTTGTTTTACCATGTAGGAGCACGCTAGTTTGGGAGAGAATTAAAGGACTAGCTAGCATGCAAGCAGCTGTACAGCTGATCAGTTCAATACCTAAAAAGAGTCACTAGATATGCGGTATGAATAGCATTTCTAGTGAGGCTTTATTTCTGAAAACGCACACACACCGTCCATTTCTCTAAAGGCGTTATTTGAGTTGATATGGTCTTAAAACTGTCTCTCTATCCATAAATTCTTATTGGAATATGCTGTTACTTAAGTAGAAGATCATGAGTATATATCTAAAAGTACATTAACAGTGTGTATATAGTATCACTAATTAAATGCGTGGTCTGTTTGCTAGCCAAAACTCAAAACTAACGTACTGAATCTTGGGATATGTAGTGTGCTTCTTGTAGTTAAGCAGAGGGAGTAACTGGCATGCGATGTGTGAATTAAAGAGATTTGGATGAGTCGTCTGAACTGTATATGTTTGAAAGAATCGAGTTTGTAAGTAGAAGAAAATCAAGAGAAGAGCTGAGGGAGTTTTACTGTAACCCTAAACAATAAGTTAAGAGTAGGCAGAAACATAAGCTAAATCAAATATAATACTGCACAAACAGTCATCTCCAACAGAAATCACTCTTGACACTAGAGAGCATCCATTATGTTGAGAACAACAAATTTAACATGGAAATGTAGAGTAATAACTATATAGCAATAGCAAAACACATGGCACAGTCCTGTACCCATGGAATCCCGGAGTTCATCCCAATGAGTGGGATATTTTGGTTGCAAATTAAGGCTAAAGCCCCAGGCAAAATCCTAGCTAGTTTTGCCTCAGGCATGCAATAATATATTTACATATAAACACTCTAGAATTCTCAAATATCTAATTTACATATAGCACTCTGAACCTAATTCGTTGATTTCTTGATCAACGTCTAGTTAATATATTTTTTGAGAAGTTCATCTCATCATCAAATTATAGGTACGGCACTTAAGCTATCGATGCAGGAATGATGAACTTATGTGGAAGATCAGCAGAAGATCAGAAGAAGAAGAAGAAGAAGAAGAAGAAGAAGAATAAAAAGAACAAGAAGAAGAAGGGGGTGATATGATCGATGCAGCTGCGTGTTACCTCAGTGACGCGCCCTTGTCTCCGGCAATGTCAACGCCGAACAGCTTGACGACACGGGCCTCGTCGGCAATCGCGTCGGTCTCCTTGTTCCTCTGCATCTTCTTGCAGTCGATTAGCAGGTGCTTCTCCGTCCCCCACGCCGACCGGGAGAAGGCCACCGTGTCGCCTGGGCGGAGGCCCTTCTCCCTGACGAAGCGGCTCCAGCCCTTGGTGAGCACGTAGCTCTGGCTGCTGTTCCAGTACGAGTACCGGAACCGCCACACCTTGCCGTCGCCGTCCTCGAAGTTGAGCAGCACGCCCTTGCCGGTGGCAGCCGCGGCGGCGTCGGGGCTCCGGCGCAGCGGGAACGGGAAGTGCTTCTCGGCCTGCTGCTTCGGCACGACGAGGCGGTTCAGCTTGCCGACGTCGCTCGGCGTCACGGCCTTCTCGAACAGCGGCTCCCGCGCCCACAGCGGCGTCGGCTGCACGCGCGCGCCGCGGCGCAGGCCCTGCTGGAGCTCGTCGTCGTAGGTGTGCTTACGCAGCATGTCCACGATCTCCGCCTTGGAGTGCGCGGCCAGGAACTCGACCTCGCCGGCGGACGCGCCCTCCGCCGTGGCGGGGTGGTTGATGACGGCCTCGCGGCCGCGGAAGCGGAGCGCGGCCACGTCGTAGGCTCGCGCGGCGGCGTCCTCGTCGGGGAACGTGCCGAGCCACACCCGCGAGTGGCGCTCGTAGATCTGCGCGCCCCACCGCCCGTTCGGCTGCGGCACGACGCCCTTGTACCGCGACGACGGGCGCGACGGCAGCCGCAGCTCGGCCGCCTGAACACCGTCGCCGCCTAACTCCTGGAACTCGTCCTCCTCCATCGCTGCCAAGTCCTCTTGCTTGGAGTCAGTCGACGACGACCCGCCGGAGTTGCAGGAGAAGACCATGCTTTCTTGCTCTATCTGAATCAAGATACTATAAATTTCTCGAGCTTCTGATCGATCTCTGACGATTACGATGTCGACATTGTTGGTAATTTCTTGAGGAATGAAAGGAGACCAGCCTAGTATGCGACTTGGAGGGGCTGTGTAGAGTGGGTGTATATATTATTGGGTTGCAGCTAGCTGCCTCCACTCGTATGGTAGTTAATTTTGTGTTTATGTTAGCTTCTACATATGCTTGCAAGTTGTAACTTTACACTGTTGAGACTGTGATTTTATGCTATATTTTTGTGTAACCTTTTCATGTAAGAATTCGTTTTAATTTGTCTACTGTTCAGGCATGTGGTTACGAGAATCTCTGTTAGTAATCAACTAATTTGTCGATACTAGTTTAATTTTGACGTACCATATTTAATTTGATCCGTGCAAAGCGAATAATTAAGTTTTGGTCCGTCAGCATACATATATGCATACCTAATTTTAGTATTTTACTGATAATTTTATTGGTGTCTTTTTTGCGAAACTATTTAATTGGCGTTTTTGGGCAAAAGAAATACACACACTTTTTCCTGTACATGTCCATTCCGGCCTACTGTTACTTCCCGCGTGGTTATGTTTTCTGATCATGCATTCTGTTCTACGTACTGACCACGCCAACTTGTTTTAATTTCAAATTGGAGTCGTCTTGCGGGCAAATTAGTGTATGCAGGTATATTTTTCTACCAAAGTTTGTATTTTTTTTACAAATTCAGATCGTGGAAGAGTGTAAATTAAATTAAACCATAGGAAATATTATGTAGGTCGATCATGTTCATATACGTATACTTGTTACTTTAAACATGGCGATCGAGTAATATGTTTTAGTGCGACTAAATATTGATTGTTCACTGTCCGTACAATCATGGCAACAGTCGAGGACACTAGCACAGACCCCTTCGTCTATAATGGTTCAAAACAATTATATGTATCAGCTAAGCTAATTGTTACTATCCAACAGTCGTAGATATAGAAGGTTATCTGTAACGGCTCACCAGCTGTTATAGATAATAGTCAGCCGTTACAAATAATAATCATCTGTAATAGCTCTATATTCCGATAGTTATCTGTAACAACTCTCTTTGAGCCATTACAGATGACCCGTTAAAGTTGTGAGGTTCTGTACTAATAGGCGATAATGCTTTTGGGTGGAATAATCTAGAGTTCCTTTACAGCGCAAAATACTATAATATACTAATGGATCAAACTAGTGATCCAACGGCTTAGATTCGCTCTATACTAGTAAAATTTACTATGTAGTATACATCACTAGTATAACTAATATAAGGGTATTATGGAAAAATAAAAAAAGGCATATATGTGATTTGTTAGTTATTTCCAGCTATTTTTTTAACCATCGGATCGCACGGAGATTCGTGCTAGGTGGATACGAGAAATAAATTCAGAGATTTTTTTTGTGATTTTTGTGACCATCCAATCATGCCGAGATTCGTGCTAGGAGTAATGGGAAATAAAAAATAAAAATTCAACAATACGTCGGTTCTAGGAGTTGAACCCATGACCTACATATTCCCACAGCATGCCTCCACCAACTGAGCTAGCTATGGATTATGTTTCATAATCAACTAAAACAATAATATATTAGCGCTGAGGATGGGAAGAGAAACAAAAGCGTGGGTTGGGGGGGGGGGGCACTAGACGTCATGGGTGGTTGCGGGATAGGCTTTTCGACGTTCTCCATGTGCGTGATAGAGAGGAGACGACGCTGCTCGCGTGAGGACAGTCTGGACCGTCCGAAAGTGGTGAGGACGGTCCGGACCGTTGAACCACGCGACACGGCAATTACTGTCTAATTTTTAAAATTTTTGAAACACTAAAGAGTCTATAGTACTTACAGTAGCATATTGTTTAATTTAATATATTATTTTGTATAAAATAACTAGTTATATCTCTTGTTGATTTTAGAAGCTAGTAACAGGAAATACACGGTCCGGACCGTCCTAACCAAGTAAGGATGGTCCGGACCGTTGACATGGGAAGTATCGGTAAACAAGTTCCGGACCATCCGAAATAAGTGAGGACCGTTGAATCAAGTGAACTACTGTCTAATTTATTAAAATGTTTGAAAAACTGAAGAGTCTATAGTATTTACAGTAGCATATTATTTAATTTAATATATTCTTTTGGATAAAATAACTAGTTATATCTCCTGTTGATTTTAGAAGCATGGTCCTGTCCGTTGAACCATTGTTATTTTACATTTATTTATTTTTAAAGTTTATTTATTTTCCCAATTTTTTAGTTCGTGAAGGGTAAGATGGGAAATAAACGTTGAACATCCGATCATCTATTAATTTTAGAGTAAATATTATAAAACCAAATATATTTTGGTTCAGGTTTCACAAAACCAAACCATTATCCAACTTTTCTTTGATATGTTGTACATATGAATTCTAAATTTGTAGGCTGAATCCAACAAATAACGGGAGACACAACAAGTAACTAGAAATGCACGGTCTGGACCGTATGGACATGGTAAGGATGGTCCGGACCGTAGAAACAGATAGCAACGAGAAACACAAGGTCCAAACCGTCCGAACTGAGTCAAGATGATCCGGACCATTGAAACAGCTAGTCACGGGAAATACACGGTCCAGACCGTCCTAACCGTGTAAGGACGGTCCGGACCTTTGACACGACAGGTATCGGTAAACAAGGTCCGGACCATCCGAAATTAGCGAACTACTATCTAATTTTTTAGAATTTTTGAAACACTAAAGATTCTATAGTATTTATAGTACCATATTGTTTAATTATATATATATATATATATATTTTGATAAAATAACTAGTTATATCTCTTGTTGATTTTTAGAAGCACGGTCCTGTCTGTTGAACCACTGTTGTTTTACATTTATTTATTTTCAAAGTTTATTAATTTTCTCAATTTTTCAGTTCTTGATAGGTAAAAAGAGCGGACCGTCCTAACCATATGTCATACGTAAGCAAATGAGTAAAACGTTCACCATGAAATATGTCATACATAAGCACGAGATAGGTAAATAAGTGTCTGAAAATGACATGACAAAGTATGAACATCCACAGTCCAAAGCGTCAGGTGGAGTTTAGCAAAAAAACATTAAGAAGACATATATAGTGCAAAAGTCTAGTGCTAGTCATCAACAATCGTCGAGGCTGCAAGGTCGACAGTGGCAATAGGATCGTCTGTCTCAGCGACGATAGTGGATGACACCTCGGTCATGGCGGTGGTGTCTTCCTCTGTAGTAGCAACAACAACGGAGGTGGGTGCCCTCTCTGTAGTAGTGGCAGGGTCCTTCGCTATAGGTGCACAGTCCTCTGTAACACCTGTAAGCGGCGCCGGTCGCCCAGCTGCCTCGTCAGCGTCAGCAATAGTGGTGGGTGACACCTCGCTAGGAGCGGTGGTGTCGCCCTCTGTGGTACCAGCGGGGTCCTCCTCCACAGGTGTGCGGTCCTCTGTAGCGCCTGTCAGCAGTGTCGGTCGCCCAGCTGCCTCATCAACGTCAGGGAAGGCGGAGGCTGACACCTCGGCAGGAGCAGTGGTGTCGCCCTCTGCAGTACTAGCGGGGTCCTCCTCCGTAGGTAGGTGGTCTTCTGTAGCACCTGTAAGAGGCGTTGGTTGTCCAGCTGCCTTATCAACATCGGCGAAGGCGGTGGATGACACCTCGGCAGCAACGGTGGTGTTGTCCTCTATAGTGGGTAGCACGATGGAGGCTGGCATCGCCTCTCCAGCGGTGGCGGGGTCCTCCTCTGTAGCACCTGTAAGTGGCGTCAGTTGCTCCACTGCCGCGGAAAACGGTGCAGCTACACCGGCTGAAGTAGGCATGTCGGTGGACGTAGGTGGACATGGAGGCTCCTGGGGTGACCTGTCGGAGGATGCGCGTGGCATCGGAGGAGTAGAGCGTGGAAGTCCTATAGTCTCCTTTAAATCCTGTACCTGCTCCCACATATCGTGCATCATGCGAGGAACATACTTTGTATGGCGCTCGAATTGTGAACACAAGCTCGTAAGCTCTCGAAGAACAGTGCACTCAAAGTCACTGCTCCTAGAGCTGCTAGACTCCACATGATCCCTGCCCACCGGTAGAGAACTGTAATGCTGACGTCGTAAACTGGCAAGGACGACTGGGATGTCCACCCTAGGTGCCTCCTCCTCTACACCGTTTGCTGCTGGCACGCCTGCTGCTCGCACTAGGAGGGCCTTGTCCCCGTGTCTCCTGTCTGTCGTCGAAGCAGGTGAGTAAGTACTGATGGTACACGGCAACATCCTGTAAGAGACGATATTGACCAACTCTGTCGTCTGAAGAAGTGCGAACAGGTAGGGGCCATACGGTAACTGACATCCGATGGCACTGTAGATGACATCCTCCATCTCTGCCAGCATAAGATCGATGATGTCAAAGCGTTGCCGATTGAACAGGTGATACAAGACCCACTGCATCACTGTTGTCACTCCTTCCTTCACGCCTTTGCGCGCGATGAGGGTCCCCTGGATCGTTGCAAGGACAACAGAGCTAGCTAGGCTCAACTCCTTCTGCGACCGAGATGCAACCTCACCGTCACGCAAGAAAACGTGTGCCTTATCGTCTGCAAGAAATACAGGATCTCGTCTCGCACGAGGAAAAGCCAACGCATGAATCCTCATCGGATGTGACACAAACCCTAGCAATCCAGCAAAATCATCCCGAGAGTAACGGTGCCTCTACCCTCTGAACACAAAAGAGATAGTAGATCGATCTGAGTCAATCCACAAGGACACATACATCTGAATGACCTCGTCAGGTGCGAACCGATGCGTCCTAACCACCAACTCTGATAGGCCCGGCTGCGTTGTGAAAAGACTGCGTACGTCGAATCCTTTAGCAGCTGCATTGAGACTGGTCCACTGTAACGCTTGGTGCTCACTCAGTCCAGTCTGCCCCGGGCCCATCTTGTCTCTCATGGCTAGGTTTATATCCTTCTGGACCCTCGTCCACAGTCGAATATTTCCAAGCGTACCGTGTGGATCTCTAGCTGTTGGAAACCAATTAGCCTCCGGGACCTGCCTCAGCCTGCGCATTCCCGTTGTCTTGTAACGGGTGTAGTCCACACGAGGAGGGCGCGGCCTTGCATCATCCCTCTGTGGGCTCCTCTGTGGACTTTCACGTGCCTCCAATAGGTCATCTGGGTGCACTGGTGACCCCTCCTGCTCCTCTGAGATCTGATCGCTAGCGGTGTCATCACTGGCGGTGCCATCACTAGCGGTGGCATCATTGGCCATGGCATCATTGGACTTGCTAGGATTTGGCTCTGATGGTTCTGGAGGTGCTGGCTCTCCCATCCTGGCCTCGTTGTAACATATCTGAGAAGTACGAGTCAAGCGCCTCTGCGGTCGAGAGGCCGAAGTGTCTGTCATAGGAGCAGGATCATCGGAAGTGTCTAGTCAACGGCAGACAGATCTAGATGAGCCGCCAAGCTTCTTTCCCTCTTGAACCTTCCGTTTGCCCTTATTATCATGAGTCATAATGAACCTACCAAGACAAAAAGACGTAATAAGACAATTGTACTAAATTCAAAAAGTTAATGAAATAACTTCGTTACCTAGTTATTACCTAAACTAAAGAAGGACATTTATTAAAATACAAACAAATATTGAATCATTTTACTAAAATTTGATCTTGGTCATTATTTCTAAGTCCCCCTGATCTCTTGGTTGGTTTGTTAAGTGGTGACTTTTTTTTAGTGTGTTATTATCTCCTTTTTGATGGATGCAATTTTTCTGTTGGACAACTATAATTCTTGCAAATGCATATATAAACTATAGCATTCCTTTTAGAGGATGAACTCCCTAGGGGCACCGACGTAAGCTACAAAATGTTTTAAAAACTTCCAATGGACTACTTTTAACTTGATGGATTAGTTAGTGTTTACAATATATACTCTGTAAGTAGCAGCATCTCAGAGAGAAAAGTTCTAGGCATCTAATTGACTTGAATTTGACCCTTGATGCAAGAACCTACTCCCTATTATTGCCATTAAAGAAGAAAAATTATTTCGTGTCCAGCAATTTCACCTGAGTATCACAGCGGTGGAGACGGCGGCGGCGGTGGAGACGGCGGGAGGATCACGGCGCCACTAGAGGCGAAAGGTGCCGCCGGCAGTGAGGCCGACTATAGCGTGAGGGGAAGCCACCTGTGCGAGGGGAGAGGGCGGCCCAGCGGCGCTCCGAGCGAGGCGGAAGGCGGTGCGTGGAGGATTCCCTTGGCGGGGGGTGATGGCGATGGCCGACGGTGAAGCTCCAGCGAGGGCGGTTGGGCAGATGGGGGAAGATGTGTGGGAGCGGAAGAGATATCGGTACTGTCCGACATAGCTCTAGATGGTCCGGTTGGGAGTTATTTTTAGGAATGGGAGTCAAAGAGTCCGGATCGTCCTAACCGCATGAGGACGGTCCGGGACAAGTAAATCTCGTCGTTTGCTGTCTACGGTCTGGACCGTCCGTACTCTTTCTGGATGGTCCTGACAGTTGAACACGCAAATAATATTTACCGTGGCATACTAAACGTGTATTCCTCAACTTTGAAAATAAAATTGATGGTTTGGAACTAGTATCTATAACATGTTATTATAGCACTATTGTGGGTGCCATGGGCCCCGGGTATCTCATGACAAGCATATGGGCCACTCGGATAGAGGATGAGCCTAGCCTTGTAATTAGAGATATAGTTAGATTCGATAGACTTTGCCTTGTATAGAAAGGAATATACAGTCCTAGTCGGGTGCGTTATATCTCTAAGAGGAGATTCCTTGGCCGTAATCCGGTTGGGACTCCTACCTTGTATCCTATCCCCCAGTATATAAGGGGAGGCAGGGCGCCCCATGAGGGCAGGTTGAGTTGGTTCACCAGAATCACCACCATAATTCCTCAAAGGAATACACCCCAAACTGGACGTAGGGTATTACCTCCCATCGAGGGCCTGAACCAGTATAAAATCTCCCTGTGTTCCTTTGCAATCCACAGAGTTTCCATCCGCCGAGTAGCCCCATATATTTATTGCCGGTGTAAAACATCGACAGTTGGCGCGCCAGGTAGGGGCATCGGCGCGATCTACGTCTACAAGCTCGATGGATCCAGGAACCGAAATCGACGACGGCAAACTCTCCCCCAGAGATACAATCGCATTTAGAAGCCTCGACTTCGTCACCGACCAGATCGGCAATCTCACCTTGGCCGACTCGGACTCGATCCGATCTGCCAGGGAACCAGCTGATCCGCGCCAGTCGGCCTACATGATGCTGCAGCAATCTTTCACGACATGCTGTGGCGATCTCCAATACGCCCAAGTCCAGGGACAACTCTTTCTTTCGGTGTTCGACTCGGACTCGGTTTTGAGCCGGCTGAGATCGGGCCAAAAAAGGAAGAGATCGTCAATTTCCCGTTCGGACTCGGCGACGCCGCGGATATCTATAATCTACATCCGACGCGGCAAACCCGATCCTCTGGAGTTTGACTCGGATACGGCCCCGAGCCGCTCGAGATCGGATCTAGGGAGGTCGGAGTTGTAATCACTCCGGACAGCAGTTCGGCAAGCTTCTCTCCGCCACGAGAAATCTTCATGGCATCCAAAGGCTCTACTCCTACTCAGGAATCACGCCGACTATGCGAGCAACAAGAGGAGGAAACACGCCGACTGCGAGAGCAACAAGAGGAAGAAGCAAGACGCCGGCATGACGCCCTACGTAGGGCTGGGCGGACTGCTCAGCAACAAATCCTCCAAACCCGAGTCAGCGACCACGACGTCTTCATTACTCCTCAGCAGAACATCGTGGCCACTGCGACCCTACTGGACACGGTCCAACTTGGGCCTGATCACCAGGCCACCCCGATGATCGCAAGGATAAAAGCCATGCTTACCGCTGCTGCATGTCAGCAGCACCAACAGTCGGGTGATACCCTCATACTGACCAACCGGTCGACATCCCCAACAGCAGTCTCATCTACCTCAAAACGACGCCGAGCGGCTGGCCCCAGTCAGCCGCATATGGAGGCACGTCAGGCGTCACTCAGCAACCCCAACGACAACCGATGACGTCAAAGCAACCGTCGGGACGATCAGGACCTCCGAGACCGACTACGGCGCGACCTTCGGCAAGACATCATTGCTCGGCGCCGTGAACGATAAGAAGATGAGCAACGCCAACTGGAAGACAAGAACAAGCGTTTCGGCCTCCACAACGAGCGGTTTCACCGCCATATTCGGAGTTGGAGCCCTCATAAAGACGAAGGCATACCGGCCTTCACCCAGGAGCTACAACAGGTCGACTGGCCGTCGAGTTTCAAGCCTACCGGCGTCGAAAAATACGACGGCAAGACCAATCCCGAGTCCTGGCTCACGGTTTACACCCTGGCGATCCGAGTAGCTGGAGGAAATCACAAAGTCATGGCTAACTATCTTCCAGTTGCTTTAGCCGACTTAACGAGGACATGGCTAACAGGACTTCCCAGGCAATCCATAGGCTCCTGGGGAGAACTCCGGGAACGCTTCATCGCCAACTTCCAGGGAACATACGAGAGGCCATCTTCCGAGTACGACTTATATCAGTTGCATCAAAGGAAGAACGAGTCTCTTCGTGACTTCATCAAAAGGTTCTCTGAGAAGAAGAATTCTACCCCAATGATCAAGGACGAGGTCATCATCACCGCCTTTCGAAAAGGAGTCAAAGACATCTCGTTCATCGACAAATTCACTCGGAAGCCTCCCAACTCTGTCAAGGCTTTATTCGACATGGCGAACAAGTACGCTGACTCGGCTGACGCTGTGGCTGAGGCCCTCGATGACAAGAAGGTACCCTGACAAAAGAAGCGGGAGGGCACCAACGACGCGGTCCCGACTAAAGTCGGGAGTCGCAAACACAAGTCAGACGGCTTCATTGTGGCAATCAGTCACAACCATCTTCGACTCTCAACAACTGAAGATTATCAGGACAACAAGTGACAAGCTCGGGGGCTCAAAAGCCCAAACACAAGGATGGCATCCCCACTCCCAAATATCGAACAGGTAAGTCACTCTCTGATAAAAAGTTCTTCATTTGGCCTTGCCATCGCTGCAGCCGCTTACACCTAATAGGTGCACAAGCTGCACTTTCTTCTGTTTTTGCTCTTAAATGATTGCAAAAGTATTCGAGTAGCATAAATCCTGATCCGTGAAACTTTGCTCCATGAAAGACGAACTGAAGTCACCCAAAACGCGTGTCTGGGAAAGAGCCATGAGCCAACTCCCGACGCTAGGGGGCTATGACTAGTCGGGCAGAGTGTTTAAACGTAAGGGGTCAACTACTCGGGAAAATTAATATCAATAAGAGGAAGAACTCATATTTACATATATTGTAAAATACATTTTATTCGGGTGATTGTTTCCATCATCAGATGCTACTCATCCGATATGTTATAGTGCAGGGCCAGCTCCGGATACGTGTGACAGGAACTCAGGGCTACGAGCCTATCTCCTACGCTCGGGGGTTGGACAAGTCTGCCAAGAATCACTCGGAATGCTCCATGAGGGCTACTGACCAAGTACTTGCGCCAGTCGGGACATCATCTTCCCTGGCTACGCTCCAAGTGAGCTTACAACCGACCTCCGGCACTAGTTGGGGGTTGTATACTACTCGACTGGGTGAGGTACGCCCCATGAGGGTCGCCAGCCGAATCCTATGCTAATGCTAGGATCGGGTACCTTATTTGGCCACAACTCTGTCAGGTTAGGTACGCCCCATGAGGGTCGCCAGCCGAATCCTATGCTAATGCAAGGTTCGGGTACCTAGCTTGGCTATAACTCTGTTGGGTAGGGTATGCCCCATGAGGGTCGCTAGCCGAATCCTATGCTAATGCAAGATTCGGGTACCCTGCTCGGCTTTCCTGAAGTCAGAGAAGACTTACATCGTCGAAGCGCAACCGGAGTTCTCATGCATAGCGTCACACCTGAGGAGGGCAAGCAGATTCTGCAATATACCTACTCGGACATCTGTGGCAGCCATACTGCATCCAGAACATAAGTCGGAAAGGCTCGCGGGCAAGGATTCTTCTGGCTGATTGCAATTACCAATGCTTGAGTACTCATCCTGACATGCGATGGATGCTACTTCTATAGAGCTATGCTGGGTAGGTCGGCTCAGGCCGGCTTATTTGGTAGCAGCCACCAAGATATGAGTTCCTATAGTAGCATGCTCCATGTGGGCCGCCTGCAGGCTGAGTTGAAATTATAGCGCTGGTGCTACCAACAGGAGCCGATGAGGTAAACAGATATGCTTCATGAGAGCCTTATTGCTAAACATATATGTTTGGGTATCTGTTTTATCCACCAGGTCTCGAGGATATATCCTTATAAGGATCACAAGCTGGTCTTCATTAAAATTGGGGATGCAGGTATCTTTCTCGAGTACACCTGACCACGCCATGGATTTATTTTCATAAAGTGGTACTCGGCCTACATGCGTGGCCACCAGTTGCCATGAGCAACATTATTCCAGCCGACATGACGCTGAAGAGTCTAACTTTCGAGTAGTGCACTACTCGGGAGAGACTATAAATCTTCATTCCCGCTGATATGATGCGGAGGAGTCTAACTTCCGGGTGGGACACCACTCGGGAAAGACTATAAACCTCTTTTCCAGCTGACATGAAGCTGAAGAGTCCTATATACGAGTAGTATCCTACTCGGCAAGACTATAAACCCACATATTCCGACTGACATGAAGTCGAAGAGTCCTATATACGAGTAGCATCCTACTCGGCAAGACTATAAATCTTATTCCGGTTGACATGATACCGAAGAGTCTCATATACCAGTAGTATACTACTCGAGAAAGACTACAAGGTTAAAGATCTTTGACTTTATGTTTAATTGTTTTCACAATTAAGCACAAAGTCGGGGGCTACACCTAATAGGTACACCTATTCGGCGCACACTATTTATATATCTACATGAAGCCCTTCATAGCCTCGCCGCCAGCTGACATGAAGCAGGACTCGGGAGAAGAAGCACTCGGACAAAGAGTACTCGGGAGCAATGCACTCGGGAAGACTTCACCGTGGAGGATGAGCACTTGGCATCAGCTGTGACTCAACTATGAAGGTCTCAGGGGCTACTGTGGGTGCCATGGGCCCCGGGTACCTCATGACAAGCATATGGGCCACTCGGATAGAGGATGGGCCTAGTCTTGTAATTAGAGATATAGTTAGACTCGGCAGACTTTGCCTTGTATAGAAAGGAATATACAGTCCTAGTCGGGTGCGTTATATCTCTAAGAGGAGATCCCTTGGCTGTAATCCGGTTGGAACTCCTACCTTGTAACCCTATCCCCCAGTATATAAGGGGAGGCAGGGCGCCCCATGAGGGCAGGTTGAGTTGGTTCACCAGAATCACCACCATAATTCCTCAAAGGAATACACCCCAAACTGGACGTAGGGTATTACCTCCCATCGAGGGCCTGAACCAGTATAAAATCTCCCTGTGTTCCTTTGTAATCCACCGAGTTTCCATCCGCCGAGTAGCCCCATATATTTATTGCCGGTGTAAAAACACCTAATAGGTGCACCTATTTGGCGCACACTATTCATATATCTACATGAAGCCCTTCATAGCCTCGCCGCCAGCTGACATGAAGCAGGACTCGGGAGAAGAAGCACTCGGACAAAGAGTACTCGGGAGCAATGCACTCGGGAAGACTTCACCGTGGAGGATGAGCACTCGGCATCAGTTATGACTCAACTATGAAGGTCTCAGGGGCTACTGTGGGTGCCATGGGCCCCGGGTACCTCATGACAAGCATATGGGCCACTCGGATAGAGAATGGGCCTAGCCTTGTAATTAGAGATATAGTTAGATTCGGCAGACTTTGCCTTGTATAGAAAGGAATATACAGTCCTAGTCGGGTGCGTTATATCTCTAAGAGGAGATCCCTTGGCCGTAATTCGGTTGGGACTCCTACCTTGTAACCCTATCCCCCAGTATATAAGGGGAGGCAGGGCGCCCCATGAGGGCAGGTTGAGTTGGTTCACCAGAATCACCACCATAATTTTCTCAAGGAATACACCCCCAAACTGGAACGTAGGGTATTACCTCCCGTCGAGGGCCTGAACCAGTATAAAATTCCCTGTGTTTCTTTGCAATCCACCGAGTTTCATCCGCTGAGTAGCCCCCATATATTTATTGCCGGTGTAAAACATCGACAACTATAGGCTGTACCAAGTTTCTAAAATAAAAATATTGGAATAGCGATTTCGGCTAGGTAACAATAACAGTGGTTCAATGGACATGACCGTGCTTCTAAAATCAACAAGAGGTATAACAAGTTATTTTATCCAAAAAATATATTAAATTAAATAATATACTACTGTATGTACTATAGACTCTTTGGTGTTTCAAAAATTTAAAAAATTAGATAGTAGTTCGCGTGGTTCAACGGTTCGGACCGTTCAAAGAGCTTCCGGACGGTCTGGACCGTGTTTCATGACACTTACCGTGACAACGGTCCGGACCGTCCACGCTCGGTCCGGACCATCTGATCCGTGTATTTGGTGTCCTGACCGCGTGAGGACGGTCCGGGACGAGTAACTCCTATCGTTTGCTGTCTACGGTCCGGACCGTCCGTACTTGTTCCAGACAGTCCAAACTGTTGAACAACGCAAATAATATTTACAGTAGCATACTAAACGAGTATTCCTCAATGTTGAAAATAAAATTGATGGTTTGGAACTAGAATCTATAACATGTTATTATAGCAGTGTGGGCCGTACCATGTTTCTAAAATAAAAATATTGGAATAGCGTGTTCGGCTAGGTAACAATAACAGTGGTTCAATGGACATGACTGTGCTTCTAAAATCAACAAGAGATATAACTAGTTATTTTATCCAAAAAATATTTTAAATTAAACAATATACTACTGTATGTACTATAGACTCTTTGATGTTTCAAAAATTTTAAAATTAGATAAGAGTTCGCGTGGTTCAACGGTTCGGACCGTTCGAAGAATTTCCGGACCGTGGATGAGTAACTCCCATCATTTGCTATGTCTACGGTCCGGACCGTCCGTATTCGCTCCGGACGGTCCAGACCATGTATTAGCCATTACTAGCTGTTACAACTGTCCTGACCGTCTGCACTTCTTCTGGACGGTCCTGACAGTTGGACCACGCCCAGGGAGAAATACAAGGTCCAGATCATCCGAATATTGTGAGGACGGTCCTGACAGTTATTATATTATTTTGTATAAAATAACAAGTTATATCTTTTCGTTGATATTAGAAGCACGGTCTACGGGGTATTCATCTTCTGATAATATCCGTGATCGTATTTTTTCCTCTTCGTATTTGTTGTGTATATGTATTCGATAATATTCATTTCCGTTTTCGTTTCCAAGGTATCCGTATTCGTTTCCGGTTCCAAAAAATTATGGAAACAAAATATGGTTAATGTTCTAGACAAAAACAATATCAATTTCTCAATGAACAAATGAGTTGGCCTAGGTAAAAAGATCTAAACTACAAGAAAGAGGTTGATATGTGTATCTAAAACTACTGGAGAGGCTCGATTACACAAAAAAGACCTATCCTCGTTATTCTTCGAGTTGCACAGTATTGCCACCAACTCTTTTCTGAAGCCATCTATAAGCTGTTGTGTGAAGCCTTTTCCGAGCCTGCTACCGTTCCAGTGCTCCATATACTTCAACATGAACAAACCACAAGATGTGCGGTCTTCCTATTGTGGTAAACGTTCCAGCATGTTTATATTCCATGACGTCACATTCAAATCTTGTCACCATTTGTATTCATGAAGATCTTCATCTGTCAAACACTTCATATAACGCTCAAATTCTTCAACCTGGCACATGTTCCAATTTTATTCAGTACGTAAAAAATTGGTGTATGCAAACTGTGAACATGATATAGAAACTCACCATCTTGACTACTCCCTTAAAAATGTCATCGTCATATGATTTCAATGAGTTTAACACCTGAACCTCACGCTTATCAGTGTTGATAACCACTAAAAACCAGTGATGGTTCCAACATATGGGGAGGAAAATCTACAAAAGGATTTCTTAAAATGAAACTATAGAAAATGCAATCGTGAAAAATGTATTGGTACCATTTTATAACTGACGTAATTCAGTGCAAGTGCATGCATGTCGTTTCTCTCCCCTTCAGAGTCGTCTATCCTTTGTACCTGTTTGAACACGAACAATTGGGGCAACGAGGTGTTCTCTAGGTAAGCTTTGCCGCACCACCGTTTAGAATTGGGGATCTTAGCGCGCATGTCATTGATGCGTGTGTGGAGGCCATGGCCCCGGGTACCTCATCCCAAGCATATGGGCCACTCGGATAGAGGATGGGCCGAGACTTGCAATTAGAGATATAGTAGCACCCGGTAGACTTTGCCTTGTATAGAAAGGAATATACAGTCTTAGCCGGGTAAGATATATCTCTAAGAAGGAAAGCCCTTGGCCGTATCCGGCTGGAATTCCTATCTTGTACCCCTATCCCCTAATATATAAGGGGAGGCAGGGCGCCCCTTGAGGGCACGAGCACATACGAGATCATCGATCTACACACATCCTCAAAGGAATACCACCACAATTAGACGTAGGGTATTACCTCACATCGAGGGCCTGAACCAGTATAAAATCTCCTTGTGTTCCTTTGCAATCCACCGAGTTTTCCCTTGCCGAGTAGCCCTATATTTATATTGCCAGTGTAAAGCATCGATAGTTGGCGTGCCAGGTAGGGGCTTCGGCGAGATCTACACCAACAATCTCGATGGATCCAACAAGTGGAGTCGACGGTAGCAAATTCTCCCCTGGAGACACAATAACCTTCGGAAGCCTCGACTTCATCGCCGACTAGATCGGCAATCTCACCTTGGCCGACGCAGATCTAATCCAACTGGCCGAGGAACTAGCCGACTCCGCGCCAGTCGGCCCACAAGACGCTACGCCGATTATCATCAATCCAATACAGCAATCTTCAACTTCGCCGAGCGTTAGGATAACTCTCTCCTTCGGCGTCCGACTCGCGCTAGGCCTTGAGCCAGCTCGGGTTGGGCTAAGAGGGGGAGAGATCATCAATCTCCCACGCAGATTCAGCGATGCCGCAGATCTACATCTCACGCGGCAAACCCGATTTCCTGCGATTCAGTTTGGACACGGCCAAGCGCCATTTCAGATTGGATCTAGGGAGGTCGGAGTCGTTCTTACTCCGATGAACTACTCGGATTCCGACTCCAAGTCGGATAACGTTTCGAACACTAGTTCGGACTCCAGTCTGGCAAGTTTCCTTCTGCCCCGCGAGATCTTCATGGCTTCAACACCACCACCGGAGGTGCGCCGACTACAAGAGGAGCAGCAAGAGGAGGCACGCCGATTACGACAACAGGATGAAGCCGATCGCGAGGCTCGCAACGCCGAGCTACGCAAGGCTGGGCGAACCGCTCAGCAACAATCCTCCAGACAAAAGTCGGCGACCACGACGTCTTCGTCACGCCACAACAGAACGTTGTGGCCGCCGCAACTCTGTTGGACACGCTCCAACTCGGGCCTGATCACCAGGCCACCCGGACTATCGCCAAGATTAAGGCGATGATCACAGCTGCTGCCTGTCAGCAGCAACAGCAGTCGGGCGACACAATTATACCGACCAACAGGTCGGGTTCTCCAGCAGCCGGCTCATCTACATCAGCACGGCGTCGGGCGGCTGGCTCAAGTCGGCCACACGAGGAATCGCACCAAACGTCACTCGGCGACACCAACAACGATAATCAACGGTGTCACCAATACGATCGGCGGCCCAACCAAGATCTCCGAGTTCGCCTACAACACAACCTCTGATACGACATCAACGCCTAGCGCCGCCAACGTGAAGAAGAAGAGCACCGCTGACTGGAAGACAAGAACGAGCGTTTCGGCCTTCATCACGAGCGGTTTAACCGCCGTGGTCGGAGCCGGAGCCCTCATGAAGATGAAGGCATTCCAGCTTTCACCCACGAGCTACAGGACGTTGATTGGCCGTCAGGTTTCAAGCCTACGGGGATAGAGAAATACAACGGCAAAACCAACCCCGAGTCCTGGCTCACCGTATACACCCTGGCAATATGAGCCGCCAGCGGTGACCACAAAGCCATGGCTAACTACCTCCTAGTCGCACTAGCTGACTCGGCGAGGACATGGCTAACAGGCTCCTGAGGCGGTCGATCGATTCCTGGGGAGAACTCAGGGAGCGGTTCATCGCTAACTTTCAGAGAACCTACGAGAGGCCGTCTTCTGAGCATGATCTATATCAACTACACCAGAAGAAGAACGAGTCTCTACGCGAATTTATCAAGAGATTCTCCGAGAAGCGCAACAAGATCCCAATGATCAGAGACGAGGCCGTCATCACCGCCTTCCGCAAGAGAGTAAAGGACGTCCCGTTCATCGCGAAATTCACTCGGAAGCCACCATCCTCCGTCCGGGCTCTCTTCGACATGGCGAACAAATACGCCGACTTGGCTGAAGCGGTCGCAGAGGCCCTCGACGAGAAGAAGGAGTCCCGAGAAAAGGACCAGAAGGCGAAAGCCAACAATGAGCCATCCCAAAACAAGTCCGGCAACCACAAGCGGAAGTCGGACAACGAGGTGGCCAACATGGAGCGCACTCGGTCGCAGCCCCAACGGAATAACAACTACTAGAAGGTCATGAATGGGCCATGGCCCTTCCACCCCAAGGGCAAACATGTGGCCAAAGACTGCTTCATGCTTAAGAAGTTTGCTTCCGAGCAGGCTTCATCATCTGGCGCTGACAAGGACAAAGACTAGCCAGATCAGGGTCCGGCTGACAATTTTCAAGATCCACAAGCCGAGCTCAACCACATCTTCGGAGGGCCATATGCGTATGAGTCCAAGTGCAAGCAGAAGCTAACAGCGCGAGACGTCAACTCAATCTCTATAGCAGACGCCCCCCAATACTTGCGCTGGTCGGAGACGTCCATCATGTTCACCCGCGCAGATCACCCAGATCGGGTTTCACACCCGGGACGCTATCCACTCGTCTTGGACCCGGTCGTGAAGAACATCAAGTTGAAGAAGGTCCTCATAGACGGAGGCGGCGCGCTCAATATTCTCTTCGCCAAGACCCTGGATGAGATGAAGATTCCTCGTTTAGATCTGCGGCCGAGTACGGCGCCCTTCCACGGGATAATCCCCGGCCTATCTTCGACACCACTCGGGCAGATTACCTTGCCGGTAACCTTCGGCACACGGGACAACTTCCGCACAGAAAGCATCTGCTTCGAGGTCACCAACTTCGAGACTGCGTACCATGCGATACTCGGACGACTGGCGCTCGCCAAATTCATGGCAGTACCACACTATACATACATGGTGCTCAAGATGCCAGGGCCAGCAGGAGTCCTCTCCCTCCGCAACGACGTCAAGCAAGCCTTCACCTGTGACAAGGAGAGTTGCGAATTGGCTCCATCACAAGAGGCGGCAGTTGGGCGCAACAGCATTCGGCAAGCCGTCGCAACCGAAGTCGAGGAAGACCCAGTTCTAGCTAAAAAAGCAGCGAAGTCGCGAATTTCAGCGGACTCTGACACAAAGAAGATCCCCCTAGACCCTTCCGACCCCTCCAAGACTGCTCTAGTCGGGATCGGACTCGACCCTAAATAGGAAGACGCGCTCATCACCTTCCTCCAAGCCAACAAGGATATCTTCGCGTGGAAACCGTCCGACATGCCGGGCGTACCAAGGGAGGTGATCAAGCACACCCTCAACGTGAAGACAGATGCCAAGCCAGTCAAGCAACGGCTGCGACGCTTCGCTCAAGACCGTAAAGATGCTATTCAGGAGGAGATAACTAAGCTTCTCACAGCCGGGTTCATCAAAGAGGTCTATCACCCGGATTGGCTGGCAAACCCAGTTCTGGTCTGGAAGAAAAACGGTAAATGACACATGTACGTCGACTACACTGATCTCAACAAAGCGTGCCCCAAAGACCCATTTGGTTTACCAAGGATAGACCAGGTGGTGGATTCAACTGCGGGGTGCGAACTTCTCAGCTTTTTTGACTGCTACTCGTTATACCATCAAATCAGCTTGAAGGAGGAGGATTGCCTCAAGATGTCTTTTTTCACGCCATTTGGAGCGTACTGCTACATACTATACCGTTCGGTTTGAAAAACGCTGGAGCAATGTATCAACGTGCAATTCAGCGGTGTCTACACAATCAGATCGGGCGAAATGTGGAGGCCTACATCGACGACGTGGTGATCAAGACCAAGTCCAAAGAAGACCTCGCTGACCTGGAAGAAACCTTCCAAAATCTTCGAAGATTCAAGATGAAGTTGAACCCGGAAAAGTGCGCCTTCGGTGTGCCATCCGACAAGTTGCTCGGCTTCATCGTCTCGCATCGCGGCATCAAGGCCAACCCGGTGAAAGTCAATGCAATCATGAATATGACTCCCCCGACTAACTAGAAGGACGTCCAGAAGCTAACAGGCTGCATGACGGCACTCAGCCGGTTTATTTGCCGACTGGGTGAACGGGGTATGCCCTTTTTCAAGCTACTGAAGAAAGCAGACAATTTCCAATGGACTCCCGAAGCCCAGCAAGCCTTCAAAGACTTCAAGCAATTTCTCACATCACCCCCCGTGTTGGCGTCACCAATGTCCCAAGAACCGCTAATGCTATATCTGGCGGCAACTTCTCAGGTAGTCAGCACGGTGCTGGTGGTCGAGCGATCTGAACATGGTCACATCCAAAATGTCCAACGGCCAGTCTACTTTGTCAGCGAGGTGCTTACCGACTTGGAGACGAGATATCCGCAGGTCCAAAAGTTGCTCTATGGCCTACTCATCACTATCCGGAAGTTGGTGCACTACTTCCAAGCACATCAAGTCACGGTAGTCACATCGTTTCCACTCGGGGACGTCCTGCATAACCGCGAGGCCACCGGCCGAATCTCTAAATGGGCGCTCGAGTTGATGGAGTTCGACATCACCTTTTAGCCGCGGATAGCAATCAAATCACAAGCCCTAGCCAACTTCGTGGCCGAGTGGACAGAAGTTCACATGCCTGCATCAACAGCGAAGCTAGAGTACTGGACAATGTACTTCGACGGTTCTCTACGTATCGGAGGCGCCGGGGCTAGCGTCGTACTGATGTCCCCCATCGGCGAAAAACTCAAGTACGTCCTATAAATCCACTTCCCGGCTTCCCACAATGTCGCCGAGTACGAGGCACTCATCCACGGGCTCCGCATCGCTATATCACTCGGCATCCGCCGACTAGTTGTGCGGGGAGACTCCCAACTTGTGGTAAACCAAGTCATGAAGGATTGGACATGTCTCGACAACACCATGGCGGCACACTGTCAGGAGGTCCGCAAGATGGAGAACAGGTTCGACGGGTTGGAGATAACACATGTCCTACGACAATACAATGACGATGCAGATGAGCTGACAAACATGGGATCCAAGCAAGAGGCGGTCCCAACAGGGATCTTTGTTGAGCAACTCATGGAGCCGTTAGTCAAGAAGAAACCAGCACCAGAGCAGTTGGGAGGCGAACCTGCCCCGGCAACAGACGAGGTGTTGCACATATGTCAAAACTGGCGGACTCTTGTTCTCAAATTCCTCCTAGACGATGAACTCCCAGAAGATCGCATGAAGTTGAACGAATTAAACGTCGAAGCAGGAGTTTCTCAGTCATCGGAGAAGACCTGTACCGTAGAAGTGCATCCGGTGTCCTCATGCGCTGCGTCACCACCGAGGAGGGCAAGCAGATCCTGCAGTCGATCCACTCGGGCGTATGTGGCAACCATGCTGCATCTAGGACATTAGTCAGAAAGGCTTACCGGCAGGGATTTTTCTGGCCAACAGCAGTAACAGATGCCAAAGACATTGTTCGCACATGCGAGGGTTGCCAGTTCTACGCAAGACAAACTAATCTCCCAGCCCAGGAACTCCAAACAATCCCAATCTCTTGGCCCTTTGCAATATGGGGGCTTGACATGGTCGGGCCTTTCATGAAAGCACCAGGAGGGTTTACACACTTGTTCGTCGCAGTGGATAAATTCACCAAGTGGATTGAGGCCAAACCCGTTGCAACCATAACAGCGGCACGAGCCAAGGACTTCATCATGAGTATACTCTACCGATTCGGGGTCCCCAACCGCATCATCACCGACAACGGTACTCAGTTCACGGGTGGCGTGTTTCAAGATTTATGTGACGACTTCGGCATCAAGATCTGCTATGCGTCTATGGCACACCCATGGAGCAATGGACAGGTTGAACGAGCCAACGGTATGGTCTTACAAGGTATCAAGGCCAGGATATTTGACAGACTACAACCGTACGCGGGCCGGTGGGTACAAGAACTCCCATCTGTTCTCTGGTCTCTCAGAACCACGGTTAGTCGGGCAATGGGGCAATCCCCTTTCTTTCTAGTCTATGGTGCCGAGGCTATGCTACCAACCGAGTTAGAGTTCAGCTCTCTGTGAGTCCGGGCTTACTCAGAAGACATTTCCAACAATACCCGATTGGTCGAACTAGATCAGTTGGAAGAAGCGAGGGATATCGCAACAATCTAGTCGGCAAGGTATCTTCAAGGCCTGCGTCGTTATCATAATCGCAATGTCCATGGCTGCACCTTTTTGGTTGGAGATCTCGTCTTGAGAAAAATACAAACCACCAAAGACAGGCATAAACTATCCCCAACCTGGGAAGGGCCATTCATTATCGCTGAGGTTACTCGGCCAGGCGTCTACCGACTGAAGACCAAAGACGGTGCACTCATCAGCAACTCATGGAACATAGAACAGCTACGTCCTTTCTATACCTGAGTTTTATATTTTTTCCATGTGTACAGTTCCTCTCTGACTCACTATGCCGCTTGTTTCAACCGAGTAGTGAGTCGGGGGCTGCATGTATCTTATGTGCTTTGTCAATAATATACGAGCCTATTTTACTTAAGTTATGAAGCTTCACTACGACTTTGTTTTGTTTGCCCGAGTACAGCTTCCTGCGGTGAATGATTTTATTAAGTTCCCATAAACTAACTCGGTGCAAACCATATAATCGAGTAAAGCTAATGACAAATGAGTAATAGTTTAAAGCTTGGCAGCATTGCACATATATTTACACATATCTTTATAAAAGTCCATAATACACCGACTGCATGATGTACTGGTTTTACAGACCCAGGTCTCGGGTGATAATCTCTACAGTCGGCCTCGCCTTGGCTATCAGCTCCAGCGCCTCCTCAGGAGTTATCTCCTTGGCAAACCCCTCCCCGATGGCTTCAACATCTGCCCTTGGGTAGATGGACTTGGTCATAGACAGGGTTCGGGCCACGCCGGTGATAACATGCTCATTCGAGTACCTCTTCAGGGCACTCGGTGCATCCTCAAGGCGCGCCTCCACTTGAGCGATCGAGCTGTAGCTAGTTCCCACGGGATGAGGATCCATGATGTCAAGGAGCCCTCACACGGATCCGAGGAGGGCCTCCCGTGACTCCTTGATGACCCTTATCACCTCTACGTAAGCCTAAAATTGGGCTTGGTAATTGGCTTTAGCAGCTACCTGGGTTCACCGACAAGTAAACTTGTTAGGTGGATTGGTTAAGATTGGTGTCAAAAGGGAGACTGACTGTCGTAGTTGGCCTCCCACCTGGCTATGGTCCTCTCCAGTTCAACTTTTTCACTCTCAAGCTTGATATTGGCCTCTTTCAACTCGGCCTTCTCTTACTCAAGCTCGGTTCTGGCCTTTGTCAAGTTGGCCTTGTCCTTTTCAAGCTCGGCCCTGGCTTCCGTGGCCTCCTTCAGCTGGATTTCTTCCTCTGTCCGGGTCTTCAACTTGGCTTTGAGGGCTGCATGACAGATTAGTTGAGAACTCGACGTTGCAATCAAGACACAACTAGGCAGTCAGGAACAACACAGCTGGAGAAATTTACCAAGGATCTGGTCAGAAAGATGCATCCTAGAGGCTTACCTCTTATCAACCCTGAGCTAAGTAACGGCGTCCCTCAGCCAAGACTCCCTCTCCTGGCTGCACCCTTCTACTTCGGCCTTCAAGGCCTGGAGCTAGTCCAACTCTTGGAGCTAGGGGGCAACCCGGATCAAGACTTCGCTCATTTTCTCCGAGCGATCAACAAGTTTCTACTCGGGGAAAAACAGAGCAAAACAGAGTCAGTCGTCAGATCACTCATATGAGCAAGATAACCAAGACTACAATACGATGAAGGTCACACCTGGATCCCCTAGGACGCGGCGAGTATAATGCACAGCAAGCTTTCGCGCTCCCCTTCTGCCACAACCTTGTCATGCTTATAGCTCCTTGCGGTTCCGTCGGGCGCCGTCCAATGGAATGTCCGCGGGAACTTGCGAGGAGGAGCTTCGAGCCTGGGGAGGTCCGGCTTATCCGAAGGAGGAGACAGCGACGACGACGACGATGACGACCAAGATAGCGACGGACTCCTGGCCCCTAACTTGGCGGCCTCCGAGGCCTCGGGGGCTGGCTCAAGAGCTGCAGCCGCGGCTTCAACAACGGGCGTTGGCTTAGGAGCTGCCGCGACGGCTTCGATGACAGGCGCCGGCTTAGGGGTCGGAGCAGCGGCTCCGGCAACCGTCCCTTGGTCGATCGGTGTCGGCGGCCCTGCAGTCGGGGCTGTCTCAGTTTCTGCAACTGGGACCGCCATTGGCTCAGCAGGTGTGCTCGCTGGCGCCGACTCGGCTGGGGCAAGATCGACAGTGGGGGTGGCCAGCGTGGTAGATCAATGTCGACCCGCCTCCTGCACAACGAATCCAATATCAAGACGTCACAATCGTAAACGTGACTTTCAGAAGACCCAGAATGACCTACCTCTTGGAAAACTTGAGCTTATGTCCGGGAGATCCAGAGGTCAGCGCTGGAGGGCTGCTGGCTGTCGGGCCGGAGGGCGCGGCAGTCAGCGGTGGCATTTTAGTCCTAGTCGGCCCCATTCGCGGTGTGGGTGGGCTGGGGCACTCAGGTACTCGGCGACGCTATGGTCGACCTCATACTCGCGGCACTCTGGTTGGCTCAACGACGTGGAGCTCGACCGCACGGTCCCGATCTAGGACTCAATGGCCTAGGCGCTGCGCTGGCGGTGTCCTTTATCTTCAGACTCCCGGCGGCGGTGTTCGGCTTCACAACCTTTTCCTAGCCCCGATCTACAATGGTTTTCTTCTGAGATGCCCGTGGGGCTAGTGCCTTATGATGAGCGATTGACAACACGGTGTGCGTGTGACGTGTCTCTTGGCAGGCTGTGGTTGCAGGTGACAGGTGGAGACTAATCATGCGGCAATCTGTGAAGAACGGGGATAGGATGCCATGCTGATGAACCGCGGGGCGGTGAAGGGTGGTTCGACGCTCGCGTTCGAGGGACGGAGATTGTGCGGTGTACGTCTACTGTATCTGGCTACACGGCAGGAGGACGTCGGTGGACGGTTTCTTGGTTGAGCCATAAAACCAAGGACGTATCGGGACGCTCGTGCGGCGGGCGTGGCCGAAGATGGAAATTTCCGGCGATCGCGATATGATTTCGGTCATGGTCGTGCGGCGACATCGCGAGGATCACATCGTGGAGATGGAGGGATCGCGAACATCGCGGAATTTGCCATGGAGGACGTGATTGATTGGATATGATTATCATGCCATTACGTGTCGTTTACGTCGCGTAATGGCAGTCTTGTAATTTAGGTGGGCCACCTTTTTGGAGATATAAATATGTTGGCACCTAGGGTTGAGAAGCGTGGGGTTTTTGGGCTTTTTGGGGCGAAGCTACTGTTCACGTGAACAGTACCCGTGCCTAGGGTTCCAGGAACACATCTTCTCTCTCAATCTAGCCTAGGTTTTCAAGTCTAGAGAGAGATTTTTATTGATCTCTCCAATCAAAGAGAGGGAGGACGATCGGGCGGAGCTAGATGCAGTTCTGGAGAACAATTACTGGAGTTAATCATTCATCTTGGTGAATTGTTTTTTTTTTGTTTGCATCTACTTTTCTGTTCTTGTTTGCATCTACTTTTCCTACTGTCTGCCGCTAGTGACCTCACGCGTGCCGTCACGGAGTCAAGTTTCTGCTGTCCACTGGGTGTCGTTCTGCCGTTCCCTGCTGCTGCTGGTCGAGCACGCCAGGACGGGGGTTCAGCACCTGCTATTTGCCGGCCACCAGCAAGCTGCTGTTGTCGCTACTGCACGCAAGGTGTTTGAGGAATTCTTTACAGGGCAGTTTTGAGCTGTCTTAATTATTTTTGTTTCTGCCGGCTTGGAGAACTTGTATAATCGTTCCTAAGATTATTACACCACTAGTTGGGGTAAGTAATCTTGACGATTGATTGAGAGGGGCGTTGGGATGAAATTTGGGACAAAGGCCGAGTTTCTTTTTGAAAGAAATTTTTATAGGCTCCCATTCACCCCCCCTCTGGTCGCCTGTTTCGGTCCTTCATCTTCCCCGCTCTCTTGGAGTCGGGCTGGGCGGCAGAAGGACTTCTCAGCCTCTTCTTCGATTTTGTGGCCAACAATGGGCGGGAGTCATCATCAAACTCCTTGCACCACTGCAAATAATTCAACAATATACATCACGCAATGCTGGTCCATTACGGATACATGTCTACAAGCATTCATCATAGAAGAGAAGCAGAGGTTACCTCGGGACGAGGCCGGTTCCAGTTATAAGCCATGATGCAGTGCTCTGCATCCTCAGTCTCAATCACTCTAGTGGAGAAATAAGTGAACAAGGTTTCGGTCACTTCTTGCTGGCTGGTCACCTCTCGGCTTTCTCGGTCAGGGTCGTTCTTCCCTTGATAATCCCAATAGAACTCGCTCCTCAACTTCAGGGGCTGGATGCGTCGAGTTAGGAAATGCTTGGCCACCCAGGGGCCGGTCAGGCAGGCTTCCTTAAACTTCTCCAATTTGGCCAGCAACTGATGCACTTGGCCCATCTCTTCGCAGGTTGGCTCCGACGACCAATTGGGTGAGATCGTCGGGGGCTTTTCGGTGAATGCAGGCAGGGAGGGTGTCAGATCGGAGCAGTAAAACCACTCCTTATGCCAACCTTTCAAGGAGGACTTCAAAGGAAGACTGATATAAATTTTTTTCATCTCACTTCTCAACTGAAGACCAGCCTCCCAATCACTTGAACCTTATTTTTAGAGGGTTGGGGCTTGATGTGGAACAAGTGCCTAAAGAAATTGAAGTGGGGTTCTACACCCAAGTAGCACTCCCAAAGAGTCACGAAGATGGAAATTTGCATGATCGAGTTGGGATTCAGATTCACCAACTCCAATCCGTAAAAGTTAAGAAGACGGTGGAAGAACTCAGAAGAGGGAAGGAACAAACCTCGGTCAAAGAAAGAGGCAAAAACAACGGTTTTGCTAGATTGGGGATTTGGGACCGACTCACCCTCAGCCGGGTGCCATTGGATGATGTCACGGCTTTGCAGCCACAGCGACTTCTCCAACCTTTCCAGCTTCGACCGGCTGCAATCCGAGGTCGGCCACCCTTCGTCCGACGCCCCAACGAAATCTTGAACCTTCGGCATGGCTGGGGGGACAGGAGATTTGGGGGAAATATGGTCGGGGGCTTGGAATGGACAAATGGATGTGGAATCGCTCGAGCTTCGGTGGGAAGGAGCAAGCAATGGCAAACCCTAGCAGAGCGGGAGGCGAAATTTCAGCGCGGAGCTAGGAAGACGAAACGATTGGTCGCGTGGGGAAGATAAAGGAATCTTTTCTCTCTCCCTCAGCCTTTATAGAGCTTGTATCGACTTATGGGCTTGGGCTTCTACAGTCGGCACTGGGCCACAAAGATATGAGTCTCTACAGTAGCACGCTCAATATGGGCCGTTCGCTAGCTACGTTAAAATCGCGGTACAAGTGATACCAATAGGAACCGATAAGGTAAACAGATATGCTTCATAAAAGCCTAATTGCTGAACACATGTGTTTGGGTATATGTCTTATCCACTAGGTATCGAGGATATATCCTTATAAGGATCACAAGCTGGTCTTCATTAAAATTGGGGATGCAGATATCTTTCTCGAGTACACCTGGCCACGCAATGGATTTAATTTCATAAAGTGGTACTTGGCCTACATGCTTGGTCAACAGTTGCCATGAGCAACATTATTCCAGCCGACATGACGCTGAAGAGTCTAACTTCTGAGTAGTGCACTATTCGGGAGAGACTATAAATATCTTTTCTAGCTGACATGACGCTGAGGAGTCTAACTCCCGAGTGGGACGCTACCCGGGGAAGACTATAAACCCCCTTTTTCCAGCTGACATGAAGCTGAAGTGTCCCGTATACGAGTAGCAAGCTACTTGGCAAGATTATAAATCATATTCCGGTTGACATGATACCGAAGAGTCTCATATACCAGTAATAATCTACTTGGGAAAGACTATAAGGTTAAAGATCTTTGACTTTATGTTTAATTGTCTTCACAATTAAGCACAAAGTCAGGGGCTACACCTAATAGGTGCGCCTATTCGGCGTGCACTATTCATACATCAATATGAAGCCCTTCATAGCCTTGCTGCCAGCTGACATGAAGCAGGACTCGGGAAGAAGAAGCACTCGGACAAAGAGTACTCGGGAGCAGTGTACTCGGGCAATCTTCACCGTGGAGGATGAGCACTTGGTGTCAGCTGTGACTCAACTATGAAGGTCTCAGGGGCTACTGTGGGCACTGGGTACCTCATCACAAGCATATGGGCCACTCGGATAGAGGATGGGTCGAGACTTGTAATTAGAGATATAGTAGCACCCGGTAGACTTTGCCTTGTACATAAAGAAATATACAGTCTTAGCTAGGTAAGACATATCTCTAAGAAGAAAATCCCTTGGTCGTATCCGGCTGGGATTTCTATCTTGTACCCCTGTCCCCTAGTATATAAGGGGAGGTAGGGCGCCCCCTAAGGGCACGAGCACATACGAGATCATCGATCTATACACATCCTCAAAGGAATACCACCACAACTGGACGTAGGGTATTACCTCACATCGAGGCCTGAACCAGTATAAAATCTCCTTGTGTTCCTTTGCAATCCACCGAGTTTTCCCTTGCCGAGTAGCCCTATATTTATATTGCCGGTGTAAAACATCGACAGCGTGCATCCACAATCTGAAAATATATATTCAGTATTCATTATAACATTGAATATACATACGAGAAGGGAATTAATGTAACATACTATGTCATCGAGACATTTCTCATAGGAGTCGTGATTGTAGTCTGTAGTTAAAGTCTTCTTTACGTTTTTCTTATATAAAACTGATTTTCCTATTTTGGCAATTATGTGTCCTTCGTCTTCATTGCCAAAGTTGATCCTTTCAACCAACTCCATCTCATCCTTGAAGCACCTAAACTCTGCATTTAAAGGCACATACACATCATTAAATGATGCTGTGACATTAGACTGATAATTACCTCCCATTACATCTGGTGTTGTATGATCACTTTGCCTCCTTTTTGTTGAATCGTACCTACTAAAATTGTCCGCCTTAGTGTCATAGAAGTACTAGATATGCCTTTTCTCTTTAATTGGCAGTGGTGCCCTGCTAGCCATTGTAGAAATCCGTTGTCGTACAGAATCGTTTCGCTTCCGAGCAGTTTCTTTTTCCTACATGTCCAACTTGACTGTTTCATGGTACAAACTACAATTATATCAAGTGGCAAGGTATGCAATTATATTTACCTGGGATTTGTTTGCCAGTTGTACGATTGCCCTTTCGATGTTATGTATACTACTAATGGTTTCTTTTGCCCTGAAGAATAGCGCCTTGAACCGATTTCAATGCACGATAGTGTGTTCTCGGTTGTCTAGTGCATGTATTGTCTGAAGTATGTTACAAAATGCATCAGACACCTAAATAAACCCAATGTAGTTAATTTACAATATGTATATATATGCAAAAAAAAAAGGTTGTATATTGACTTACTGGCATTTTCTCAATTTCTGGTGGATAGCAAAAAGGTTGTATATTGACCTCAATAGTTTAGTCATTTACATCTTCACTACTGTTGTCTGATGGGATTTCTTCGTACAGTATCTCTACCCTTTGTGTAGCATCCTGCATTACTCAAAAATTTTATGAAGCAGAAAAGGTGTCAAAGATGAAACTGTGAATATGCAGTAATATAATAGATCGACAGATGACTTCAAACTACTAATTCATGACTTTCAGTTATGTGCCCAAATGTTAATTCAAACTTTCAGAAACAACTTACGAGTGGAGTGTGCTCGTCATCTCTGAGCGGCAACTCTGTTGGTTTTGGACCCACGTGCGTTGTGCTTGCTAGAGTTTCTGGAGTTGACGTCAACGATGGATTACTTCCAAGAGTTGAGGTCAAATCGCCTAGGCCTGTGAATGTGTGGTTTCACGACACCTCGGCGGCCTCCCGTGAACCCTAGAGCATGAATCCTAACTGCGTGTTGTACTGATCGTGTTGTGCGGCTAGTCTCAGGAAGAGTTTGTATAAAAGGAGTTGTCGTCGGCCTCGTTCGTGTGTCGTGCGGCCTCGTCGTGTGTCCATGTAGGAACAGAAATTGGAGGCGCAAGCATACAAGGTTAGGGATTCGTGCGTCGTGCGGCCTTGTCATACCGGTGCGCCCATTCCCTACTCATCGACTGTTGCCCCAAGTCGCCTGCTGTCCGAATCGAACGCTGCCGCAAGCGAACAGAGGCACTGGGATAGGGAGGGGGCCAAGCAGGCGGCGGCGACGGCGGAAGCTGGCACGAGATATCCATGGAAAATACATGGTCCGAACCTTTTGGACTAGGTGAGGATGGTTCGGACCGTAGAGAGCTACTAAGGGGAAATACAAGGTCCGTACTGTCTGGACACGGTGAGGATGGTCCGGACCATTGACTCGATGAGTATCAGGAAACGGAGACATGACAAGTATCGAGGAAACAATGTTCGGACCGTCCGAAATGTGTAAGGACAGCCCGGTCTATGCAACCACGAGAAAAGCTGTCTAATTTATTAAAATGTTTGTAAAAATAAATAGTCTATAGTATTTACAGTAGATTATTGTTTAATTGTAGGGTGGATGGCAAGAAAACCGATAGAGTGAAGTGGGCCCTATGTGTCATCCCAGGACGTCATCCGCTAGTCTCTATAGGCCGCCCTCATGAACGTAATATTGGTTGTGGAGGATAGATGGCAGGCGAACCAAGAGAGAGACGTGATAGTAGTAGGCCCCACTCGTCATCCCAGGACATCTCTATAGGCCACCCTCATGAACCTAACATCGCCTGTGGAGGGTAGATGGCAGGTGAACCAAGAGAGACACGCGATAGAAAGTAGGCCCCACGTGTCATCCCAGGATGTCTCTATAGGCCGCCCTCATGAACCTAACATCGGCTATGGAGGGTAGATGGCAGGCTAATCGAGAGAGAAACACGATAGAAAGTGGGCCCCACATGTCATCCAGGACGTCATCCGCTAGTCTCTATAGGCCGCCCTCATGAACCAAACATCGGCTATGGAGGGTAGATGGTAGGCGAACCGAGAGAGCGACGCGATAGAATGTGGGCCCCACGTGTCATCCCAGAACATCATCTGGACCGTTGAATTCGCAAGTCACGGGAAATAAACAATGCGGACCGTCCGGAAGTTTTGAGGACAGTCCGGACATCTAGCCGAGCAACTCACAGGAATAAACCGTCCGGACCTTCCGGAAGTGTTGAGGATGGTCCGGACAGTTAGCCAAGCAACTCACGGTAATAAACCCACCAGACTGTCCGGACATTCTGTGGACGGTCCGTATCGTTAGCCAAGTAGCTAAGTTGAGATACAAGGTTAGGACCGTTCAGAACTGATTAGAACGATCCAGAACATTGAACAAGCGATGAACGCTAAATACAAGTTACGGACCTTCCGAACACTTTACGGACGGTCTGGTTCATGCAACCATGAGAAAAGTTGTCTATTTCTTAAAATGTTTGAAAAAATAAATAGTATATAGTATTTACAGTAGATTATTGTTTAATTTAATATATTGTTTAATTTCAGGGTAGATGGCAAGAAGACTGAGAGAGAGATGCGATAGAAAGTAGGCCCCATGTGTCATCCCAGGACGTCATCCGCTACTCTCCGTAGGCCGCCCTCATGAACCTAACATCGGCTAAGGAGGGTAGATGGTAGGCGAACCAAGAAAGTGGGCCCCATGTGTCATCTTAGGATGTCATTCGGACCGTTGAAACCGCAAGTCACGGGAAATAAACAATGCGGACCATTGGGAAGTGTTGAGGTCGGTCCAGACATTTAGCCGAGCAACTGACAGGAATAAAACGTTCGGACCGTCCGGACTTGTTGAGGACGGTCCGAACAGTTGACATAGCCAGTCATCAGAGATATACGGTCCGGACCGCCCATACCGTATGAGGAGGCTCCGGACCTTTGAATAGCAATGAAAACAGAATCTGCTTTTGCAGGGATTGTTTGCCGAAGATAGAGCAGCCATGGAGAAGACCCTGGAGGCCCATGTCGTCATTCTGTCCATGCCTCAACTACGATCTGCCGGGATTGTTTGCAGGGATTTTTTGCCCGCAACTGCGCTCTTCCACCACGCCGTCGTCGCCACACCTGCACTCTGCCGCCTTCACCGTGTTGCCGCACCTACACCCTGCAACCACGCCGCCATCGTCGCAGCTGCACTCTGCAGCCCGCCGTCATCGCCGCACTTGCACTCTGCAGCCACGCCGCCGTCGCCGCACCTGCACTCTACAGCCACGCCGCCGTCGCTGCCGCTGCACCTGCACTCTGCAGCCACGTCGCCGTCGCTGTCGCTGCAACATGGATCGAGGATGTTATGCTCCAAAGAGGCAAATTATGAGCCACCATTCGAAAAGAAAAGTGTATCAAAAAAACCCGGTAAGATATTCAATCATTATCAGTTCTAGGCTGACTTATTTTTGTAAATGTAACCTTCTATTACTAACATGTCCATGCTAACTTGCTGTAATTTGTTGTACATCAAGGGAACATTCTAGTGAATATCATCAGCAATTTTAGCAAAGAACAGAAGAATGCTGTTGAGACGGCTGACTTCGGATCTCTACTTATCTAAAGTATATGAATATGCGTCGGGATTTATGTAAGGATATAGCAAAAACCTTTGACATTCATACCGAAGAATTCAACATCCGAGGAAAGAAGCTAAAAATTTGCATCGATGATGTAGCATATATCCTTGGGTTGCCCTCGAAAGGTGATGAAATAAAGGCACCACCAAAGATACATGTCCCGGGTTTGTTTCAAAAATACAAATGGAAGGATGCCACAATAATTCTTTCCTTTGTATTGAAAGAGTTTTTAAGCACTACCGACAGCTACGACGACGACTTTGTTCGCGTCTTTGTTCTCTACTCGATTGGCTTTTATTTGTGCCCGACCTTGCAGCCATATGTCAAGTCCGAATATCTTGGACTCATTGTGGATGTTGACAATATGACGAACCTCAACTGGTCTAGCCTTGTTCTAAATGATTTGGTTGGAAAAAAATAAGGAAGTTCAATGTGTTACGTGTGACTAATCTTGCAGGTAATCAAGCTCTTTTACAGGTACGTAGATTGTATCCTGAAATATGAGACAACAACTCATAACAATTATTGCGATAATGATCATGAAACTCTGCAGGTTTGGTTCTGGGAAAAGGTGTCTATCTCTAATATATACCCTATATTACGTTATCTTGGATGTGAGGAGCCACTTATGCAGTATTGGGATGAAAAAAGAGCACAACAACGAGGAAAATACGCACGCCTCCATCAATTTGGACATGGAACGGTAAGCACTCTTCTGGACTATTTAATTTTTGAAGACATATATGTATATACACATTGAATATTAAATAATCGAATTGTATTAAATATGTAATAAATTGTTGAAGAACTCAGGAATCCTGAAGTCAACAAACCACGACCAGACCACGAATGTGACACGGCTCCACAAGAGTTCAACACGAGAACAATAGAGAGTAGAATTATAAAGGTATATTTAGATCAATGTTTTTTATTTCAATCATATGCAGGAACTAGAAGACCTGAAGTATAAATATGTGGTTCTAGAAACAAAATACAACAATGGCCTAGCAGGATTTAACCATAAATTGGATACATTCATAGAGGAAATCTGTGTAAGTCCGCAATAACATGGCAAGAAATAGTGACATTAACATACAAGCATAACTAACATTTTTTGTATTTCACTATGCAAAACTCGAGGCGATAGGAAAATGCCATGACCGATGACCTCGGAATGTCAGGTGCGACCAAAAATGTTGACAGTGGACTTAACCACGACAAGCCTTCTGAAATATACGAAGTTAATGAAGCGCCAGACACAAAGGTGATATTATTTCTTTTCATCATATGCAACAATGCAATTTTTCACGAGCTAACAACATGTGTGCAACAGGTTAATCGCAAAAGCAAAAAATCGAGCATCAATGGGAACATCACCGACCGAGTGAGGCTTCATTTGGACGGGAATCCAAACCGATCCAACAAACAAATGCAGATTTTAACTATGAATATGGAAAGTCTAAGAAGCGTAAACGACAAAAAGGAGGTCAAAAAAGCAGATGGTGTCCAGATTATTGACGTACCAAAGGAACGAGAACCAACGGAAATAACCAGTACAGGTACTCCTTGGCTCTGTGGGCATTTTCCTCTCTGATTTCTTACAAAAGTTTGATGTAAGACTACCTCATGTAGATTATATTTGCAACAATGAAGACATGCCAACTATAGAGTACATCAGTTCCACGCCCGAGGATAAAACGTTAGTTCGTATCGGCTTTTACGTTGCAACAAAACGCAATTTGGATTGCCTGCTCAATCCTAAAGGTTTCTTGGATGGCGAGGTATGTCCATATATGTGAAATAGCTCGTTTCAGCAGGAAAATCTACTCTGGTTGATTATTACTTGCAAGTACAGGTCATGAATGCATACATCCGTATACTAAGGGCTACACCAAGTCTACAATACAGGGAAGATGGAGCTGCCTACCTAGAGACAACATACATGACTAAAATGATAGGTGCAGATGCCATGGATTTCGCACAAGACAGGGATGAAAACAACTTCCGAGTGAGACAGACGAGAAGTTATCTGGAGCATGATAAGGTACGGCTTGCATTAGTTCTTATGATTTAAGGTTTATGGATATGACATCACCTTATGAATCGCTCTGTTTAAGTCTTCTATCCCATTAATATTACAAACAAACACTGGTACCTAGTGGTTGTCAACGCCCGTAAACATGCGATACAAGTACTGGACTCGACGGGTCCTACCTCCCACCGCCCTGAGCTTAAAAATGGTAGGAATTACTATACACATTGTACTAATTTAATTACATTTAACAATGTTTGACCTTATTGCTAATAATTATCGTAAATAGTTGCTAGGATTGCAGAACCATTTCAACCATCTACGAAAGAAAAATTGGTTCAAATCCGAGAAGTGGAAGGACGGCAATGTTACAAAATGGCCTATTCACGAATGCATCAAGAATAAAATGCACCACGACGGGTGTTCATGTGGCCTATTCACGTTGAAGTACACTGAATATTGGACCGGAAATAGAATAAATCCATTCTTTACACAGGTAATATGCCTCCCTACTTGTGAAGAATTCATATAGAAACCCATGAAATATGTTCAATTTCCCCTAGCAAACGTTTTCTCGCTACTGCGCAGAAGGATTGATTAATTTAGGCTCAAACTAGCCGTCAAATTGGTAAACTATCCATGGAACCAAGAGGAAGGAAGTCTAGGTTACAAGTCAAGCGATATCGTCGAGAACTATACATATGATGTGTAGTATATGATGGGCTGAGATGAAATGCCGACTATTGCTTTCATTTTTCATGTCTTGTATCGGTTTATAAGTGGAAACCTATATCCCCTTTTGATTGGTCAAGGCTGAAGTAATTAACTTTCCCAGTGTTCATTCATCTTGTAAGAAAAATGTTGTTATGGGAGGAAATGGATTGATAAACCTTACTAAAACTTTTTAGCAGTGCACCTTACTGTGTTTGTTTTATAAAATAGACTGGTATAAGGACCGTGCGTCATAGGTCAGGGTCCATACTTCTCCATGCAGACAAAGGTAGGATTTACCGTTCGACCTCGGTCCGGACGATCCTGACCATATTACCACCAATTAACGGGACGCACATAGTTCAGAACGTCCGTATAGGGTTATTTTTAGGAACAGGAGACAAAGAGTCTGGACTGTCCTGACCGCGTGATGACAGTCCGGGACAAGTAACTCCCATCGTTTGCTGTCTACGGTTCGGACCGTTCGTACACTTTCGAATGGTCCAGACAGTTGAACACGCAAATAATATTTACAGTAGCATACTAAACGTGTATTCCTCAACTTTGAAAATAAAAATTGATGGTTTGGAACTAGTATCTATAACATGTTATTATAGCACTGTAGGTTGTGCTATGTTTCTAAAATAAAAATATTGGAATAGCGAGTTCAGCTAGGTAATAATAACAGTGGTTCAATGGACATGACCATGCTTCTAAAATCAACAAGAGATATAACTAGTTATTTTATTCAAAAAATATTTTAAATTAAACAATATACTATTGTATGTACTATAGACTCTTTGATGTTTCAAAAATTATAAAAATTAGACAATAGTTTGCGTGGTTCAACGGTCCG
Source organism: Oryza meyeriana var. granulata (assembly GCA_003991445.1). Taxonomy (NCBI): domain Eukaryota; kingdom Viridiplantae; phylum Streptophyta; class Magnoliopsida; order Poales; family Poaceae; genus Oryza; species Oryza meyeriana. The sequence goes on along the minus strand of RYFJ01002853.1, from coordinate 194,559 downwards.
AACCGTCCATGCCCGGTCCGGACCGTCCGGTCCCTGTATTTGCTTTCCTGACCGCATGAGGACAGTCCGGGACGAGTAACTCCCGTCCTTTGCTATGTCTACTGTTCGAACCGTCCGTACTTGAACCGGACGGTCCGGACTGTTGAACAACGCAAATAATATTTACAGTAGCATACTAAACGAGTATTCCTTATCGTTGAAAATAAAATTGATGGTTTGTAACTAGTATCTATAACATGTTATTATAGCGGTGTAGGCCGCCCGGAAAAGTCAAGGACAATCCGGACCGTTGAACCACGCGGAAAACTATCTAAGTTTTTAAAATTTATAGAAAACTAAAGAGTCTATAGTGTTTGCAGTATTATAATATATTATTTTGGAGGGTAGATGGCAAGAAGAGTGATAGTGCGATGCGATATCAAGTCGGCCTCACGTGTCATCCCAGGCGTTGGAGCGGATGGTCCTCAACGTTTAGGTAAAACTTTATGGTTGGGAACAAGTATGTATAACATGTTTCTATAGATACGTGACATGTTTTGAAAATAAAAAAAATTAACAAATAAGTTGGGCTATGTAAAAAAAAATTAGGTCAAGGTGCGGACTGTCCAACCTCGGACAGGACAGTCTTGACCGTTGAACCACGCCTAGGGGATATACACGGTGCGGACCGTCCGAACAAGGTGAGGACGGTCCGTACCGTTGAACCACGCGGAGAACTGTCTAAGTTTTTAAAATTTTTGGAAAACTAAAGAGTCTATAGTGTTTGCAGTATTATAATATGTTGTTCTGGAGGGTAGATGGCAAGAAGACCGATAGAGCGACGCGATATCAAGTCAGCCCCACATGTCATCCCAGGCGTTCGAGCAGACGGTCCTCAACGTTCAGGTAGAACTTTATGGTTGGGAACTAGTATGTATAACTTGTTTCTATAGATACGTGACATGTTTCGAAAATAAAAAAAATTGACAAACGAGTTGGGCTATGTAAAAAAATTAGGTCAAGGTGTGGACCGTCCAACTTCTGTTAGGACGGTCCTGACCGTTGAACCACGCCTAGGGGATATACATGGTCCGGACCGTCTGTTGACACCGAAAATCACCGGCAGCGTCGGGAACGAGCCGATGATATGGTTCGGCGCCTAGAGACACGCGAAGGCCTAGGAGATTTGCTTAACTCCAGTGCAGGTCTAAATCTTGAGGTTCATAGGCGTGCCAGTCAATTTGACCCTGCAATTGACAAGGAGATAGAAAGCATTAGATCGTTGAGCCAATCGGCTGGAAGCCGAATTGGACTCGCTCCATCGGCCGATGGCCGATATAGACAAGCACTTACACATCGACTATAAGCCGATGATGGCATAGATAAACAATAAACCATGTAGCTAAGGAACCAATAACAATGTAAATAAATAAACTAGCCGATTACTGATATAATGTATATCGGCTGGAAAGCCGATGACAATGCAGCATACCAAAAACGTGTTGAACAATGCAATCGGCCTTAATTAATAAAAGATAACCTATCGGCTAAGCACTCCGATAGAACATTGCATAAGCACCCATCGGCTCAACAAGGATAAATCTATCATTATCAATCTAGTAGTTCAAACTTAACTGATGCAGCACAGATTAATAACGATAAAAGAATCTCAATGAGCCGATAGATCTAATGCAATCGTGATGCAAAATATGATAACTTATCGGCTATACATCCCGATAAAACGCTTGCATAAAACCGATCAACCTAGCAGGAATAATTTATCATGCAGTTTAGTAGGTTGGACCTAACCGATGCAGCACAAACTGATGATAAGTTACACCCAGTAAACCGATAAGCCTATGCATGCGTGATGTGATATATCTACTCGGCCTATGAGATCAAACCTAACTGATGCAGCCGTAGACAGAACAGATATATCGTGGTAAGCCGACTACCGTAGGCCGACTAGAATATCGGACCTAACCGAGGAAGTCCTAGTCGATACGGTAGTCGGGGTAACGAGACTTACCCTCTCGCAGGAGGTCGAACTTAACCGATGCAGCCCGGCTCGAGAAGCAAGAACCCGTTGAATAGGGTGGCGATGCGCCGAAGTTTGTATTGATCTGTTTGATTTTTTTTTAAAAGGTCCCCGGGCATACGTATTTATACCCCGAGTTGATACAGTCCTGATCAGATGCGAAACAGGAGTTTCCTAATTATAAAAAGAAAAACAACAAGTCCTAATCGGGCACGAGATCAGGTTTCCTAAAAAATTATTATCTCTACCTAATTTATAGATAAGATACTAACTGCCTCTCCATGGTCTTCACGATTCCTTCTTGAATTCGGCTTCTTCTGGATTTAATTCCCGCCAGGTAACCATGATTTTTCCTTAACTGAATCCAATAAAGATCCGTACCAAATTTTGGCGTTAACACCGTCCGGACAATGTAAGGACGGTCCGAACCGTTGAACCACGCGGAGAACTGTCTAAGTTTTTAAAATTTTTGGAAAACTAAAGAGTCTATAGTGTTTGCAGTAGCATCTTCTTTATTATAATATATTATTCTAGAGAGTAGATGGCAAGAAGACCGATAGAGCGACATGATTTCAAGTCGGCCCCACGTGTCATCCCAGGCGTTGGAGCGGACGGTCCTCAACGTTTAGGTAGAACTTTATGGTTGGGAACTAGTATATACAACATGTTTCTATAGATATGTGACATGTTTCGAGAATAAAAAAATTGATAAATGAGTTGGGCTATGTAAAAAAATTAGGTCAAAATGTAGACCGTATAACCTCAATCAGGACGGTCTGGATAAGGTCAGGACAGTCCTGACCGTTGAACCACACCTAGGGGATATACACGGTCCGAACCGTCTGGACAAGGTGAGGATGGTCCGGACCGTTGAACCACGCGGAGTACTGTCTAAGTATTTAAAAATTTTGGAAAAGTAAAGAGTCTATAGTGTTTACAGTAGAATATTATTTATTTTAATATATTATTTTGGAGGGTATATGGAAATAAGATCGAAACAAATAAAAGCATAATTTCTCACTAAAACTAATAAAATATCAATTTCTCACTGAAGTTAGTAAATTATTGTGGCTACAATAAAAGCACAATATAAAAATTCAGATGCCGCACATATGTTCTCTAGACTATTCTATAGGCTATGATGGGGGAAAACACCGAGAACCTTTCTGAATATGGCCTGACCAAGTATTGACTTTATTGAAACTACTCTTCTTGAATGGATTATGGCAAATGGCGTTCAAGCTTGCAATCTTCAGTTCTTGTAGGTTGACAAAACATTATTATGTATGAATTTCATAGGGATACACAACCAGCAAGAACAAGTCCAACAATCTCAAACAAATAGATCTAGGAAACACACTTCAAGGCTTGTATACCTACCCATCACAATCACTTTCGACAATGTCATATCCCTACAAAAGTGTAAACTAAGTTGATATCGGTATAGGGGTAAGCCAACTAGACATATGTTGGATCAACCATAAGAAAGAAAGCAGAAAGCTATTAGAGGTACCTAAAATCTTCTACTTATTTCAAGCTCCATGATTCATGGGTTGCCTTCCACCTCGAATCTGAACGAGGAGCACCCTTAGTAATAATCTTTCTTGGATCGAGTACTTTGCCCGCAAAAGAACGATTGGCCCCTGAAAAGTGCGCAGGCAAAGGACCAATGGATGTCTCATGTTTGCCTTCATGGTTCTCCATTTCTTTGTTTATAATACCATAAAAGAACTGTATAGCCATCTCCGTTTCCTCCACGCTCCATGAAGCTTTGAACAAGGCACGACTAGCCAAATTACGGAGGGCATGAAAATATTGCATCTGTGCAGTCCACACATGTGTGTTCGTAACCACGTTTGTTGGGTATGCACTCTTGGCATTCATTGTCCATCTAGCAGAAACACAGCACGGAGGGATGGTGTCTATATTGTTATACTTGAGAATACTGAAAATATGTGCACATGGAAAGCCGTAGCACTCCATCATTCAACATTGGCAACTAACATGCACCAATGAAGACACGTCAAAAGTACATGTCACATGAAACAAACTTTTGCTATCAGCAGTAGATGCTACTTCATACCTCCAAGAAGCATCATGGAACGTCACCTCTGTCACGGACCATTTAGATAGTCTCCTAATCTGGTATCACTTTCTGGAACATCTTTGGTGTGAAAATACGTGCAGCTCTTTTCTCAAGAATATCGGCTGCTAAATTAGTGAACGGAACAGAAGCCAAGGCTTTCGCATCAAGCTCAACCTCTCTCCTACGGATGCACGACAAGCAAAACTCATAGTGCACTACTAAATCAACTAGTGTCAACATCCGGTCTAGACGCTTATGAAGCCTTGAGTTCAGGCTCTCGCTGCGTTGATTGCTCTTCATGCCCAAAAAATGTCTCCCAACTGTGTATGCTGCAGCCCACTTCGTTCTAAGTTCATACATTCTACACATCCATAGGTTATCCTCTGTGATGTTATAAGTCACCCCAAACTCCACCCAACATCTTTCAAATTCATCAACCTCCATCACCTGGTAGATGAGCAATCTAAAATCAGTGAGCTTCTGACCGCGGAAGTGTTTGACCACATTTTGCTCTATGTGCCAACTGCACAACCGGTGATCAGCCGTAGGCATAACAATCTCAATTGCTCTCGCCATCACCACGTCCCCATCCGTGATTAGTGAGTTTGGATGCTTCTAGTGTATAGCCTCCAAAAACGCTTCTAGTAGCCACACATATGATGGAACAGTCTCATCGGAAACAACACCACATCCAAAGATAACTGTAATACGATGATGGTCAACCCCTATAAAAGAGACAAATGGAAGATTGTACTTGTTCATGCGGTACGTGCTATCAAAAACGACTACCTCACCCAAAGCACCATAGTCCATCTGTGATTGTGCATCTGACCAGAATATATTCTGTAGCCGCCTTCTCCATCCATACTGTATTTGAAAAAGAACTCCGACTCCTGTTGTTTCATCGCTACCATATGATTCAAAACATACTCGGCGTCGCTACCTTTGATTCTTTTTTTCTTGTACCTCGAAAAAAAGTTATATAGGTCCTACATAAGAAATCCAGTCCCCTCAGGACCACCGTGGCTCTTCTCCATAACGTCCATTATCTAACAAGGACGGAGCCTACCCAGCTGTAGGATCGAACACAAGAACCAAGCCTATCAGAGGGGGGAGGGTGAATGGTAGGAACACCAAAAACCAAAATATTTTGCGGAATAAAAGAAATCCTCAAACCTGGATGGAGTGCACCGGTCAGACCTATCCCTGTTGCACCGGTCTGACCGCTGTATGTCTGCCGGTAGAACCGTCACCTCGCCGCCGCACTCTTGTCAGATGAACCGTCAGAATTCAGAAGGATACACACCGAAGATGCTCTTCAAAGTAGATCAACTTTATTACATCAAGATGTGTTTACAAAGCGCACACAAAGCACTCCTCTCTCTCAAAACTAAACCCTAGCTTTTCTCTCTTCCAAAAGTTATTCCTCTAGGGCCTCAACCCCTCATATATTTATACCTAAAACCTTCTACACAAAGTAGGAGTAGAACTCCTAATCCTACTAGGACTCAACTCCTAGTCCTATTAGGACTCCACTCTTAATCCAAGTAGGACTCAACTCCTAATCCTACTAGAACTCAAACTTTCCAATCTTTGACTCCTATCCAAAATAAACTCCTCTTTCCATACACACACAATTCCTCTTGTATGCCATATGGAATCTTCACTTCCACGTGTATTAATCTCTAGCCTTTAGTATCCCGCGTGATCTCCCGATCATCCGGACATCAACTTCTTCCAAGTCGACTCACGATCCATCACCGGCAATACTCCCGAGGCCTCAAGACTCACCTACACATGCAAAAACAAAGATACCATATCCGAGCACAAGTTCTTTTCCAACTTGACTCGCATTAGCCACACACACTCACACCAATATTCACGGTTATTTTCAAACCAATCTCTTATTAAAAAATCATTTGCAAAGCCAATTGTTCATCACAAAATATTAATCATGACAATGATTCTACACTAGCCACAGCTCGACTGCCTCAGCTTTTTGTGGATCATTAAGTCCACGGCGCAAATGCAAAACAAATACATGCTCCGATTTTGCAAGCGCATGTTCGTGGACATCCACAAAATCCTTCACATACCATATGCCGTTGTTTTCACTCTTCTGGATATCGAGATGTGCCATACATCCACATCTGGTCAGGGCCGTGGCTCCCTTTGTTTATTGGTCCTTCCAAAGTTATTCATTGTTATGTACCCTTCACACGAGCAAACAAATCTCCTTCATATCGCCTCTTTGCTGCCTAGCTTGTATCTCACGTTGCTCCTCCTCACACTGAATCCTTTTTCATATGCATAATTATTGTAGAACTCATAGAATTCCTCCTCGCTCATAAATATCTGATTTGCAACGACAATATACTACTCCAGTTCCTCCAGGCTAACATACTCGTCGTTAGCCATGATGCTCAACTGAAATTAAAAAATATTACGTCTCAATTACCCCATTGCTAACATAAATTGTAAAAACAACACAATTATGCCCATCGATTCTATTAGTAACTAAAAATATGTTAATGATAGAAGTACTACCGAAACACTACAAAACAAATGCGAAAATAGACTAGATACGGTATTGGACACATCACACACCATATGCATCGTAGAATATTTTAGCATCACTAGTGGATTTACTTCCTATTTGCAATATACCAGAGGATTTTCCTATTTGCAAAGTAGTCTGAGTTTAACCAAGAGACTGTTATATGCTAGCGCTATGACTTAGGTTAACCTACAATTTGATCATTTTGAACAATTAATGGATGTACTCTCCTACAAACAAATAAATTATTCAAAATACTTAATTCTGGAGGTTGCTTCTATTTATAACGATTTTTTGCTTCATCACACAACCAAAAAACCACAAACGTGACCACACACAAATGTCCAGTCCTCTGTACATACCTAGATGACGACACTCTCGACGGCAAGGACGTCGGATTGTGCTCCTAGCGAAAGGACGGGAAGGCCAGCCCTCCTCGTGATGCAGGAGGGATAGCTAGCATGCGGTAGCCGCGTGCTCCTGGTGACAAGACGGGAAGACCAGCCCTACTCGCGACACGTGGGATAGGCAGAGGCGCGATGTGTGGTGACGGACATTAGAGATGGCATTGGCGTCAGCGTCGACGTGGAGCTGCGGCGCGTGGTGGGACGGGAGAGATGCATTGGCGTCGACGTCGCTGCTGGGTGGGCGGGCGTCGTCGTCGTTGGGCGGGCACCTGCGTGGGTGCTTCGGCGGCGGCGGTGGCACTAGGGAGGAGGCGGGGCTCGGGATCCTAGCGTTTGAGGTGGCGGCCGTGGTCGAGCGGGCATTGTCATCGCTGGTCGGGCGTGGGCATCCACATCCGATCTCAGAGAAATATTTTTTTCTTAACTAAAATACCCTCAATGGCAATGTGGGTAATTTGTATAATTAACAAGTCATTTACAAGGTTCGGACCGTCCGAATTGAGTGAGGACGGTACAGACATTTGACACCACAAGTACTGTGAAACACGGTCCAGACCGTCCGATGGGAGTGAGGACGGTCCGGACAGTTGAATCAGGTGAACTATGGTCTAATTTTTTAATAATTTTTAAACACTAAAGAGTCTATAGTACTTACAGTAGCATATTGTTTAATTTAACATATTTTTTGATAAAATAACTAGTTATATCTCTTATTGATTTTAGAAGCATAGTCCTATCCGTGGAACCACTGTTATTTTTCATTTCCAAAGTTTATTTATTTCCTTAATGTTTCATTTCGTGATGGGTAAGATGGAAAATAAACGTTGAACATCCGATCATCTATTAATTTTAGAGTAAATATCATAAAATCCCATATATTTTGGTTCAAGTTCCACAAACCAAACTATTATCCAATTTTTCTTTGATATGCTATACGTATGAATCTAAACTTGTAGGCCAATCCAGTAAGTAACGAGAGACACAACAAGTAACCAAAAATACACGGTCCGGACTGTCTGGACCCGTTAAGGACAATCCCGACCGTAGAAATAGATAGTGATGGGAAATACATGGTCCGGACCGTCCAGAACAAGTACGGACGGTCCGGACGATTGAAACAGCTAGTAATGGGAAATACACTGTCCGGACCATCCTAACGGTGTACGAACGGTCTGGACAGCTGACACAGCGAGTATCATAAACAAGGTCTGGACCATCTGAAATAAGTGAGGATGGTCTGGACCGTTTAACCAGGCAAACTACTGTCTAATCTATTGAAATGTTTGAAAAACTAAAGAGTCTATAGTATTTACAGTAGCATATTATTTAATTTGATATATTCTTTTGGATAAAATAACTAGTTATATCTCTTGTTGATTTTAGAAGCACGGTCCTGTCCGTTGAACCATTGTTATTTTTCATTAATTTATTTTCGAAGTTTATTTATTTTCCTAATTTTTTAGTTCGTGATGGGTAAGATGGGAAATAAACGTTGAACATCCGATCATCTATTAATTTTAGAGTAAATATCACAAAGCCCAATATATTTTGGTTCAAGTTTCACAAAACCAAACCATTATCTAACTTTTCTTTGATATGCTATACATATGAATTCTAAACTTGTAGGCTAAATCCAGCAAGTAACGGGAGACACAACAAGTAACTAGAAGTATACGTTCCGAACCGTCCGAACCCAGCCAAGATGGTCCGGACCGTTGAAATAGCTAGTCACAGGAAATACACGGTACGGACCGTCCTAAACGTCTGATGACAGTCCGGACAGTTGACACGAAAAGTATTGGTAAATAAGGTCCGGACCATCTGAAATTAGTGAGGATGGTCCAGACCATTGAACCTTGCAAACTACTATCTAATTTTTTAGAATTTTTGAAACACTAAAGATTCTATAGTATTTACAGTAGCATATTGTTTAGTTTTATATATTTTTGGATAAAATAACTAGTTATATCTCTTGTTGATTTTTAGAAGCACGGTCCTGTCCGTTGAACCACTGTTGTTTTACATTTATTTATTTTCAAAATTTATTAATTTTCTCAAATTTTCAGTTCTTGATAGGTAAGAAGAGTAGACTATCCTAACCGTATGTCATACGTAGGCAAATGAGCGGACAGTCCGGATAATTGAACAACACAAATAATATTTATAGTAGCATACTAAACGTGTATTCCTCAACGTTGAAAATAAAATTGATGGTTTGGAACTAATATCTATAACATGTTATTATAGCAGTGTAGGCCGTACCATGTTTCTAAAATAAAAATATTGGAACAGCGAGTTCGGCTAGGTAACAATAACAGTGGTTCAATAGACATGACCGTGCTTCTAAAATCAACAAGAGATATAACTAGTTATTTTATCCAAAAATATTTTAAATTAAACAATATACTATAGACTCTTTGGTGTTTTAAAAATTTTAAAAATTAGACAATAGTTCGCGTGGTTCAATGGTCCGAACCGTCCGAAGAACTTTGGAACAATCCGGATTGTGTTTCACGATACCTATCGTGTCAACGGTCCGGACCGTCCATGCTCGGTCCGGACCGTCTGGTCCATGTATTTGTCATCCTGACCCCGCGTAAGGATGGTCCGGGACGAGTAATTCCTGTCATTTGCTATGTCTACGGTCGGACGGTCCGGACATTTGAACAACGCAAATAATATTTACAGTAGCATACTAAACGTGTATTCCTCAATGTTGAAAACAAAATTGATGGTTTGGAACTAGTATCTATAACATGTTACTATAGCAGTGTAGGCCGTACCATGTTTCTAAAATAAAAATATTGGAATAGCGAGTTCGACTAAGTAACAATAACAGTGGTTCAATGAACATGACCGTGCTTCTAAAATCGACAAGAGATATAACTAGTTATCTTATCCAAAAAATATTTTAAATTAAACAATATACTATAGACTCTTTGGTGTTTTAAAAATTTTAAAAATTAGACAATAGTTCGCGTGGTTCAACGGTCCGGACTGTCCGAAGAACTTTTGGACGGTCCGGACCGTGTTTCACAATACTTATCGTGTCAACTGTCCGGACCGTCCGGTTCGTGTATTTGCCGTCCTGACCACATGAGGACGGCCCGGGAGGGGAGAGATGCGTTGGCGTCGATGTTACTGCTGGACGGCCGGGCGTCGTTGTCGCTGGACGGTCGTCCTCGTCGCTTGGCGGGCAGTCGTCGTCGTCACTGGGCGTGCAGGGCGGGCGATCGTCGTCGTCACTAGACGTGCAAGGTGGGCGGGCATCGTCGTCGCTGGTCGAGCAGGCATCGATGGCGCCGGGCGGGCAGGCGTCGTCATCACTGCCACTGGTCGGGCGCGGGCGTCGATGGCGCTGGCGGGCAGGCGTCGTCGTCGCCGCGTCGATGGCGCTAATTGGGCGTCGGCGTCGCTAGCATTGGCGTCGGATCTGAGTTAGAGAAAATATTTTTTTCTTAACGAAAATACCCTCAATGGTAATATGGGTAATTTGTATAATTAACAAGTCATTTACTAAAACACTCATTCAAATGAACGACGAATTTCTTCTATACTACTACCTTCTTTTTACTAGTATTTTGCGCCTTAAAGGGGCCCATAATCTAATGTTGATTAGCAGACAATGCTGTAGTATGGCCCCATGTGGGGTCCTTATGACACTGAAGTTTTCCTATACTTTTGCGGATTTATATGTACACTGTACGCTTCATGTGCTCTCCTGCTCAAGTTGAGCTCGAGAATAGAGATTTCAGAGACATGACGACGACAGCAAAAAGGCATGCGTGATTTCGATTGTGTTTTGCACGTGTGTAGGTGAGAAAGTCCAAAAAATTTGATCAATTTGAACTATATATATCCTCTACCATTCTTGCTTCATATAGTTTTTCATGATGATATATTATCGATGATTATTATTTAAACTTTAAAAGCATGACTCTATACCTTCAGCTTTAGGTACTCTGAGATACCTTAAACTACAAGGCCTTCTTTAGAGTGGGGAATTTTTATAGGATTTGATCTAACTCCTACGAAAATCCTGCCAAAGTTATTGTGTTTCAAAGAGCCTTAATATGGGAGTGAGAACATATATAGCACTTTTCCCTTTTGGTCATGCTTAAAGGGAGAGAAGGTTTGATTATAATTGTTCTTGGAGATAGGTCCCCTATCCCCTTCGACCGGCAAAGGCCTCTCTGGCCTTCGGAAACCTCTCGACCGTAGGCATGCGCTCCTTCAAACAGCGAGGACTCCTTCGGCTAGTGAAGGTGAAGACCACCGGTGATCTCTTTAACCGGTAAAGACTCCTTCGATCATAAGAGACCAAGCCCACCTTGACCATTGAAGACTCTGTTGGGTCAACTGAAAGACTAGGCCTACCAAGTGGGGCCTGCCACGCAGAGCTAGCCAATTGATGTGGTCCGATGAGGGCCTATTGGTCAGGATGCGGGAAATGGCCCAGGTATCCATGTAACTGCTCCCTTTAGGAGGAGGATAGTGTAATTTCTAGTGTATACCAAACCCTAGCTAGTTAGGATTTATGAAAATCATATCTGCATATTCACCCTGAAATAGTGTTATATGTTTGTTAGGTTTTATAAATATATTGTGATAAAATTTAGTTGTCAAAGTTGCATTTTGAAAACTTTGTCGGCCTTCTAAACCATGTGTTTTTGTGACCGTAGATAGCAGTTGTATTGTCAATAAAATCAAGGGCACGGCCTGCAATAACCAATAACGATTCAGCATCGTGTGCACTTGAAATTTTGCTGAAGCAATTGGCCAAGTGGAAGCAGAGGACGGAGTATGACCTGGATGAATGGCCAAAAGGCTTGCTTAGGTTCATCCCCCTACGTACAAGAGCCTTTAATTGGGCCCATTCGGATGTACTGTGGGTCACATTACAGGCAAATTTTATATACATTTGCTGTTTTTTTCATTTTTTTTCCTTTAAGAGTAAAAATTAGGTAGCACATCATCTGGCCTGATCTACATGCATGGTACACGTGCAATTGAGATAATATGTAGTGCTAAATTGGGTAAAGAAACTGACTCAATTAACAGTAGTGATTAGTCCCCTTCAATTGAGGATCTTACAGTAATTAGTTGATGATCTTGAGGTAATAATTTGGAATTTGTTGGTGATCGAAGTTTTCATTTGATTTCTGAAGCAAGGATGTTTCCGTAACGGAAAATATGCAGTGGAAACACAACTCAGATAAAAATTTGGAAACTTTTGCATAGAAGGTGTGAAAATTTTCAAACAAAAAAATCACACACATATGGGGAACTTTTAGTTCGAGAACATCCATGATGTAGTTTACATGGTTTCCATGTAGATAGTGGTTTAAATCATATATTTACCCTTTCATCCTAATATAGCGTGATTGATCTTGAATTCAATAAAAAGTTATATTGGTGCATATATATTCATATAAAATCGCCTTTGGAAATTTGACGCATGAAGTCCTTTACTGCTTCTATTATATATGCCACTGCAAGTCTGTGACGTGCAAACTAGAATAGAGTGTATATATATAATAAATAATCCCTTTGTTTTTTAATGTTTAATGTCATTGACTTTTGAAATTACGTTTGACCATTCGTCTTATTCAAAAAAGTTATGTAATTACTAATTATTTTATTATGATTATTTTAACATTAAATATACTTTAAGCTTGACTTATATTTTTACATGCACAAAAATTTTGAATAAGAGAAATACTCAAACGTAATTTCGAAAGTTCGAAAGTCAATGGCATCAAACATTAAAAAAAATAAAATAAAGAAAATACTTTAAAAAGAAACTCATGGAGATTAACCAGAGGTTTTTTAAGAAAATAAAATAGTATATAACAATCATTAACCCACACATGCATGCTCCAGATTAATATGTATTCAATAGCAATCTTATTTTATATAAATTATTAAATAAATTACAGAATTTATATTAGTTCATAATTTTGATCATTCATTTTAGCATGTATCGAACCCAAATATCCAATTCAGTTTCGTATGTCTTCATTAATCAGAATATTTACATGAAAATACATGTAAAATTGTTATTTTGGATTTTTTTTTTTGGTTTCCTTCCTTATTTTTCTGCCAGATCTGTTATGTGTGGCAATTGGGACAAGATGTGTGACATATAGTGAAAAGAACCTTGGGACATTTTTGGGACTATTGCTGTGGCAACATCCAATTGTAGAGCAACTGGTTTGGTAATGGAGGGGCAACCACAAGTTGGTATGTAGCTTGCTTGCAAGTCGGAACCAGACTGGAGGCGTGACCGCACGAGAAGAAAGGCAGCATGAAGAAAGGTAGGGAACTTGAATAAGCAGAGCATGTGCTTTGTGGAGTGGGGAACGTATGTAAGGACATTCTCAAACATGCGTGCCATGTAAATTTAACTGGAGTACCAATCTAACCATCTGTTCTCAAATAATTATCACTGTTGATTAGAATCATCTTACATTTTGACCGTATATTATTTTTAAATGATTATATTATGATAAATAAAAATTGTATGGTTTTAAGTATTTATATTTTTTTTATAAAAGACAAACAGTCAACGTTTAAAGTTGAATAGTATCAATATCCATAATATAAAGGATGGAGGATACGTACCATTACTCATATGTACCACAATGTTCATGTTTAAGTTTTTTTTCCCTCCTGGTTATGCAATTTTACACCATTAATGAAGTTTTTTTTCCTCCTGGTTATGCAATTTTACACCATTAATGAATGTTGTCAACATGCATGCACCTCAAAAATTTGCCATAAAAATGTGCAACCTTGACACTTCGATAGTAAGTTCATAATTTTGGACCGGAGTGACAGGTGGCCAGCCCCCAGAGCAGCCTTTTGGCAAATGGAACTGACGGGTACGCTGCTTCTGCATTAACCAGTGGCCCACCACAGGATATTCGACCAATCAAATCCAATCTGCACCGTCAAAAAAATCCAAAGTCCCACAGTGATTGACGGCTGATCCCAATGCCAGCTATACGTGGTACAGAATCCGAGGCTCCCGCGCTGCTGCTCCCTCCATAATTTTTCGGTACTGTTTACTTCTTTTGGCAAAATAGTACGGAGTACATCAGCACCTTATACCAGAAAAGGGCACGCAATTTAGTCCTTTTCTTTCAGAAAGAACAGGGTACTTAGGCTCTGTTCGGCAAAGCTGGTTGCTTCTGGCTTATTTTTCGCACATAAAATGAGAAACGTTATTAGCACGTGATTAATTAAGTATTTACTATTAAAAACTTAAAAAATAGATATATTTGCTTTTTTAAGCTACTTTTATATAGAAAATTTTTACAAAAAACACATCGTTGATCGTTTTGGAAAGCATGCACGTGGAAAACGAGAGAAAAAGCAACAGAGAGAAGCGCTGCCGAACACAGCCTTAGTGCACAACAAGTACAATAAACTTTTATGAATCCAAACAAATTTGTGGCTGCCAATTCATTTCTGAATTCTACACCTACATGTTAGTTTCACCATCGAGAACCAAGGTTCATCTTACCACGATAACCGCAGGGCTCGATATGGATAATCGCATGTATGGTTTGATGACTATTGTTCAAATTTAAATTGAAAAAAAGGAAAAAAATTCCTACAAGTAGTACTAATTTCTATTGCTATCTAGTGCACAAAGTTTATAAAAATAATGAAGTTTACTTCATATTTTGGAGCTCCATCGAAATTGAAAAAAATAAGAGATGGGTTGTGATATGATTTCTACTTTGTTTAAGTTAAAAAATATAGTAAAGGTTCTGAAAAAAATTATGTAATATCATATTATTTTCTAGAGATATCCATAATTTTTCTAGATTTTCCACAATTCTTCAGAATTTTTACTACGTTTTATAATTTTTTTCGTAATTTTTTTATCTTTAACATACTACAGTTACCACAGCTTACCGTGCGGTTAAAAATTTTGAAATTAAATTTTTTTGAGATGAAATTCATGTGGTTTTTAACAGTTACCGTGATAACTGACTTGCCGTAGGAGGATGGTAACCTCTACCCAACTGATAAGGGAAACCCTATCTAGAACAAGAATCTAAACTGTACTCCTCCGTCCCAAAATATGATAACTTTTAGCCATTGACACACTATTAAGGAGATGGAAAAAAGATTTGTTTGTCTCCTTGGATGGGTATAGTGTGGGACTAGGCTAGATAGGGTGATAATGAAGTAGTATGGATAATTTAGTGGTAAAAGTCACTTTATACATGTTCTAAATTATTATATTTGAAACAAAATTTAAACTCTAGAAGTTTGTATATCTTAAAATAGAGAGAGCAGTTTTTACAGAGCCATAGATTCTTGTAATTATCCTCTGGTGCATCAATATATAGAGGCATGCGATAAAATGCATTAGAGCATATTCTCCACCGTGGGTGGGTCGCTGGTTAATGAGGTAGGATTGACTGATGTACCAACACAAAAGGTTTGCCTTTGAAACCGCGATCCTGTTTTGCGCTTTTTTTTTCCACTATAGAAGATAGAGATGCAGTAGTCCTCTGCAATATTGCAAGGTGTTTAAGATAATTTCTTGAGATAATGGAATAAATATTCCAGCCTCTGCGTCATATGACACACACAGCCCTAAGGTGTTTAACGTAAGAACAGTAAACTAAACTGTTAAGTAAAACATACCATAATAACCGGCAGATATCTCAATCTGATGTAATTGATGTAATGATGTTCTTCTTGTATATTTTGGCACCCCTAGATCCCTGTTAATTGGAGCTGGGACGAGCAAGAGCAGAGCACTGCTATAGAACCCTTTATCACTAACGGGTCATCTGTAACGACTCAACAGATGGCTATATCTGTAATAGTTGTGTAAATCAACCGTTCTAGATGACTATACGAGCCAAGAGCTGTCACTGATAAATATCTATCTGTAACGGCTCCTACCTTTAGGAGCTATTCTATCTTTAGGAATCGTTACAGATATGACAACAGTTATCTATAACCGCTCTTAGCAGTTATCTGTACCAGCTCCGAAAGAGGAGCTATTGTAGATAACTACCTATCTATAACGGCTTCTCTTTCGGAGACATCACAGATGACCATGCCCACATGTCCTAAACATATTTTCATCTGTAACGACCCCGAAAGATGAGCCCTTACAGATATTGCAGAGCCATGGACTTATTACAGATATGGCGAACGCAGACTTATCTCTTTTCTCTCCCACCAACGCTCCTTTCCACGCGCCTCACAGATCGATCCTCTCCTCACGGCAGTCGCTCCTTTCTCCATCCCTAGCTCCGGCAGCCGTTTCTCTCTCCATCCCCAACTCTGGCGCCTGCTTCCTCGCCATCCCCATCTCTGGTAGCAGCTTCCTCAACTCCACCGCCGTCTCCACCGCTTCTCTCATCAGGCGCGCAAACTCAAGCTCAGGGCAGCTGCCTCCAGCGGCCCCCGAGCACAAGGCGGCTGGATCCGCCGCCTCCGAGCTCAAGGCTACCGAATTCGCTGCCTCCCCCGTGCTATGTCACATGCCTCCCCAGAGCTCCGTTGACCACCGCTGCCTCAACCTCTTTCCTTTTTCCTGAGCTCTGATGTCACCTTTCCCTCTTCGTCCCCATCACGACATCTACCTCTACCTCCTGGGGCGCTAGATCTAGCTTACTTGTTCCGTGACCTATTGGTTTTCAGGTGGTGGTGGATCGACAAGCGCCAGCAACAGCGACAACGGTGGAGCAGCAGAAGTAGGTGGAGCAGCAGAAGTAGCAACGGTGGTGGAGCCACTGATTTGTATTTCTTTTGCATTTTTTCTTGGTTTTTTTCTATCACTAACAGCACGTTATTCCGAGCCGTTACAGATGTCTCGCATCTCTATCGGCTAGGGAGCTGTTACGGATAAGGCTCAATCATTTACCATAGGTCTATAACGTATGGTTTGTCCGTTACAAATGATAGTTTTGAGTCGCTAGCGATAAAGAGTTGTGTGCTAGTGCACTAGCTAGCTAGCCAGTGGGCAACCACGAAGGGTGCTGTTTTCCTTTAATTATTTCTCATAATCAGACAAGCAACGCGACAGTATGTGTGTGTATGCACAGGGAACATGAAAGAAGTATTGTCGAAGGTGATTGGCTGTTCGTACAAGAGCAACTTTATGGGCTGCAGAAATGCAGCGCTAGCTGCTAGCTGCAGAGGGTAGCTGGTGCTGGGACAAATTCAGGTCTGGGTCGGAGCACTATTATATGCACGGACATGATGTTGTGCATCTCTGAAGAACACCAGCACGGTGACGACAGCTTCCAGCCACTTTACTCTTATAAAATCGCCCCCAGAAGTCTAGAACGGCCATTTTACTGGTCAGACCATCAAGCCATCCATCCAAAATATTAATCACGAGTTATTAAGCCTAATTAAGTTAAGTACCTAGCTATCTTATCAGACAGTTAGCTGAAAGTCTGTGCAAAGATATGGGAAGCTCTGATGAAACCATTGCATGCATAAATAAATGCAGTATTGAAATACTGACAAGCAGAGACGACTACTAACTAGGATTAATACTGACAAGGGTATTTAGCTAGGTTCGAATCGATCAGTGAGTGTCGACATTTAGACAGTAGTGGACAGTGTCGCCCCTGTTGATGGCAACGAAAGCAAAGCAATAATCAGATGCAATGAGCACATGCAGTGAGCTGCATTCTAGCTAGTACCAAGATGATAACGATCTACTAGTCTGGTCCTTCGAAATGGACAGACTTCCAAGTAGTTAGGGCACAGTGCAGCCCACGCAAGTGTTCTAACCCGCCCATGGTTTCCCATGCAACTTTTGCTTGCCAAGACAATGCATGGCCAATGCCGTCGTCGATCGATCGATCGATCGATCGTCTCGTCGCCTCCGATCCTTTCAGCTGAGCTAGCAGTATAGCAGTAGGCAGGGGCACTCATATGGAAGGGTGCAGGGTTTTCAGTGTGTGTGTATTAACGACGATGATCCATATGCATGGGACTACAGACTAGTTTCTGCGAGGACAAATAATGTTGTACGTAGAGTAATGCTACAGTGCTCTCTACTGTCGGTATAATTTAATCTAATCCGTCAATCGGTTTGATCCAAGGGTCTAGATTCAATTATACTACCACCTAGGTCTGTTGAAGTAGAAACGTGGAGGGGTAAAATTGTAATTACGCATGGTACTTAGAAACTTATGGCCTTGGGCTATGGAGACTCAGAGCTCCCTCTTCGCGACTCGAGCTGCCAGCTTCTCCCTTTACGCGCCACTGTCCCCGTCCCCCAAGGTTGTCCGGCGCTAGGTTTCCTCTTTTAGATCCGTCGTCCCTGCCTTCCCCATTCACGCCGCCTCCTTACGCGTGCAGCCGTCCCTGTCCCCCTAGCAATTGGCGAGGAGGATTGATGTGGAGGGGACGCCAGCGGTCGACGGCGGTGGCGCGGTCACGGTCAGGGGGCGGGCTGGGGTCATTGTGCCCGACGGTTTAGGGGAGACGGCGGCAATCCACTAGACTCGAGGAGGTCACTCATGGAGGCTGGCGCGTGGTCGGCAATGGCAGCGGCGGGTCCGCGACCGGATGGCAGGAGGTGAGGGAGGTTACAGATCCGTGATGTGTGACTTGTGTGGCTCTTCGGCGGAGAGGCGGCTGCTGCTCCCGCGTCCTCAGTTAGGCTACTATGGTTGTGGCTGTGATAAGAGGTAACGTTCTATCCTTCCATTTCCTCACGTCATAGATCACCAGTGGTTTGCTGATATGAACTTGTTACAGCCGTCGTAAGACTGATTTTTTTACTATGATGAATTGCTAGGTAGAGTCTGAAATTCAATTGGAGCCTTGTGTGATAGGCATCTATTATTCTATTATTTGGGTATAATGTTTCATTCACGCGTATAAATTTGTTAGAGCCGCTGTGCATGGTAATTTGGTCATTTACCTGCCTGTGAAAATGACATATTTCCATCAGATCTTTAGTTGCAGGCGACTGACTCCCCCGTCTATAAAAATTAATTTTAGCCACCTACAAATATAGTTTTGTAGTAGTGATATGCCCTATACATATCAACTTAATAATCTAGACCATGGATAGCATGATGACGAAGGTCAATAGCTATGTACATACCAATTAATGTGAGATGGATGCTTGGGTGTTGCTAAAATTTTGGTTGGCTATGGTATTAGTGAAGTGCTTGGTTTGTTATCTTATCTCATAATCTTGGTATCACAAAATTTTAATAGAGTTGATAATTCAAAAAAACCCATATTGCCTGGTAGCAGGGAGGGGCACAGTGTCACGTTCATAATGAAGCATAATTGCCCGTTCAGATCTGCACTGTTTGAGAATATATCATAACAAACACCCTGCATAGTAGCCTGAGTACATATTTTTGGATAACCCGTTAACGAGGCTTAAGGAATATAATATAGAAAAAATGGAAACTTCTCTTTGATAACTATCCCTTTATATTGTGGTTTTGTAACACTGGACGGTCTTTAACATTGTTTAGCTCGGACTTGATCAAAAATCTTGCTAAGTCTTGTCGAAATGTGATCATATCTTGCTGCAAAATGTCAAGGTGAACCTATTAAAACATTGTTTACAACGGGAAACTTTGGTGCGAAATTAAAATAGAGTTCATTGTAGTTGCCTAAATTTGACTCGATGGGAGATAAGATCCGGTCCAATATTCCATGTACTTTAGGACGTATAGGCCACACGATACGCTAAAAGAATTGGCGGTAGGTTAACACAGTAACATACATGCAATTAATCTAAATATCATGTGGAAGTGATTAGGAGTAACCCACCCATCTTGTTGCCGTGGCAATTTCTGCACTTCGTTGTATTCCCATGAGGTAATGTTGAAATCAGGCCAATCATGTTGTAACTCTGGTTGTCGATTTGTTGGCCCATGTAAACTTCTCTCAATTGCTAGCAACTGGGGAATGAATTTAAAATATCATTAGAGTTAAAAACACGGTGAAATTGATATGAATATTACAAGTGAAAGTATATCGCTCACCATACTATCTAGTTCCGTTCGTTGTCCGCTTAGCTTAGGTAGCGAGTCGAGTATTTGTACCTCACGCCGCTTGGCGTTGAGTACAGCTAGGTACCAGTGAGTATCTTTTATATTTATGGGGAGAAATATCTGCAGACGTGTAACAATAGATATGCTTAAGTAATAGTTGTAATCTTCATTAGATAGTTAAATATTGATTACCATGTCATGTCGCAGATAGTTAACTGCCATTCTTGTAATCCATGGACATGGAGGGGCATTATCAAGTTTGGCATAGTTGCTTCTATGTTCAGTAGGTTTGTTCTCACGGTCTTCTCTAGGTATACCTTGCCATCTGCCCTAATACCTTTCTCTTTATCGCGCAGACAAAGGATGTATGCATCTATGATCTGAAAATTCAGGATTGTTGGGTTACATAAGAAATTCATTTTGACATGATAGGATAATTTAATTATGTGAACTTACAGCGTCATCCAAGAATGCTTTTTTTGTTAGTATTTGCATTGATCTTTGCAATACGGGGACATCACCAATATGCACCATTGGTTTTGTAGCTGGTGTCTTATTTATGTAGGCAATGAAGGGATTTTCTTTTTCGGGCAATTCTGTCTTAAATTTGCAGGATTTAACTCATGGGGTAACACGGTATCCATGTAAAAAAAGAAATATCCGTCAATCCCACTAACTCCATCACAAAGCGGGTACGCGGACTTGATGGTAGAGCATGCAAACCAAACAAAAAGTATGATTATGATAGAAGATCGTTTGTAGATGGTACGACGGACTATGACTTCGTCTGCACCTTTGAGGATAAAATAAGCATGGTGGACATAGCATATTCAGAACATACAAAAACCCTAGTCCATATTAACGATGTTGTGCTAACCAAGGCGGACTTGGAGTCTCTTACAAAACAGTATGCTTACAATGATGACAAAAAATCAATAGCACTAAAGGTATGTAGTTTCCATTATGATCGTTATTGCCATATTGTCAGTTAATAATCTTATATTACAATATATGTTGATGCATTTGTTAAACATTTTAGACGTAGAAAATCTGTAAATTTGAAAGGCATAAACAATAGACAAGCATACCTAGAGGTTGTTTCAGTTGTCTCTATGTTAATGACAGGTGCTTTTTATGATGGGGTGCATATCAGCGATGTAGAAAACATGAGACATACATCGGCTGGGATAAGATATTTGCGCCATGACATGGTAATTTGTGTGATTAAGTTTTATATTTATTTGAACAATTATAGCTATGTAACGTCAACTACAATTTCGTGTAGATCCTCCTTCCAATTTTTACGTCAATAAAGCACTGGTATCTAGCGGCCCTGGATGCCATACAACAGGAAATCCATGTACTAGAATCGATGGAGACAACCGTAAAGGACCATAGTGAACTTAAACTAGTGGTATATTTATTTACATGTTGATTTACGTTATTATATTTATATCGCATATGGACTATATTAAATTTTTATTTCATACAGTTGCAAGTCTGGCCAAAGATGGTGTATCTCAAGTCGTTTCTAGGTGGAGTGATTTTAATGTGACAAATTGGATTATCAACATAAGATACTTGGCTAGAAAGAAGGATAGGTACAATGCGCGAAGTGTTTCAATTATTGTCTGCACAATTACTTAGTGGTGAACTAATTAAGTTTACAGGACATCAAGTGGACTATTCGTATTAAAGTTCATGGAGTACTGGAATGAAGATTGTCTAACTAAATAAATTTTCCAGGTATGCTTCATAGTTGGTGCTAAAAATGTTCAATACTTATTTTACCTAGTAAGTTACCATGTCATCTTCAACTATGCAGGAAGATATCTACGAATTTAGACCAAAGCTAGCAGCAATACTATATAAGTCTCCATTGAACAAGATCCTCAACCATACAGAAGATACTGACGAATCTGTTTCCAAAGAAATTTGATCTATGTAAATTTGATCATTTAGCATATGAAAATTTGAGAGACCTATTGTGTAATTTTTCTAATGCACTACAAACGTCAGACCAACAAGCTTATGGGATGAACCTGATAGTTTCACCTTCTTTATCCATGATTATCAACATTAGGTTTTGAGTTTACAGAAAAATAGTATTTCAATAGGAAATCCATGGTTACTATTGACTTGCCGATCTTATTCAACTCGAGTGATCAACGTCCTGCCCAATTTGCACCTTAAATATTTATCCCAAAATCTCAATCATGCCAACGTGTAACAAACACCAAACTTGGTGCAACAAGCATCATCTCACCAAACTTCTAGTGTAACACGCAGCATCTGAGAATGTGCCTCTGATGGATTATGATTCATGCAAAATGCTAGGACCAGCTAAAATCTTCAGACTTAAAGATAAGCTGCCTAACCAAACCAAACTACAAGCATAGCATTAATGGTGATAGGCTCACAGTAACGTGAGATCGCTTTCACTGCTAAAACTGAATGAGCAAGCCACTCTTCAACAAAGCATTACCTACAATTTTCAGTACTCCCAGGATGTATCTTGATTCAGGCAAAATGCTAGGACCAGCTGAAATCTTCAGGCTTTCAGATAAGTTAGCCAACCAAATGCAGATTAACAAGAATTACATAGAGGGAGAAAGCACCATGTATTGTATTTAACCACTGTTAGATAGACTGAAGACCTGAACTAACTGAACAGATGCAAAGCTCTTCCTCAGAGAAGCTGAAATTACTACTACATATAAAGATCATGCAATACCAAAGTCTTGATGTGTGCAATAGCACATAATTATTGATAAAACTGGGCACTGGTTCAATACAGGTCACAACTTGCTGTGTCACAGCAAATAATTCTTAATCTCCAGTGATGACAAACTATGACAAACTTGAAGCTCCAGTGATGCAGGTCATTTCAGAAAACTGTCTTCAAACGCTCAGGTCATATTTCACGTTGGCAAGCTAGAGACCACAGGCAGGTGCCATAGGAGGTGACGCAGTCACTGTCTTTAAATTCAAAATTCTCTCAACTGCATCAAAGACCATATATATACATCGGTTCACAATATATGGATCAAAAGGCAAAAGATACTCAGTGAAAATTTTATTAAAATGAAACAAAACAGACCATCTGCAGTAGTTAGATCTCCAGTACCAACAGATTTTAGAAGACCGACCATTAACGGTACCTGCACCATCGGAGAAGACATAAAAAAACATTTTTCAGATCATGAAATTCAGATTATGAAATTCAGATATGTCACAGAATAATCTGGCAAAATATTAAGATTGTGATTATGAAATGTTTACATACTGTAGCATATATTGCAAATAAAAATCTGGGTATGTACTTGTCACAGGAGATATAGTACAGAGGGATCAGCAATATACTTGTTCACAAATGGCCAAATATTATTAACTGAACCAGCAATT
The DNA here is from genome assembly GCA_003991445.1 of Oryza meyeriana var. granulata. Classification (NCBI taxonomy): domain Eukaryota; kingdom Viridiplantae; phylum Streptophyta; class Magnoliopsida; order Poales; family Poaceae; genus Oryza; species Oryza meyeriana. The sequence continues at coordinate 171,068 of RYFJ01002853.1, read as the reverse complement.
TCTTTCTTGAATTTCAGCTAAAACCTCTCCAACATAAACAGTAATAACAAACTTGAATTTCATAATCAAATATATTGAATCCTTCATTCTTCTTGAATAGTTGAATTCAGAACAGGCAAAAGGAGAAAACCCCATAACCTATTTGGAGCCTCGGAGCTGTTGTAGCAGTCATAAAATGGCGACCATCAGGAGACCATTCACTTGTCATAGAACATTCAGCCTTAGTTTTTCCTACCCTCTGTACACGAATATACTATATATCATCTTCTAACACACCGTTCGGCAGTGCTTCTTTGAAGCTTAAATAAGCCAGCACGCAAAACGAGAAACGTCATTAGTGTGTGATTAATTAAGTATTTACTATTAAAAACTTGAAAAATAGATCTATTTGCTTTTTTAGAGCTACTTTCATATAGAAAATTTTTGCAAAAAACACACCGTTTATCGTTTTGGGAAGCGTGCACGCGGGAAACGAGAAATAAGCTGCCACCGTATAAGCTGGAACGAACACCGTGTAAGAGGCAGCAGTATATGGATCATGCAATAATCCATATACAGAGGTAAAGTTTTGGTTACAATGGGCTTCAATTATATTCTCGTTTCCACAACTGGTTTGACAGCAAACTGTAGCTTCAGTTAGGACATCCGCTTCTGTTTTAGGATTTTTCAAACTAATGTAGAGAACTGAGCAGCCACGAGAAACTATTATAGTCTATAGAAGGATATTTAGGATATTTTAATGTACCATATAAAAATTTATATATTTAACACTCTAAGAAAACCAGATATTATTATGCCACAAACCAATACACAAAAAGGTATAAAGTAGTATATACTTTCCAAGCTAGCTTTACCTTATTGGTTATTTGCATGCAATGTCTCACGGAATGTCCTTCGTCTCTTCAAAGGAGCTCCTTTTCCCCTAATCTCATCTAGATCATGGACTCTCTTCTCGCATGCCTGGTTAGAAATCGAAAAGTGCGCTAGAAAAGAACCAAAATCTGACGCCTCAAAGTTATCATGGCATTCCAACCCTTCATCCAAAATAACCTTAAAGAAATCCATCACCCGTTGTGTCTGCTCTGTGGTCCTAGCAGCTGCAAATAAAACATCACTACCCATCTTTCGGAGCTTGCGATAACGAACCATGTGTTCGGACCACACATGAGGATTGCTATTCCTGTCCAACCTAAATGCCGCCTTGGCTTCCATTGTCCACCTAGCCATAACACAGCAGCAAGGGATGCTGTCAAGACCAAGGAACTTGAGGACAGCAAAAATGTGTGAGCATGGGATGTCTTCACACTCCATCATCCGACAATGACACTGCACACTCTCCAAATTCTGCCTATCAAAACTAACCCTCACTTCATTCCACACCTCATTATCTTCCTTCAAACCAACGACATATAGTGTCGAGCCATCTTGTTCTGTCTCGCTTGTAACTTCAAGGTCAGCTATTTCCCGAATCTGAACCCGGATTCTCTTGAACATGACAAGTGTGTAGATACGAGCGGCGTCTTTCTCCAATGGGTCGGCATCTATTCTAGTAAAAGGGATTGAATGGGAAGACTTAGCATCCAGCTCAGCCTCCTTTCTACGCATGCGTCTTACGCATAATTTAACATGTTCGACTAAGTCCATTAGTGACATGTTTCGATCGAGAAGCTTATGAAGCCTTGAGTTCAAAGACTCAATCCGTTGGTTGCTACGCATACCCAACAGATATTTCCCTTCCCTATAGGCCACAGCCCACTTTTCTCTTAGTCGGTACATCAAAGCAATCCATTGTCCATTTCCTGTGCCTCCATTCTCCTTAAATTCAGCCCAACGTCTCTCAAACTCCTCCTCGTCCATACTCTCATAAATTAATTTTCTTAACTCATCAAGTTTTGGCTTACGAAGGTGACGATTCATGCTCTCCTCGATATGCCAAGTACACAATCTATGGTAAGCACCAAGCATGACCTTACTAATAGCCTTAGCCATTGCTAGGTCACCATCAATTATTACTGATTTCAGGTGCACTTGACGCATCGCCTCTAAAAATGTCTCAAGGAGCCAATGGTACGAATTAACAGACTCGTTGGATAGAATTCTACACCCAAAAATTACTGTACTTTTATGATGGTTAACTCCTATGAAAGGAATAGAAGGAAGATTGTATTTGTTCACATGGTACGTGCTATCAAAAATGACCACTCCACCAAAATCACCATAGTCAAGACGGGATTCAGCGTCTGCCCAAAACATATTCCTAAGACGCCCTTCCTCATCCGTGGTGTATTTGAAAAAAAATTTTGCATCTTGTTCTTGCTTCTTTTTTATATATTTCAACACTTCTTCAGCATCCTTATCCTTGATATTCTTCATCTCGTACAGAGTAAAGAAATTATACAGGTCCTTCATCACAAACCCAACTTCGTCCAATTCATCGTGGTTATTCTCCATAACGTCCATAATTTGATAGGGCCCAAGGCCACTCGTGCGAAGCTCAACTGCCTCGACTTTTTGAGCATTACTCATCACACGATGAACCCGTAAAAATGCAACATGGTCGGGATTTGCAAGTTTATATGTATGTTGGTTCTCAAACTCCTTAACGCACCACACTCCTCTCTCCTCATTCAACTCAATCTCAAGCTTAGCATTGCAACCACAACGGGTTAGTGCTCGTGGCTCCCTTTTATGGTCTGTCCTCTCAAAGTGCTTCAACTCCCTATAGTCTTCACATGAGCATACATATTGCCTCCATATGATCGTCCCATCCTTCCGCTTCAACTTACATTTCCTCACACTAAAACCCTTGCTCTTTGCATAGTCAATATAAAAATTGTAGCCTTCGTCCTCGCTTGTAAATACCACATTACCCATCATTTTATACTCCTCCTGATCCTCTAGGCTCATGTAACTCGCATTCATGCTGTCAGACTACACATAAGGTTAGTACAAAGCAAATCAGTACAAACACCCAAAAACCACACCTAAATTACACACTCCTAAAATCCAGAGTTTGTGCTTTATGTTTTAGAGGTTAACCAACAACTTAACTATAGTTTGCAGATCAACAATTTATATCTTCTACTTTTTCTGTTCGTATCTAAAACGACATGTTAGTTGTTCTGTAACTTTAAACGTATATATATCTGTGTCTTTTTGTTTAGATAATTTATATGCTTGTACCCAGAATTAATTGCAGAATGTCCAGAACAACAATTTAGCATAACTTTAGCAAAGGACATTCTGCAAACAACAATTTAGCATAACTTTAAACACATAACAAAGGAACAAAATTATTTTAAGCATACTAGACTGCAGTAAACAAATCATTCTTTGTTCAGAAAAGAACTAAACAAGATGACCATTTGGTTGGCCATCTCCTGCCTGCCTGACTGAACATTACTAAGATATAAAGAAAAAAGTCACACTATCAACATCACTAGACACTATGCAACTATTATTCATGGTTTCATTACTCCTCATCACATATTGAGGGGCATTGCTTAACCCACCTAGCAAACAAGTTACAAAGGTATATCCAATCTGTTCCAAAAAGATCAATGAAAATTGATACAGAAAACTGATGTAAAATAAATAAGCACTGCTTAATTTGACATAGGACAACATTGATCTATTGACTTAAGAAACCATGTAACTAGCAAACAGTGAACACTTGGAATTAGACTGGTATACATCGTTCCATTCTTGTGTCATTACTATTTACTAAGCATATCCCTGGTATTTAGTTAGCTTAGTAATGCAGAATAGTTCAGCAAAAATGATTACAAACCTCTTCAGCAGCAGATCTTGGGGACACTAATGGGCTGAGAGCTGGGGGTAACACTACAGGAGCAGGATCGGAGGGCGCTCGTCCAGAGGAGAAGCGAGCGGCGGCGGCTGCGATTGGGGGAGGAATGGGTAACGTAAGCGGCGGCGGGGGCGGTTGGGGGAGGAGTGCACCGGTCATCCGGGGGAGAAGCGAGCAGCGGCGGCTGCGATTGGGGGAGGAATGTGTGGCGTAAGCCGCGGCGGGGGCTGTTGGGGGAGAACTGCGCCGGTCGTCCGAGGAAGAAGCGAGGCGGCGGCCGGGCCGGTTGGGGGAGGAGTGCGCCGCTCGTCGGGAGGAGAAGCGAGGCGGCGGCGGGGGAGGTTGGGGGAGCCAGTCGTCCGGGGGAGAAGCAAGGCGGCGGCCGGGCCGGTTGGGGGAGGAGTGCGCCGCTCGTCCGTAGGAGAAGCGAGGCGGCGGTGGGTGCGGTTAGGGGAGCCGGTCGTCCGGGGAAGAAGCGAGGCGGCGGACAGGCCGGTTGGGGGAGGACTGCGCCGCCTCGTCCGGAGGAGAAGCGACGCCGGGTGGAAGTTTGCCGACCGATAAATGAACGATAAAAAACTAAATGTCAATATAACCCTAATGACTGAGTTTATAAATTACTAATATATCTTTATGAATCGACGGTTCAGATCATATCGATTCTACTGGTAATATAATACCAGTAGAGAGAGCACCGTAGTTTCCTCTGTACGTAACTGCTGTACTGCTGTTGCATGTTGGCGTCCAGGTGCATGCATGCATGTTGCTAGGAGTATTTGCATCTTGCTAGCTAGACGATGTAATTGTACTGGTATGCATGGACCCGTTTGCCTTGCAACTTTGCAAGAGACATGCATGAACGAACAGAGTGCTCGTGCTCGATCGATCGATGATGATATATCAATGGGTCGATCAATAAATACTCCCTCTGTTATAAAAGACATAACATGGTTAAAAATATTTATATTTTAAAACAGAGAAAATATGCACATAAATCCGTATGTACATGTCGATCGAGCAGCAGCCAATAGCAGCGAGGTAGGTGACGGCCGGTAATGGATGGACGGATGAGAACGGGTGAGATGCGTGCGTGCTGTGTGTGCGTGCGTGCATGTGATAGTACAGCGCAGGGTTCGCCGCTGCGGCGGCTGGCTGAACCTGAATCGATCGAGGGAGGGGGCCACCGAGTGGGACAAGAGGCCAGTGGGGATCGATGGGTGCCTGAATGGCACGGAGAGAGGGAGTGACAGACAGCCTGACAAGGACAAAATCGTGTGGTTTTTGTGTTCGGGAACGACGTTACATTTACTCTCGTCGTTTTTTAATATTTAAGAGCGCTAAACTTCAGAATTACGTTTTGATCATTTATCTTATTTAAAAATAATATAATTATTAATTATTTTACTGAGATTTATTTTATTATTAAAGCTACTTTAAACATTACCTATATATTTTTATTTGCATAAAAAATTTTAATAAGACGAAGTCAACCATAATTAAAAAAACGCTGTTAAATGTTAAAAAATTAGACGTATTAATATGCACCTACTACATCTGTGATGCACCGCCGAGCATAGTACGAAAAGCCAAACCGGTGATCGAATCAATCAGAGACCTGGTTCACTGGTTCATTGATTAGACCGGTATACCGTCGGTTCAACCACGGTTTTAAACATATAACTATGCTCCATATGTATACCTAACAAACAAGCTTGCAGTTGCTCAGTTCTGCACCTATTTTGATGTTTATTTCGAATAAATGGACTTGCCAAGTTAGTTTTGCTACATAGGCCTGTAGATAGCCCAAGTTCTATCACAGCGCACATTGACCCGATGACTCGGTCTGCTTCGCTTCGGTTCACACCAAAAAGGCTGGTTCATCCCGGGTCAATTAGGGGGCGGTCTTTCAAATAAACCGACCGCTGAAGGTGCTGGTTCCTGTTTTTTCGGGTTGAACCGCCTGTCCCGCCGGTTTTTTGTACTAGGCCGCCGAGTGCCGACCGGGCCAGGCGAAAATCAGAGCAGGCAGGCAGGCATGTCACATGTGCCCGTGAAAGCAGAGAGCAGTACCCGTCCAATGTAGGCGGCACGCGTGTGCATGTAAGCGCACCCAGGCAGCTCAACTTGGCAACATGGCCTTTGCTACATATGACGCGGTCACTGTCACGCCACGCTGAGGGAAAAGAGTCGGTCAGGTCAAGCCGTCGTCCATGCCTGGCACGCTGTATATGGGCCTTACTGTGCACTACACAGAGGGGCTAGCTCTTCAGAATTTTTTTTATTTTTATATTTTTTAAAAAAAATATTTATAAAAATATATTTTAGTTCCGAAAATTTATAAATTTATACCCCCAACGTTCTCTGGGAGAGCGAAATCATTCTCCCAGAGGGCGTTTTAGATGACGTGGCAGATAGCCGTCGATCGCGACTGTCGAGCGGTCGTCGGGCCGTCTGCCATTTTACAGGCGGTACCCTTGTCACCTTCTGGGGGCCGCTTGCAAAAGCAACGGTGCCGGTTGGCTGCCATTTTATAGGTGGCCCCCTGCCGCCCTCTCAGAGGGTGGTTAGGGTACCGCTTACAAAAGAGGTGGCACCGGGCAACCGCCATTTTGTAGGCGGCCCCCTTGCTGCCCTCCCAGAGGGCGGTTAGAGTCCCGCCTGCAAAAAAGGTGACGTCAAGGAGCGGCCATTTTGCAGGTGGCCCTCTTACCACCCTTCCAAAGGACGATTTTTATCTAGCCAGGGGGCCGCCTGTAATAGAGGGGACTCCGCAGGCCAGTCGTTCTGCAGGTGGCCCAGAGGGCGGTTTCTGACCAGCGAGGGTGCCGCCTACAAATAGCCACCACCCGTAAGGCTGTCTCTCGTCCGGTGCGACCGTTGACGAGTATTTTTCGTGAAATTTTGGGCAAATCTGACAGTAAAATTTAGCAGGCATTTTATAGTTGAATTAATAAAAGAAATCACGAACGGTCGTGATTTTAATAGCAACCTTTTTCGATCAGTTTTCATCTCTCGGAGTCTACTTTCATCGTGAAGTCGAAACTCGAAAATTCACGGTTTTTGATCAGTTTCGTTAAAAACGTAAACCCTGAGGAGTACATCGTTGCATCGACAAGCGTAAACAGAAAAAAGAAGTTTCTGCAGTAAGCGTAGGAAGAATAAAATATAGCGTACAAAAGATAGAATATATGTACAACATGCTAACTACTACTGGTACAACATACTACGGGCCTTGACCGTAATCTCAAGCTCTCTTCGTCTTCCTACTCTACGCTCGCACGTGGCCCTGGGAGTAGGTCAGCCGGTCTGGTGGTATGGCACAGCCAGCGCGGCTCGCGTACACGGGTGTGGTGGCTGGCGGCTCCGTGTCTGCGGTGGCGGAGCTCCTCCGAGCTGTGAGGAACCTAATACCTCCTAGATCTCCGCGTCGTCCAAGTCGTCGTCCTTGAAAGGATCTCGTGCCCAGCCGATGCCGTGTGCGCCCTGCGCGGAGGAGCCAGCGCCAGCAAACATCCCCGACGATGTAAAGTGGAACCCTGTGGAAAAAATTGTTGATAATTGCAAACCGCAATTTTGCAAGGCAAAAGAAAACTTTGCACTGTATATATAACCTGAAGGACCTCCTATAGTAGCCCCGGGGACAATGCTCATGCCCTGCTGCACGTATGGACGTGTGTAGTACGCTCCCTACTTAGACGTGCGAGCTCTCAAGGGATCGAGGTATGGTGTAGCGAAAGCTGCAGAGAAGCATATTGATGTAAAACGGTGCATGTCGGTAGAAGAAAATATCGTATGAACCAATGAATAGCGGAATTTACCTCTGGAGGGGCCAGCTGGCTGACTGGAACCCTGCTGGTGCACTCCTGCTGCAGGCAGGCAAACTCCTGCTCCAACGGGCTGTGAAGGGTGCTGAGGTATAGCTATGGGAAGTACCGTATCAACCGCACGATAAGTGAGCGTACGAATCACTGTGTGCATCGACCTACGGATCCTCCTGAAAGTCATCATCTGCTCCTCCACACTCAGCACTATCCCAACATCCAACCGTTCGAACGCCGCGTCCACATCAACCTGAACCTGGCCCGTAGCGTCGGCCTTTTTCAAATGTTATTAAATATGTGTTATAACCATGGACACGTACAAAGGAAATAGCGAAGTATAAAAAGAACGTGACTCACCGCGCGGAAGTAGTCCTAGTCACGGTGTGTAGAGTACGCGTTTGTCACGGCGGCGACGTGTGGCTGTAGATCAGCTAGAGTGAACGTGACACGTGTGCGGGTGTGAGGCTAGTACCACCTAAGGTATCCTAGGTAGGCAGTCTCAGTGTGTGGCCGGACTTCGTCGATGACCTCCTCCATCGCCAACAACTAGTAGTTCACGTACCTCTGCAATCGGGGAACCCACAGAGTGTCGACTCCCTGTTCCCTACGAGTATAGCTAGTTGCAGATAGTGTATTAGACTTTACAAAAGAGTTGTAATCAAGTAGTAATAGATCTCCAGATTCCTCTGAACAATACAGGCTAAAAGACGAGGCAAATTATTATACGATGCTTCCAATGTGCCAAACCTCATCTCCACAACCTTCTGTTTCATCCTCCATGCCTTCGCATAGCTAATTGTGTACTTGAATTTCTCCTCAATATGCCTAATAATTAATCTTGGTTCGTACCCCAGGTTATTCACAACGTGGGAGTATATCTCTATTGCAACAAATGCAGATGTCATGTTTCTATGGTATTTCTTGACCTCTTGTAAGTGACAAGAATACTCGGTCACGATTGACACTTGCCAATAATCCTTCCATTTACCCTTGAACATGTGCACCCACCATGGACACCCATCCTTCAGGTACTTCACTTCATATACCGACTTGCTTGACTTCACCATCCAGATCTCCCTCTGAAGTGACACCGCCTATTGTTTCACTGCCTCCTTTAAATTCTCTATGTATGCATACTTAACCCCTGGATGAGCTCGTTTTCCTTATACTCCTATGGCACATGATGCCGCTCAGAGATAACAAGTTCAGAGAAGTTCTCATTCGTCCATTCTGCAGGCATTACATTGTTCTCATCGGACGATTCATCATCCTCTGCATGCTCGTTATCAGCATCTTCCCTATCCATTTCCTCAACAATGGTATCGATTAGCTCTCCCTCGTCTGCCACACCTGTTGGCTGTCTATCTTTGTTCTCTCCTTTATTTTCCTCCATTGTTTCAACATCATCTCCCGTCACACTTGGACCCTTATCATCTTGCACGGCCATTGCAACGGTGTTATCCTTCTCGTATACCGACACAAGTATGCCAAGTGGCCAACTATGTTAGAATGCATTCCACATGCCATCTCCAAGTAACAGTGCAATCCACCGGCATAAGTTTCTAAAAAAACCTTCGACTGCACGACTCACTACAACATATACGGTTATTATGTTGATCTGGGGGTTAACTCGGAAGCCTCACATCAACCAGTTGTATAGTGACCTGAAACTTCTTCCAGCTGGCCTATCAATGCCCTTAGCTGTTGAACTGAACTCCAATAGATCTATACCCCGTAGATCATACTTAATATTCCCTTGCCCATGAAATAACTGAAATACCACATTATTTGACATTTCTGTTGACGAAAAAATAGAGCTAAACTAAGTAACAACATACTCATCAGATCTAATACCGTGTAATCGATATTTTATAACCACCGTCTATACAAAAAAATTACGTCGCCTAATAGGTTGACTAAAAAATTACAGATCTACGAGTGTAACAACTTATTTTCATATCGTACGATACATATAACTAGTACAATACTACATCACTTCATGAATACAAATGGAAATTGCAAAGAGACAAAAGATTTTACCTGCAGACGAATCCGCAAACCAGCAGAGCTTTGCTGCTTTCCTTCGCCTTCCCTCTTAGCTCTTTCTTCTTTTTTCTGTTATTTTTAGAAATTTTATGAATTTTTCGGAGGCTAGGAGGGGGTTTTATACTGAGCCACCAAAAAATCGCTCTCTACTAGGATGATTTTTAATACTTTTGCAGACGGCACCCTGCCCCAGCGGCCATCATTTATGTAGGCGGCACCCTGGCCAGGCAAAAATCGCCCTCCCAGAGAATGGCAAGAGGGCCATCTACAAAATGACCGACCCACTCCTGGCCAGAAAAAAAACCATCCTCTAAGAGGGCGGCAAGAGAGCCGCCCGCAAAATGATGACCGACGGCTGTCTGCCACGTTATCTAGAGGGCATTGGAAGTATAGATTTGTAAATTTTAAAAACTAAAATATAGTTTTGTAAATATTTTTAAAAAAATATGAAAATAAAAAAATTTCTAGCTCTTCTTGCCTCTGGTGTCGGATTCTAGTTGAAACGGCATTCGCACGCAGCACAGATTAAGGCCTCGAGCTGGCCATTTGTTGGTCTCATCAGGACCGGAGACAAGGCCCAGAAGAAATTAGAGCAGCTTGTTTGTATCATGCACTCCGTTCGCTTCCAAGTTATACAAAGATAAAAGAGAGCAACAACCCACGCACAAGCGTTACATTCAGCGAGAGCACCATCTCTACAATCTCGTCTTCAACCCCCTCGACCGATTTTACCACCAAAAACTGATGCAAACAACGATATAACATCTCACGCCATCAAATATTTGATTGGCAGATATACGGTTCAACATTCATGCTTTCGCATAACAACAGTTGCTAACAAGAAGCAACATCGACTTGCATCCCCTGAAAATACATTGCCAAAATTCTTGATAAAGGGACTTAACCCCGCATACTGACCATCACAATGGACCAATAGCTACCAATTAGACCTAGTGAGCAACACTGAGCCCATATCACAACGCACCTGGCTTCATAAACAAGACCAGTTTGCTGAGGAATCAAGACTCCAATTCTCAGACCACCCACAAGTATGAGCACAAATGCACTGCTATAAAAATCTTTCACATAATGTAACATGTGAGCTGCTACACGAAAGCAAGTAGACCATCTGGTAGTATGTAGTGTGTCGGAATGCTTGAATCCAACGCTATATAAAGGTGGCTGGCACAATCAACAGATAGGTTGAAAATGTTGCAGAACATGACAATAAAAGGGTATGACAACACGGATAAACTTGTAACTGGAAAGTCACTACATCAACAGCCTTGAAAAGAGCAGGACATCCACAAACCCTGATGTCAGGCTGCCCCCTAGCAATTCAAACAGAACATAACACATGCATAACCGTATTGGAAGGATCACTAAACAGAAGAACTACATTCTACCACTTTATAACCATTCAGACAATGCTAAACTGCCACATAATAATCATCCAACAATTACAAAGACACAAAACAACTATATATCAGAAACATGCGCGCCCTCTCTAGCGGACAGAAGCAGCTCGATGGTAGAGAAGAAAATTTGACACATCAACAGATGAACCTTGCCAACAAAACATCATATAAAAGCAAGATTCTACCAGCCTACTAACCAGAAGGTAGGAATATATATATATATATACACACACACACACTATTATAAAAATTGATATTGATTCTATTCGTCACCCTGTTTTTTCATCCGTCGTGGGACCCACCCCGCAATGCCCATCAAGTGTGCCTCCCCAAATCCCTCCACAGCCCATACACACACACACACACACACACACATATATATAATGGACGAAGTCATGCTCACATAGCAAGGTATCATCAACAATAAAACCACCCAAACAGATACGTCGTAGTTCACATATGATTTAAACAAAATGCTGATTGCCCTAAGGAAGCAATACGATACTGCGATAATATGTCTAACTAAACTCCCATGATGTGTTACAACCTGAAATGCTCAATCTAGAGTGAAACTAAAGAGCCTAGATGATTTGTTACAACCTGAAATGCACGATTTATAGTCAATTTAAGGGGCTAGTTATCATCCAGCAATGCACAATCTATCGCAAGATTAAAAGAGTATCCAGACACGAAGAGACTTAATAAGTATTAGAATAAAAATTGGCACATTCGGTATATCTAGGTGACAAATTAAAAAGCAGGAGCATTTAAACTTATAATGATTACTTCATAACTCAAAATCACAGACAGAGCCACATCATAGATATAGATCAAGTGATCAACATCAGGATCCAAAACTCATGGAGACATTTTTCAATGATAAAGCAGTAGTTTTCAGGTAGCATGAACTCCTAACGGAAGCAGTTGATAGCAAAACAAAGCTACATATGGAGGGGCAGTACGAGCACCAGCAGATAAACGAGCCTAATCGATCTCCTGGAGCAAGGCGCCGGTGGCGGCGGCACCCCCGGCGGCGGCGGCGACGTCATCGGCCGTGAACTTGCCCTTGGCCTTGTCGGCGGCGCGGCCGCGGGCTTTGCGCTCGAGGATTGCCTTGCGGTCCTTGTCGAGCTTGAGCTTGGTGACGACGACCTTGGAGGGGTGGATGCCGACGTTGACGGTGGAACCGTTCACCTTCTCCCTGGTGATCCGCTCGACGTGGATGACCCAGCGGCGGCGGTAGACCTGCACCACCTTGCCCTCGCGGCCCTTGTAGGTGCCCCGCACCACCTGCACCTCGTCGTCCTTGCGGATCGGGATGGAGCGCACGTTGTACTTGTGGCGGAGCTCCGAGGACAACGCCGCGGACATGAGCACGCGGCGGACGGACGACGGCGCCGTGAAGTGCGCCTTGCGGCACTTCCGGCGGGAGCTCGTCACGCGGGGGTTGCGCTTCATGGCGGCGGCGGCTCTCCTTCCTTACCTGGTCGACGGCGGCGGCTAGGGTTTTGGTGGGCGAGGTTGTGTGTGGAGGCGGCGGGGTGGCGCGGTGGGAGGGGAAATCTATACCTTGGTGCGGATCTAGGGTTTTGTTCGCACTCCGCTACGTGGCGGCGTGTAGGCGTCCGATGAGGAATGAACGGTGCAGATCTGTCAATAGGGACGCGCAGTTGGGCTCGGTGGGCTTCCTGTTGGACCGAGAATTATTATGTGGGCTTCAATGAACTGAGGGTGTGTTTTTTTTTTGGCTGAATGAAATGAAATGGAATACTAAATAGCTGAATGATTCAAGGTACAAATTGGATTTAAAATAGTATCTTAAGAAATTCATATGTAAAAAGGTTTTGCAAAAATCACATATTTTAGGATCTTGAAAAGTGTGCATATTGTTATTCCACTCCATTCCATTCTGAGGGAAAAAAAAACACCCTAAATAAGGTTTCCTTGATTAGTACCTATTGTGATCTTTGATCATAAACAAGAGAAATGGAAATAGGCGGAGAAATGTTTTCACCCCCTATCCCTGTAAGGTGTACTCAGGAAAGTATAAGTATTTAGCCACCGTTCCAGTAAAATATAATATGTCCATTATAGTGGGATTTGTCTGGCTTTTATAGCCTGGAAAGTGTATAAGGAAGTTACAAAAGTGTCCCTTTGGATATAACAAACCCTAGAGATAAACACGGTAAACCAGGACTTTTTCTGAATCACCTGGATACAGCTGTCAAGAGTAGTTAAAGCTAGTCCCCTCGTCACGTGAAGAAATATTCCATCTCGGTGACGTATACAATAAGCCTCACCTAGATTTCGGGTTCCGTTGGCCTCATGGGCGAAATGTTTTCACCCCTCCACCTTATCGAAATGCTTTCTCCCCATCAGGCTAGCCGGGTTTTTTCATCATCCCTATACTTAGCAAAAATAACTCCATAGTTAGCGAGTGGGTGTTGGTCGAATAGTGGATTTGGCACCTAGTCCTGCTTCAACAGCATCCTCATCCTTGATTACTCGGTATAACATCATATCATTTCATAAAGTTTCATGCAGCACAACTTTGACATCAGAAAGTAACTAAATCCATATCATATGGTTTGATTAGAACTAAAATAGAAGTTAAAAGATTAACAGTCTGAAGACAACTAGACTCTGGATGCCAAGCAACAAATGATCCAGGTTGATCCAAGTGGCTAACAACATTCTGGTGCAAAGCTAATGTTTCAATCTCCTTAAGTCAGACAGTACCAACAAAGTCAAGTTTTATACAGAAAGAATACTCTTATCAGTTTTTCAACGCCTGAATCTCCTGACCCAACCTGGTCGCATTTACATTGCTGATGGAGTGCTCACGCCTAAAGCTAAGCTAACAGGAGACAGCAAAGCCTCTGCAAAAAAAATAAGGCACCCCTACTACTCCCAGTCTACTACCACAACCACCTCATATTATAGTACACATGCACATATGTTACATTTGGAATTCAGCTGTGAGTGTAACTGCAAAAGAATGCCATGAATGCTTGACTGAAGTTACAAGAACGTCATGATGATGATGCCGGTGGAATTAGTTCACAAGTCACAACTGTCCTTGCTTCAGGCCTGCAACTGTCATGAGTGTTTCCTCTGTAAGTAGAAGTACAACAGCTATCGGTGAAGAACCATTTCCGGTGTCCATTACTTCAGTGAGTGCCACCATTCGTATAGTAACCGTCCGGGCTATGCGCCTCCATCTCAGCAAGCATTACAGACTTTGCCCTCTGATACCTATTCCTTTTTGCTGAGATTGCTGATATCGCTGTGAGAGATGAGAAAACAACAAATTTAAACATTGTGCATTCATGAATGTGAGCTGACATATTTGAAACTTGGATAGTAAATAATAGCAAGTTGTTCAAGAATAAAAAGGATAATGAGCTCTAGGTAGATATATCTGCTACGTTGTTATTTAACGGAAGCACTGATAAATTTTTCAAATAACAAGACAACTGATAGGAATGGCCTGAGGTACAGTCTAAGGAAAAAAACATCTACCACTAACTTACAATGGAAAACAATGATCACTCTCAAGAGCTAAGCAACATAAGTTCATGCATGAATTTGACCCATTATGAAGGTGAGATGCAGTATACTCACAAGTCAAATCTTGGGGGAACTCAAAATCGTAGTCATACGGCCCTCTTCTGATGCACAATATGTAGACCACTATAAGTGTGACTAACAGAAGAAACCCAAGCGAGGCCCCAAGTGCAATTTTGCCAGTTTTGTTCAGTCCTCCTTTCTCCCAGAATAATGCACAAGCAGGTAAAGTAGGCACCCCACAAAGGCCTTTATTACCTGACAGACTGTCAAAACAGTAGATGTTTGTAAAAGAGACAAAATGAATGCAAGTCACATATCATATCTCACAATTTATCTACTTTCTATTCACACTATCTGATCAACATGTGCAAGTTTGAACTCCCCTCATTTGGTTGCAAGGATAAGAAGGTAACATTTTGCAAAATTGAGCACCAACAGACACAAGATCTCCAATTCACCTAGTCAATGCCTAGTACATACTTCTCCCTTTTATTACAATAGCTTGTTTTCAATCAGTTTATCCCTGTCTCAACCGGGACCACAGAGGTCAGACCTATACTGCTGAGCATGTCATATTGTAAACTTGGTACTATTATCTATAAAAATACTCAACATAACAAAAGTCACATAATGGAACCTAAAATCTTAAGCAGTGGACCCCAGTAGGGAGCATGGATGAAATAGAGCCCGCCAATCAATTCTAAGCCTGAGCACAATTTGAATACAACAACTGAATACACTACCAAATTTGACTGGACAAAGTGAATATCTTGTTTAAGTGAAAGTACTAAAGGCATCTTACTCTATGACACCACCATGTACGCCAATTGAGTAAAGTCTTTCTGGAACTTGCCCGTCGAGTTGATTGTTGTTTAGTAAACTGTACAAGAGATAGTAATCAGTACGTTTGAATTGCTATGTAAATATACAACAATCACTAAAAGGCTCCATGAACATGTCATGCAGTAGTGTCAAACAGTGTACTTACGCAGTTTGTAATTTGGATGAGCCTATGGTGCCAGGAATGCTTCCAGTAAATTGGTTTGATGACAGATCCCTAAAAAAAGATAAAAAGGTTACTCACAAGAGAATCAGAAGTACAAGATCATAGGCAGTATTAGAACAGCTGCAAAGTGAAAACATCATTCCATCACTGAAATTCGTAGAGAATTTAGTAGCTAATGCATTATCTATAAGGAAGAGAGAATATCTAATGTTACCATATTAACATGTTATCATTCCTCAAAGACATACTCTGTTAGTCATGAAAAAAATTCAGAAAATGTTTAGAAATGTAAGGTGACATCATGTACCAGCTTGCAAAAATGTCAACCCAAAAAAGTTTATCTACGCAATGTAAAATTTAAAAAATCATGAGTAAAAGTACACAATTTCACTTTTCTTTTTTGAGTAAAAAATTTTTAACGCTGTAAATGGTATCATGTTTTTTTTTCTCAAATATATTCCTCAAATGAAAAGTCTCATGATAAAAAAACATCATGCTCTACCATCCTAGTTTCATTAGTTCTCTTTGAGACAGCTACATGCATGAAGAAGGTTGGTTTAGCCAAATTATTTGTTAAAGTGGCCATTATTTGGTTCTGTCAGTATTAAAACATTTGAATTGTGATGACTGATGACAACACAACAAATTTCCTAATTTGCAATCAAAAGATGGCAAGTTATACTCACAATGTCACAAGTGAAGGTTGGCCTAAGCCCATAGGTAAGCTTCCAGTCAAAGAATTGTAGCTGAAGTTCCTGGTGGAGCAAACATATCGTTAACTTACAATGAAGGATAAAAAATATCAACATTGGAGAAAACCAAATGGGCATTTCTTTAGCTGTGACCCCACAATGTTCAGAAAATGTGCATCAGGTACAACAACATGAAAATATAAACAAAGCAAAATCTTATAACAGATACTAAATCTATAACAGGTATCCTGAAGAACAATCAGGCAAATGAGACAGTAACATTTGACCGTAATTAAGGATTGGCAGTACTTCACTAGTTGATACACTGCTTGTCTAAATTTTTTCTAGAGGAAAAATGCCCATAGAAATAATTACAATTTTATTTACTTTTTTACCAAAGCAATGTAAACCAGTCTATAAAGCTACGTGGGACTTAATTTTGATAATTTAAGTTTTAGTATATTCCTGTAGTACAAAAGATACCAATAATAAAATCGAGAACTGTTGATACCCAAAAATTCTAAATATCAAAGAAGATCACAAATAAATTGAAATCAACATTCAGTTTGTGCAATGATACTTACAAGCTTACCAAGTCTGTCAGATGACTTATTTCATCAGCGATGTAACCTTTTAGTCCTTGACTTGCAAGATCCCTGTAAAGGACACAGAAACAACATACAAGTTATAAGTTTATAGCAGCAAAAATTTTAATATGTCACCAAGATATAATAGGCGTTTGCTCAACAGTTCTTTTAAGAGAGGAAGTCCAGTGACTTCCATCCAATTCCACATAACGACACTGATAAATGTAAATTACTATAAACGATGTCAAGAAATGTGCAACTACAATCTACTGCCCCTAAAGTTTGACCACTTGAAAGATTGTTAACTCAAAGCAACCAAAGCAGAATTAAGAAGAAACTGTGATCAACATAAGGAAACCTTGGATCACATCCTAGTCACCTGCCAGAATCCTGCCAATTCTGGTGGCTAATCTAGAGCGCCATTGGGCAGACGAGTTGTTTCCTGGCCACAACAAACTCCTTTATCGATTGGTGGTGCGAAAGCATGAAGAAGATCAACAAACCGCAAAGTTTTCGTGGCTTCGACACCATCGTCACCTTGGCAGCTTGGTCAATTTGAGCGCAACAACCGGGTCTTCAACAACCAGACTCGTTCTGGATGGAGGTAGTGTGTGCAGCCGCAGAGGAAGCAGGGCTCTGGCGTGCAGCAGGTCTACTACCTTAGTGCAAATACGGTTGCCTGGTCGCAGAATTTGTACAGCGAGACAAACCTAATTCCTCCTTTTGGCTGTTCTTACCTACTGTAAGCTGTAGTCCTCTGTTGCTTAATACAAAAATACGCACTTATGCGTATTCTCGAAAAATATTACTTGTAGTAGAGCAATACTATTCAACTGTGAAATTGAGGTAAAAAGGTGTCCATTCTTTTCCAGTCATCCGCAAACACTGTCATCGTTGTTTTCTAGGAAAGCATTATCAACTATATGGAGAAATAAAAAGGGTTGTAAAACACTGTCCATTATATGGAGAAAAAAAGGGGGGCTGTACTTTCCAAAACTACTTCATGGCAAACTCCTCAAAAAGTACTTCACATCTAAGTAGAAACATCCCCACAAAACAGTTGGTGGATATGAATAGCATTGGGGCAACAAATGGTACTTACAGTTGGGTGATCACAAGCCCTTTGTCCTTGCGGAGGCAAGTGACTCCTTCCCATGCATCCCATGTCCTTGGTGCACATGGATCCCCATTCCATCCCATCCTTGCTGGAATTTTCAGGGAGTCCTTCAATGCCTTCATTGCAGCCGCTGCCAAGACGAATAAAACAAGTTTAGATAATGTGCAAGGGGAAAATTTTACTGGTCTCCAATTTGCTCAGCCGAGGGCGCAATCTTCAAACCATCACCTTGATTTGGCACTGTCCTCGTCTCAAGTGGCACCATTGCATAATTCTCAAGCCCGCACAGAATCGGTCGTCCTACTACTGGCACAAGCTTCACGCTCATGGTGGAGCTTGTCAGATTCTCCACAATGTAGGTCCATTTGAATGCCGTGAACCCTCCCACCTGCTTGAAAATGTCAATCCTGGTCACGTTCTTCCCGGCAAGCATAACGTCGAACACCCTCTGACCAGCTGAGCCGATGCCTGCATCGATCTCGGCGAAATGCAACCAGACCATGTACGACATCCTGGTGTCCACCGGCATGAGGTACTCGATCTCGTTAGAGGCATCGCCGCCCGTGGTGATCGCCGACGTGTACAACTTGGTGGGGAAGTAGTTGGGCGGCTGGTTGCTGCCGAAAATCTTCCTCCCGCCGGCCGTAATGGCGTCGTAGTTGAGGTCATTGTTCCGGAAATCAACATCGGACTGCCAGACCCGGGAGAAGGCGTCGGAGTCGTTGGTGAAGCCCGGGCCGAAGAGGTTGTTCCCGCAGGTGAGGCGGCCGTAATTGACGAGGATGAGATCGGCGCCGGTGGTGGCGCCGTCGTAGGCGAGTGGGTGCACGGGCGCGACCTCGATGGAGGCGACGACGGGGGCATCGGTGGAGAGCGAGTAGAAGCAGATGTCGGAGGTGGGGGAGGTGGCGGAGGGGAAGATGAGGTCGGAGTAGGCCCCGTAGCGCGAGGCCGGCTCGGGCCACGGGGAGCGGAAGGAGAGGACAAGCGTGGCGGCGGCAGAGACGTCGAAGGACGGGGTGCGGAGCTTGGAGTCGTAGTTGTCGTAGACGGAGAAGAGGCGGAGGTAGTAGCGACCGGGCGGCAGCGGCAGGGAGTAGCAGGAGGACTTGCCGGCCGAGGAGGGCGGGAAGAAGCGGAGCGTCCGCTCCTGCGGCTGCGGGAACCGGTGCGGCTCGGCCACCATGCCCGCTGCCCCGCCGGCGGAGAAGAACTGGTCGGCGAGCCACCGGCGCCCGAAGACCGAGATGAAGTCCGCCGCGCCGCCGCAGTCGATGTTGTAGCTGTGGTTCGCCGGCGCTGGTGGAGACAAAACCAAAGCAAACCGTTACCATTTCGAGCTCAATTTCAACAAACATTTCCACTCCGAGTGAGCTTCGAGCTTACCGCCGGAGAGGAAGGGGTCGTCGGTGGCGCGCGCGAGGCCGACGGCCGCGACGAGCAGCGGCAGCAGCAGCAGCTGCATTGGAGAGGATTCGAGCTCCGCCGCGGAATTCGTCGGGAGTTTAGTGGGGTTTGGGAGAAATCGATTTTTGCTGGAGCTCCGGGGTGGTGGTGGTGTAGTAGGCGAGGACGCGGTGGTGTGGGGAAGAAGGAGACGAGGTGCCAAGGTAGGTAGGTGTTGGATCTGATCCGGCTGGCGGATCGGACGGTGGAGAGGGGTTCGGGTTCGTCCGCGGCGGCCGGAGTGGCCGCGCCGGGAATGAGCGGGCAGCAGTAAATGCACGGAGGCGGCGGCCGGCTCGCGACGAGGAGGTGGCGATGCGATGCGATGCGAGCGAATCTAGCGTGGTAGTGCGGTCCTTTTCCTTCCGATTCACACATACCTCATCAGCTGGCTGGAAATGGATTACAGTATCATACCATCATGCATGGTAACTCACGTGACCGCTGTAAAACTACTACTAATTTGATGCCACCAACTACCATTAGCATCACTATCGAGAAAAAGCAAAAACTACCATTAGCATATCACAACATGCTTGTGTGGGGTGGCTTTCAGGTTCGTGCCAGAACATAGTTTACTGCTGCTCTTGAAGCACTAATGATGCATGCAGATAACGATCGGGTTAGAGAAAATGAAAGGGTTTGGATTGGTAGTGCCAGGGCAACCACCGCTGCATTCCCATCACCCCATCTACTAATCCGGTCTAAATGCTGCACAACCAAAATCGCACGGGCTGCACGGCTGCCACCACCATAAAAGGGGCCCTGCGCATCTGCACCTCCCCTGACTGGCGCTGCTGCGAGTGCAGGGACGTGCGCGGTGGTGCGCCGCACGTTCGATTTGTTCGCGCTGCCGCCTGCCAACCAGACGCCGAAGAAGGCAGAAACGGACGTCGATTTCGCCCGTGTTTTTCTCCGCGAGCACATATACGCACATGGCCGCGGCGACGTACGTGCGTACGTGAAGCTACCATGTCATACACTGAGTACGCACCTGTGCGCGCCGTCACTGATCGAGTCACGACTAAACCGCGGTACATCCGTCCCAAAAGGTCGTGTTACTCGCTTGATTCACAGATGTGTACGGCTATGGAACCATCTTTCGGTTTCAAAATAAAAAATAGTACTAGATATAACATATCTTAGTAATACGAATTTGAACAACTCTCTATTTAGATTCAGTACTAAGTTTTTATATTTTAAGATAAAAAAAATACTAGCACGCGTCGCAACAGATCCATATCGGTGGACAAAGTTTGCCGTAGCCTACATCCAGGCCATCCACCGTTGAATCAACAGCTGCATGGTTTGGCCCCACTTCTTTAGCTAATTAACAACTTAATTAGTGGATAGAATCAAACTATGGGTTGGTTATAAATCGCCCAAAAATTAGTTGATGTGGCCGGTATCTATTGTGCAGGTATGGGCGCTATTAGATCTCAATTTCTCTTGTATTTCTAATTTGTAAGTACAAGATTAGCCAACTGCCAACAACCAAAGTCTTGCATTTAAATTTATGTATTGTCAAAAACGTAAAAATAAATTTATTTCAAATCAAAGACAACATAGCCACAGTACTAGCAGGTTAATCCCAGATAGAGCAGTGGCTAGTGCTATCCAAGAACTAGCATCCATGAAGGATTTTTCTCTTATGTTTGATTGTTTTGCTTCTTGTTCCTAAATCCTAATGGATTTGAATATTGGATGTCCATTTATATTCTTATAAGTGCCAAGAAGTGGAAGAGGTGCTTTGTTTTTTTCCCCAAAGACTGTTTCGCTGAATTTTGCTGAACAACAAATAGCTGAATAATCAATCCACGAGTATTAATTATTACAAAGGCGGGGCAACAAAAAAGAAACGGTTGATTCGACAATAAATGACGAGGATGGATGCTACGGCAAAGTTTGCCTTTGAGGCCAGCGGCAGACGATGCAGATCCCGTTGAAACTGGTAGTGCAGAGCCTCCTGGACAGAAGGCGGAGCGGCAATAAATTAAATTGGCACTGTTGATTACTGCAACATGAACGGCAAGGACAAGGACATTGCAACCGTCCATATATTCTTCCCGATCCCACTTATCGATATCAATATCATATCAATATGGTCCTAAACAAGCAGGTTACACGAGGATGTTCCACATAGGGTAGCAGAAAGAAATAAGAGATGTATTTCTCGAACATAAAATTGGTAACATATGTGTGATATTAAATAATAATAATAATAATAACATAGCACATCGTGGGTTTACATGGGATCCTCATACTTTTGTTTATTTTAGTAGGTTCACGAGAGCACAAGAGCTTGGCAAAGCCGTGGTGCCCGCGGAAGACGCCAAAGGGGCTCTCTCGTGCCATGATCTACAGGACACTCATATGATTTAAAACTATCACCAGAATAAAGCAGCAGTCTAATCACAGGTTTTTTAAGGGCCTGTTTGGACTGAGGCAAAAATATGTCCTATAAATCTTTTTGGTAATTTGAATAGTAAATGTGATGGTTTGGTTTAAAGCCAAACAGTTGGTAATCCTATACTCAATTTGGTATAAGTCTAAAACTTTCTTCACCATTGTATAAAATTTGGCTCCATATTGATAATAAACCAAATGTAAACAATGTAACTCTACCCTACCAATAAATTGGTAGTACCAAAAGTTATCTAGAATTTGACGCTAGAGAACTAAACATCCCCTAAATGACGGTTAGTAATAGCAGCCCGTTTCTGCCGGTCTACTTGCAGACAAACTGGTTGATGCTCCTTCAAGCAAAATAAAGTAGAGCAGGAGCACCAAAAGGCCCAGAGATCAACGTGATTTGCATTCACTTATGGCCTTATGGGCCCTTTTTGCCGGGCCAGCTATGGGCCCTTTTAAATTACTACTGTCATGGCATCGCTCGGCCTTGACCAGCTAAAGCCCAATTCAGCCGCTTCATCTCTCTCCTTCCTTCTCCGGCTGAGAGCATCTCCAACAGAGACCCTAAACAGAACTCCTACTCTATTTTTTGAAGCCAGACAAAAAAACTCAAGTCCAACAGGGTCCTAACTCGAGTCCCTATTTTATGGAGGCCCCGAAATCTTCCTTCTTAGCCCCATCTCCCACGGGTACGTAGGGAGCCCCTACTCTACGGTTGGGAGTTTTTTTTCTCTTCCGCGAAACATTTTTTTCCCGCGCCTATCTTGCCGGTCCGACTCCTGCGTGCGTTCATATGCTTCATGGCGTGCGTGCTGTTTTGTATCATATGTTTTCTGCAAATCATGCGCATGACGGGGGTCGCGCAGGACTTTGGCCAGTGCGCCGACGTTGCCGCTGTACTGAGGCAGCACCGCCACATCCGCGAGCAGCTCCGACGGATCAGCCACCGGTACTGCAAGTTCATCTTCTCCTGCCTCCTCCTCGTCACGGCCAGCCACTTCTCCGTGCTGCTCGCCGCCACGAGGCCCCACATTCAAGTCAACATCGCCACCTCTGGCGAGCTCACGGTGAGCACAGCTACCACCCCGCACCCCAACGAGACTTAAAACCACTTGGTTCTTCGCTCGCCATAATTAAGCAGCAGTTCTTGCATGTTTTCTCTGTAGCTTTACTCCATGAGCCTCGTGACCGGGCTGCTCATCTGCCTCTAACATGTCCTTCCAGAAGAGGCAAGCTCTAGGTACATACGTGTACTACTATCTCGTCAGGAGCCGCGCATGGTGTGATAGCCAATTCTTATATGACTATATGATTTTTATATTTGAAAAAAATCTAAATTTAAATTGTCTTATTTGAAATCATGAATTTGAATATGGTTTATAAATATTTGAGTTTGCATTTTAGTGATGTAATATAAAGAATATACCTGTAGATTATATTGAAATATGAAAGAAAAAGAAAATAGGGGCTCAGATTTAGAGGCCCTTGTTGGAGTTGGGTGTAAAAAACAGAGCCCCAGAAAGTAGAGTGAGCCCCTACTTAGAAAATAGGAACTCTATTTTTAGGGCTATTGTTGGAGATGCTCAGTAGATCAGCCCGGTACTCTAAGCTAGTATGGCAATGGCTACAAATTATCTGCGTATCTATGGACAAAAACTCTATAGGGTAAGAATATGGATGTAAATTTATGCACATGAATATAAATAAGGGTTTATAGTTCAAACCAACGAATAAAAATTCAAGGGTGTGAAAAAGACGTGCACGTGCACACTCTATCTGTCATGAACCCACTCTGATAACTGACAGATGAACTCAAGTACAAATATATAAGGAGATCCACAGTAATTCTAGGATTTTTCAACATTTCTCTCCTCACGAGTTACCCATATAGTGTTATCCATTATAGGCGGTGGATATGGGTATGTGGAGGCTCTACTTATAGATAATATATCCGTTGACATCCTTATACTGGTGGGTGTATAGGCATACCTCGGGTTTATGGTCTCTATGGGTGATAGATATAGGTGTGAAGTGTTATCTGTCATGCAATGTAAGCATGGGTTAGGATTATCTCATGCGTGCAGGTTTGTGGAGGTCCTTCCCGTGGGTAACGTGTCAGCTGCCATCCCTCCAAGGTGTTACGCGGCAGGAAGAAGAAAAAAAAAGCTGCCTTTTTTCTCGACCCCGCGGATCAAGCCGGACTTTGTGCCTCGGAGCGCGTGCAGAGACGAGAAAACCGCGATAATTGTAGCCGGGAGGCCGGAAAAAGAAAAAAGCACACCAGGTCCAGATGACATAATCGAGAGCAAATGGTCAAGCAGACATGCATGGTCCATGGAGAAAGCGCAAAGGAAGAAGAAACAGCCCCCACGAAGGAACGGGGTAGAAGAAGAAGAAGAAGAAGAGCAGCCGTCCACGTGGTGGGGGCCGACCTGGACTCCATCCGGACTTGTGTACACGTGGCATAATGCCACGTCGATCACTACTGCTTCCTTTCTCGTCTCTGCTTTTTCTCTGCGAGCACAGCACTGTCAGCTAATCCATCAGTAATCAGACAGGACTCCTCGAATGACAGTGCTGGTATCATGCACTGGTGAACTTTGAGATAGTTTTTTTAATTCTTGATATAGTTTATTTTTTATAAACATAATAAATTAATATTTTATAAAATAAATTTTATAAATAATTTAAAATATATAGTCTAATCAATACAGCAGAAGAAATTTTTTTGAGAAATCGTATTTTTATAGGTGGGTAGTAAATAATTCGTTTAAAAATAAGAAAAATAAAAAAGAATACAGACTTCCTCCGTCCAAAATAGATTCATCTTTTGTGCATCTCATTTACCTCATAAAAAATTTATTTTCTTATTAGAGTTTATAAAAGTGAAGAACAAATATATTAGAATTTGTTAAAGTGGAGAACAAATATATTAAAGTTTACTAAAGTGTAAAACGAATATATTAGAATTTGCTAAAGTAGATGTTATTGTATTAGTCTTTTAGCTACATGTCTATAGGCATGAGATGACCTAAAAATAAGAATTATTTTGACTGAGGGAGCACTCCAGAACAGTGTTCCGTTTTACGAAGATGAGATCGACTTTGTTAGTTGTCGGGCTGGCTGATCGACTCATGAGACTTTATGACGCGTCAGAGACCCCCTGTTGAGTAATCGTGACGCCTAACCGTAAAAGCTTTGGCACGGCAAACTGCGTAAAATTGTGGTCTCCGTCTCACTGTACGTTCGTTGACAGATTGAAGAAAATGAGTGCATTCTCAACTGCCTGTCATGTGTGCAAACACTACAGCAACTTTATGATTCTTCAACCGTGCAGAGATGCTAAACATTGTTCCGCACTTTGGTGTAACTGCATGCGGTACACAGAAGGATTAGAGTAGAAATTAGAGATGTTTTTTGCAAAGAGAGTGAGTAATTATTATCCGGATAATTTCATGCGCGAAAATCAGTGCTCCAACCTACTTCTACTCCTTTGTCTATGTGATTATTCATTGGGGTATACAACTGCAAGATGAACACAAGAAAAACCAAACAATTCGGGAGCAAATCATTCAGAAATTTGCCAATAAGCATATTCGAGTAGACATACCAATTAACCACTAGATTCGAGAATCTAGTACCATTGCCTCTTCCGACCAGAGGCGAAGATGGATGCACGCATACAAAGCAGCAGCACATATACTCGTCCCTCCATTTGGCATTGCCATGTTCCTCTATGAAACTGACATATGACCAACTAATGCCATTATGCCAGTGCACGTTATTGTGATCCGCTCCATTGTTTTGGGGACCTACTACTACTTTCACCTACACACAAAAAAAAAGAGCATTTTAGCAGTTTTTTTAGAGGGATCGAGATGCATCACGACAAATTAAAGCAAGCAAGAGCATCCATGCATGCACACGCTGCTGTCTAATTTAACTGCATGCATGCGTAGCAGACTAGCAGTTACACTACCACTGTGCTGTACTATGCTACTCCCTAAAAATCTCTCTGATCGCTGGGCTCCCAGTGGAGTGGAGAATTGAGTGGTAGTACTAGCTATAGCTGGAGCCCATCAAGCCGGTGATGGCTCAAGGCAGTAGCAAAATTTAGCAATTGAGGAGGACGCTGCTCAGGCCGTAGGGGCATCTGCGTCACATGCTGCAGGTGCATTGAAGAACGCTACAGTAACGGTCA
Organism: Oryza meyeriana var. granulata; assembly: GCA_003991445.1. Lineage (NCBI taxonomy): Eukaryota > Viridiplantae > Streptophyta > Magnoliopsida > Poales > Poaceae > Oryza > Oryza meyeriana. Next base: position 144,944 of record RYFJ01002853.1, on the reverse strand, counting down.
CCAACCTTCATAAATACTTTATCCGTCTCGTCTCATAATATAAAAGATTTTTGTCGAAATTTTCTGATCCTGAGACACAGTAATTTATTCTTCACGTATCTAACTTTTGTACCGCCTCTATTTTTTAATAAATAATGTCCGTAATTTTTGTTAGGGTGGTTGACCATTTATCTTATTAAAAAATAGATATAAATATATTTCCTCCGTCTCAAAATAGCTCTCTTTTGGCTTTGAGAGTGTAAAACAAAGTGAAAGGAAAAGGATTAAAGTGATCCTTATTAATTGAAAAGTAGCATTGCTAATAGGTAGATAAGGAGTAGGTAGAGGTTATTGAAGAAATAAAACTTATTAATTTGCGGATCGAGAGTAAGAAGATAGAAGTAAGTTATTTTGGGACAAATGGTAGAGGCTAAAAATAAAGTTATTTTGGGACAAAGGGAGTAAAAAATGAGTCATGCTTAAAGTTCTTTTAATGATAAATCAGGTCACAATAAATTAAATCATACTTACTTAAATTTTTGAATAAAATGAATGGTCAAACATTGTATCAAAAGCTAACAGTGTCATTTATAAAAAATCAGAGGGAGTACTATTTTTTTTCATCCACTAACTTTTTTACAGTTTATTTCCTATCTATCACCTTTTATACTATCCACTCCATCCTAGAATATAGCTATTTCTAGAGCTTAAAACTTGTCTCAAAATGAAGTTGTTTCTTCACCAATCCTCTTATCTTAAACAATCACAACCATCCTTCATTTAATTTATTTGCTAACTCCCTCTTCTTAGCCAATTATAGCATTTCACCGTTTAATCCTACCTACTTCCTTAATTCTCGTGTCTAGTGTCTGACAACAAAAATAATTATATTTTAGGATGGAGTAGTAGTTTATTACCTTAGCTATTACCTTTTATACCATAATTTTATCCTTCCATCACTTATTAATCTTTATAAAAATATAATATAATCTCTTATATTATGAGATATAAGGCGTAAAACGAAGCACTTCACTAGTACTCAACAGTGGAGTAACGAGGCACCCTTCTCCTTCCTCCTCACCCACCCCATCCACCGCCATGATCATCTTCCAGTCCCCACACAACCATGGTAAGGTATTTGCCGGAGAAAAGCAACAAAAGTGGATGGATCCCATCACAAATCGCCGTATAAAGCATGCAAGGTTAGCATGTACTTTCTCCATAAAAAAAGATTTATAGAATCCCAATATAAAATTAAGAGGTGAAAAAAAGACTAAAATTTATCTCATTAATAGAAAAGTAGTAATAATAAATGGGCAAGTGAGAGACATTGAAAGGATAAAATTTCTTAATTTACGGATCGAAAATAGATAAAAGAATAGAAATTGATTTATTTTAAGATAAAATTTAGAGCGTAGAAGTTAATTTTTTTTTTGGACTGAGGGAGTAGCAACCCAGCCGCGATCACCACCCTGCAACCATCCATACTCTCAACAATGATGCAATTGCATGCAATGCCATGCCGTCCGTCCGTCCGTCCGCGCATGACAAAAATTGGAAGCTACGTCATGCATGTGATCGGTTAACACCACCTACCAATGCTCGACAAAATTGCAAATGCTGTACCGGTTCAAATACGGTTACAATACCTACAAACTAGTAGTACAAATTATATTCATCTTCAGAAGCAATGGAAATTTGGGATTTGGAAGCTTATGTTTCATGACAAGTGGTGGTAAAACAAGAAGCGGCCATGAACACATGAACCGATTGGAATAATGGATTGATCGATCGTCTTTGCCGAGACATCAAAGACGAAACAGCACCGGCGAAGAAGAGAGAAGAGAGAAGAGAGGAGAGGGGCCCACACCATCGACAAGCAGAGCAGGACAGGCTGGCATTTGTCCTCGCCTGCCTCGCCTTTCGTCTCTCCCAAAGCGGCAGACCCTGTCCCTGGGCCCCACACCTTAATTACCCACAAACACGCCCTTAATTACCCCCACTAATCCCTCCCTGATCTGGCTAATTAAGTTAAGCCACCGCTAGTTAAGCCACCGCTGCTAATCACTCCTAGTAGTACTAGCTAGCTAGCACTTGTTGGAGCTGAAGCCGACGGTGGCCTTGGCCGTGTCGAAGCTGACGCGCGTCCCCTGCTGCTGCACGTTCCCGATGATGGACACCGCCGCGTTCGTCGGCGCGAACGCCAGGCAGTACGTCCCGGCGCCGTCCACCGGGATCAGGTAGTTCTTCGCCGGGAGCCGCAGCTCGCCGCCGCCCTCGAACCGCAGCGCCACCGCCGGTACCTCCACGCTCGTCCGGTCGGAGAGGTCGTAGCACGTGTCGAACAGCGACACGCCGGAGGTCCGCGCCAGGGACTGCGTGCCCCGGACGAACGCGTCGCGGAGCGCCGCGTACGCCGGCGCCTGGAGCCGGGTCACCGCCGTGCCGGAGTCCACGATGACGCCCCCGGCGCCAGTGTTGTCCATGGCGAACGCCGAGGATGGGATGGAGAGGATCTGCCCGCCGACGGAGATGCCGGAGAGGCCGACGTAGTAGAACGTGCTGGTACGCGGGCTGCGGATCAGCGGCGCTGTCACCTCGGCGTCTGCGGAGTCGCCAAACTGGAGGGTGGATGCCGACGGGGAGTCGCGGTCGACGAGGCAGTAGGAGAAGGTGGTGGCGGAGATCTGGGACGGGAAGGAGAGCGGGCCGCCGCCGAGCGCGAGCAGCCCCGCCGCGCCGACGAAGAGCCCCTCGTTGTCGTGGCCGCAGCCGATGGCGACGCTGGAGACCGGGGAGGAGTCGCCGAGAGTGAGCGTCTCGGTGGCAAAGTCGCCGACGGTGTAGGAGCCGTCGCCGTAGGCGACCTCGTAGAGGCATGCGCCGGTGGAGTTGCGGCAGGCGGCGGCGTCGAGGTCGTGGCAGCGCGGGTTGTCGCAGGCGACGGAGGCGTAGGAGGTGGAGAGGGAGGGGTCGAACACCGGGTCGGACTGCTGGTAGCAGTCGGCGCACGGCTGGCATTGCACCCAGGTGACGTCGCTGCCGGTGTCGAGCACCATGTACAGCTGCCGCGCCGGGCTGCCCACGCCGACGCGAGAGAAGTACTCGCCGCTGCCCAGCCCCACCCCGGACACCACGGGGCCATGAATCTCCGCCGCCGACGCCTCAAATGCCGTCACGTTCGCCGGCATCAGGTCGGCCCTGGTCAACCCCTCCGCCGCCATCGCCGCGCGGGCCGACACCGCCGCCGCGCGCGCCGAGTCGCGGCGGAGGCGAGCCAACACAAGAGACCTGTAGCTCTGATGCCGCCCCTGCTCCTCCGGCAAGAAATCCCGGGAGTGGAGCCGCAGAGCCAGCCCCTCGTCATGCTCCTCCCCCACGACGGCAGCAGCAGCTGATTGGTGGAGCGACACGGCCTCCGTGGACACCGCAGCCCTTGCGCGGGACAGCGACGCGGCGACGTCGAGCGTCTCGGTGGCGAGCGCCGGCGAGACGTGGCGGCGGGAAAGAATCGGCGATGCAGAGAGGAGGAAGAGGAGAAGCGGGAGGAGGATGGGAGGCTGCATTGCTGCTGGTGGTGAGCTCGGCGGACAAGCGCGCAGGTGGTTGGAGTGAGGAGTGGAGAGTGAAGGGGAATGAATTTAAGGAAGATGAGATGAAGTGGCAGTCGTCAAGGTGAATGAATGGATGGATGGAGATCACGTCATTCTTCTGCAGCTGCTCTTCTCCTCCATTTCTCCTCCTCGCAATCGCAATAAAATCCATCCATGGCGACAGGTTAAAAAACTAACCAAACCCAACTAACTAATCAACCCATCTGTCTGTACACTTGTACAGTACGATTGATGTGCATCCTTAACTAAATCGAATCACCATTGTTAACAAAGAGGAGATGGTGATTGGGAAACAAAGAGTGAGTATAAGCATCAACTAGGTGAAGAGGATTAGGAATCATGTGAGCAATTTGAAAATTGTGTGGCGCCAGATGTGTTGCGAAACTAACGACGCATAGTATAGTTACTATCACTTATCAGTAGCAGTATATTATCACGAGCTATAGTTGATAAAAAAAGACAAACGCCATGCATGTTTTGATTTGAGGGTCACCTACGAACATTCTTTTTTATTACTCACATCGTCGCCGTCGTCTTGTGCTACTACCACTAGGGTACTTAACTTCGAAGACTGTTTACTCATCTAGAATGATCTTGCATCAGTGATAATATGCAGATCGAGCCAAGTAACCGACCTGATTCATGGCCCATGATGCAATCAAACAAACCGTCTTTTTTGTACTTATAAACACAGATGAACTCCACAGAGCAACGGCATTGCTCATCTCCTGTCTTCTGCCTGGTGGTTTCTCGTTCTAAAATATAATAATTTTTAGCATTTAAAATTTATCTTAAAATATAATAAATTCTATATATATTCTCTTTTTAATCAATTATAAGCTTCCACCGCTAAAATTTTCACCCTACTTACTTTTCTCAACAATCACAATATTTCTTATTTAATTCTAATAAATTTTTTAATACTTGTGTCCAATTTTAAAATTTTTTATATTTTGAAATGAAAAGAGTAGCATGCATCAGCATCTTCGGAAGAAGTTTTACTAGGCATGCGTAAACGAGGTAAGGAGAATATATCTGGAGCTGAGCCTGCGTCACTCCAACAGCAGCAGCACAAGAATAGAACGGCAGATAGATCGTCGTTCCATGACCTCCATTTCATTAATGTATAATTAATTAAGTATTAATTATTTGAAACTTAAAAAAATTAATATAATTTTTAAAGCAACTGTTATATAGATTTTTTAAAAAATACATCGTTTAATAATTTAAAAACATATTTATAAGAAACGAAAATTTTTTTTCTCAGCCGGTCGTTCCGAACGGAGGCTCAGTAGTAATTAGTACTGGCACGAGACGTACAGTAAATAAATGTAGCATGTGCTGTAATAAATTATGCGACAGCACACCGGATGGATCGTGGACGGACGCCGTGTAAAGTTGTTACTCTTTTTTTTTAGCTTGAAAAGTTGTTACTCCTAGCAAAGAGTACTACAAAGGTTGGTTAACTACTTGCTCGAGTAGGTAACAACTCTCTCCAAGTCCAAATACAAGTTCTTTAGACTATACGGCCTTATTTGATCGAAGTCAGTTTTTTTGCTCTATCAAAATTTTGGTAATTTTAATAGTATCATATAAATGTTTAATTTTTGCTACTAATTTTTTCTACACTAGTATAAATTCTATAGCACCAAATTTGGTCATGCTAAAACTTACCAAAGTTTTAGCAAACCCAAAATATTGGTAGGACAATATTTAAGAAACTTACGTATGCAGTGGTCCGTGTCTATACGTCTACTGTGTAGTCGCAATAACAAATTTATATCTGTAGTTGGAGACATACCGTAGCCAATTTACAATTTTAGATAGAATCGAGTTAGGGTTCTTCGTCGCTTCTGATTTTCTTGAACTAAATATTCCGTTACTTCAGTCGCGTACCTTCTGCTTTTGAGTCCCAGTTGAAAACATGCCCACAAAAACCAACAGTGCCCAAAGAAGGAGAAGAAGGCTTGAATGGCTCACCTCACCTGTGACGCTACTACCCTCTCGATCTGCAGAGGGAACAATAAAAGCCGCCGATTTAGGAGCAAATTCAGACACGGATCATGGGATGGGGGAGACGTCCGGTCTCCGGTGTTTCTTTCATCCACTGACCCAGTGGATTTTTCCTAATTTGGTTCTTTTAAAAAAACTTATTTTATAAATAAATTCTCCACAAAATTTATTGTAAAATGGACCCATACTCGGTGCCATAGTTATTTGGAGTCCAAGTTAAATGTCTTAACACCAAAGGCCCTGGTTAACACCTAAAGATTCGGTGTTGATTTTCTGTCACCTCCAAACAACTTCCCTCTCTCATCCCACTCCTCTTCGTTTTCTATTAATTTGGGTGTCAAATTTCGTAGTAGAATTGACAAATCAATGTATCATTATTTTTCCCCTAATTTGTTTTTTTATTCTTAAGAGTAAATTTTAATTTGAGATGAGGATGTGGGTCCCTCTCTCCTCCACAACATCCCGGATCCTACAGATTTTGTCAAATTTTATGGAATAATTAACAAATCAACTTATCCTAGTTGATTTCCCGTAATTTATTTTTACTTTTAACATTAAGACTTGAATATGGTGATGAGGGTGTGAGAGGTCAGTGCCATGTCGAGTGACGTCAACCCTCTGCTCCAAGGAGAATGTCACTGAGACGTCTAACCTCAGCTACAAGGACTCTGGCATCGAGATTTTTTTATCTATTTTCAAGAAAAGTTTTCCTAGGGGTATGCATTTGAAATAAGTTTTGAAAAGGGTTAGAATATAAAAAAATGCAATACTTGTTTGGCACTGCTTATTTAAGCAACTTAAATTCTCGTTTTTTATAAACATGCTTTCCAAACTGCTAAATAAAATATTTTTTATAAAAATTTTCTATATGAAAGTATCTCTAAAAATCAAATAGATTTATTTTTTTAAGTTTTTAATAGTTAATGCTTAATTAATTATATGCTAATGATATTTTTCGTTTTATGTGCGGTTTATAAGAAAAAAAAAGACACTACCTCGTTGCTTGCTTGCTTGTCCATCCATGGCCATGTATATGTTTGCCATACTACTATATAGCGTATAGTTTCCTTGCAGGTTCTAGCCTGCTTTGCTGCTTGTTGCCAAAGTACTAGCATATGGGGTAATGGACCTAACAGGCAAGCAGCAACCTTGCCATCATGCGTGCTTGGTCTTTGTGGAACACCACAGATGATGCATCATATAGTGGTGCTATCCTCTTCCCCTGTGGCGCCTCTGATTTCACAGTGACCTGTTGGTCCTGGAATCTCCTACATCTACCATGTTTATTATCTAAAAAAACAGCTACCATGTTTCGTAACAAAATTCAGGGCCATCCACAAAGATGGGCCAGGAACCGTGGGCTCTGGAAACAGGCCTAAATCTACTAAGGGGTCTGTAATAAGTGCAGTGATAACAACTATTTCCTCAGTCTTAAAATAATAAAACCTAGTATTGGACGTAACACATCTTAGTTCTACGAATCTGGACGGAGAGCTTAGTGTGTCACATATAATACTAGATTTTATTATTTTGAAGCGGGGGGAGTAGGTAAATAAAGAACCTTTCCTTCTTTCTGAAAATGTTAGCAATTTTCTTGATTTATCTTGGCGCTCCTCTTCCCCTCCAATGCAGCATGCACTGAATATACAAAATAGCTTTGCATCTTGAAAATTTTCAAAGGTTCAATCTCCTCACCACAAACACTTTAATTAAGCTAAACACAAAGAAAGCTCAGTATACCCACATGCCACTTACGGAAATTATTAATCGGCAACAACACAGGCCGGAAAAGAATCTTACAAGCGAAGTGCTATACAAAGCGTAATGCATATATGCACTTGCACGGCACAATGCAATTAAGCCAATATGTAGCAACCATCCTGTGCGTTAAATTGTTTTCGTTGTGGGCCTTGTTTTCCTTATAAATGGTCACTTACACCTCTGCCAAAGTAAAGCGTCATGAACTCATACTATTCATTGCTTGTGAATTTCGTATGCTCCAAACAAAATCTAGCTAGTTCTTGAAACTGGATATGTTTGTGTAACATCTCCCCTGCATATGATAATCTTTTTATGTATTTCTTGAAACTTCTATACATATAGGCTATAGGTTGCTTTTTTCACAGTTTCACCGGATTGATGGTTTTCACCTCGTACGTCCCAGTTTTTAGTTTCATGTACTTTCTGTTCATCTGTTGCACCATTATGTAGGGAAAGATAGATCTTAACCATTCTATAAATCATCTCTTGCATGGTTCCATATCTTTCAAGGTGGTGATATGTTGTTTATAATTTGTAGTACGTACAAATCATTGATATGGCTTGAAGTCTTTCAATATTGGACCATCGATTGTTATTCCGTTAGAATGTTTTAGTTAGGTGATACTTACATGCGTATCCCACAAAGTGCTCTTTTTGCTGGCATAACAAAAATAAAATTCGAGAATAAATGCAAGAGCTTGTACTTCACTTGGAAGAATAATAAGTATCCAAGAAGAGCGCAACTTGAAAAGTGTTAAAAACTGTATATAAAAATTTAATGAAATCAGCACATCTTTTTAGAATATTACAGCCTTTTTCTCTTTTCCCCTTGGACGATCTGAACTATCTCTACGCGATATTCCATCCAATGCAGCCACCACTGAATACGCGAAAAATAATCAGAGTAATTCTGAATCATCATGACTGAATTTCAGTGGCTCGATCTCTCAACGAGAGATCTCATTCTTGGAAGATCTACGCAAGCTCTCGTATAAGTCATAATAAACTATAAGAGCATCTACAATAATTACAAGACTTTCGGTGGACAATCACCTTCTCCGTAGATTTAGATCTATTTCAGTGCATATCCAATTCTTGTTGGCATCCTACAATGCCACTAATCCATATGTTGTTCCTCCTTTCTGCTAGAATGTACTCCTGCCGGCCTTTAGTTTCTTCTTGTTTAAGAGAGCACCACCTTGGCTGATCAATCATTTCAACCTAGTGACTCAGTGAGCAGATTCCAAGCTTGTAGGGGAATAAAGGTGCAAGCCGCAGCTAGCCAGGATTGGTCATCATCTACTTGTTCTTGCATACATAGTTTTTTTATATGTCTTGCATATATAGTACTCCTAGATGCTAAATATATGCCCTCGTGGCAGACAACGCGGTTTCTTTTCTATTTCCTGCATCCAGCTGCTCAATATATATTGTGACGTCATTTTTGTTATTTTTCTTGTATGTTGATTACATCATATTTTACTAGGATGCTGATACAATTGTTACTACAATTGAGGTTTAAAAAGAATAGGGAAAAGATGACAAGACCTATTTGCATTGACTTCCTGTCATTTTCACAAGAGAAGATAGCCTTGAACTCAGATATGCCACTCGCTGGTCTGGTCAGTGGTCAAATAGTCTTCCCACCAAAAAAAAAGACGGTCAAATAAGCTATCAAAGTATAAACATTTAAAGTATTTCGGCCTCATGACTTGGGAAAGTTGGGAGTGGTGTCCCCTTAACTTTGGGGAACAGACAATAATATTCTGCAAGGAGCAAAAGAAGGGAAAGGAACAATGAACATATATCCGGTACACACTGTCCAGACTGAGCCTTATCAGGTCTCACTCGATTACTTGGAAATTTACGTGGATTTAGCTAAGGTTCACGAGTTTTGGCTACCTTAAGCCTGGTCGCGCCGGATTGTGTAAAGTGGTTCTAAGTTAGGACTTGGATGGCCCAAACTTGGGTAAAGGTTTCTTTTTAACTTCTTAAGTCTAGATTTGAAACTCTATGATGCTTCGCGAGTACATGGTTTAAATATTATCTGCTTCTTTTGACATTCCTAAGCCAATTAGTTTCGGTGCTTTCATTTGGCATACGACAATATGCACCATCATGCAAAACTAACCAAGTTAAATTACACTCCCATCATGTTCAAAAACAATCTAGTTTTAGTCAAAGTATTTATTGTCTGCTTGTTAACTTATTAGCCACGTCTTGGCTCTACTGGTAGTATTTTGTTTACTATCGTGAGTGGATAGCATTGAATAAAGTTTTTTTTTTGAGGGGGGAGGGAGGAGGAGGTTTATTGTAATCTATTTTCCAGTTTTAGTTTTTAAACCACAAATAACATAGGTAGAAAAAAAATTTAGGTAACCTCGAGAAAGAGAAAATAGAGTTCATGTTTTATACTAAGAAGAAAAAGAAGTTGACTTAGCTTATAAGGAAAGCCAGATCCAAAAACCTTACACATGTATGATTAATTAAAGAAAAAAGACAAAAACCTACACGGTAAGTGAAAAAGAACTCAACAGTGGAGCTGGATCTTCTAGACAAAGGCTCTTAGGCAGTGTTTGCTTTAACTTATTGCTAAAGCTTATCACCCGTATGCGAAAGCGCATGATTAATTAAGAAATTATCTATTATAAACTTAAAATTTAGATTTATTTGATTGTTTAAAGAAACTTATATATATAGGAAGTTGTTTATAAAAAATATACCATTTAACAGTTTAAAAAATATACTTAAAAAACAAGGCTAAGTCAATAAGTCGATGAGAACGATGCCTAATGAGAAAACAACATCTAGGGTGCTGCCAATGATATAAAAATTTTATCTATAAATTATTTTGTATTGTTTCATTCATTTTTTTCATGGCTTATCAATCATACTAGACTTCTTTCTTTTTAAAATAACTTCCTAGTCCATTTTCTTCCGGCTAAAAACTAGCCAAAAAAGTAGTACACGAGCAGCAGATTGACGGTACGGCAGGATTCCGCCGGTGCCAAACTTGTACGCAGGCCGGCAAACTGCTAGCGACTGGCGACGACGATCACCGCGACCCCGAAGCGAGCCACTGGCGGTCAGCCAGCTCGGTGATCGCGACGAGACACCACCACCACCGTCCCAACTTGGCAGTCCCTTGCCGTCCCAGCCCTGCCAAACCTGTCCGCTTCAGCTGCTTAATTCTCTGCGTTATTCCACTGCACACCGCGCACGCAGGTCAGATGGCCGCGCGCACGGCACGCAGCCCTCCCGCCCTCCCGCGGCCGGCCCGGATCGCACATTCGATTCGCAGACGATTCAGCTTTTCCTCCTCCCGCGCGAGGCGCCTTCGGTTAACCTTGCCTTCAATTCCTGGTTAAACTGTCCGTGTGAACCGCGCTGACTCCACTACACTCCTTTCCCCAACTAAACTGCGTCCACTGCGAGCGGCCTCGAGAATCGAGACTCGAGAGGGCAGCTATATAATACCACGCTCGGTGCGCCGTTCGTGTCAAGGCCTCACCGTTCACCAACACCAATTCAACCAGCTAGATATCGTCCGCTCTAGGCTAGGCTTAGCTATACGATAGCATGTGCTTCAAGTTCTTGAGCTCGTGCTTTGGCGGCGAAAACGACTACGGCCAAACCAACAGGGACCCCTCCTACCATCGGCCGCTCTCAATGACGCCCAGCGGCAACAGCTATCAAGGTGACAGCACGCTGCCCGCCACCGCCGTCCCCGCCGCTACGACGGATGCATACGGTGCCTACTGCGGCCGCGCCGCGTACCAGCAACAGAAGCCCTCGTACGCGTCGTACCCACCGGCTGACGAGTCGGCGAGGCCGCTTGCCGGTGGGTGGAACAAGAAGGTCGATCGTCACACTTACCGCCAATAGACAACTGCTGTTCCTGCAATCTTAATTGAGGTGTTACTATTAGGAATCTATGTTCTTGTGCATTTACATGGTAGCAGCTGGATTAGCTTCGCCTGCTTCTACAGGGTTACAGACAGATCAGAGAGTCTGCTACAAGCTTTGGCAGTTTACCAATCCCTAGCTTACACTGCCTTTGCTTAGCAGCTGCCTTTTTTTGTTTTGTCTGGTTCTTCCATCTGCTGAAAATGGAAGGCAACCAGCTGGAATTAGCTGCCTTTTTGTTTTGTTGGTCCCTCCATCTGCTGAAAATGGAAGGCACCTGGGAGCACAATACAGTCATTCATGAGTGACAAGATGTCCAGGGAACTTTTGTTAGCAGAGGTCTAGTTTTGTTGGCTTGTGTAGTTGCTTGTGCTTATAGCTCCCTTCTTCTTGTGTGATATAGTCGAAGTGGATCTTGTGTACATTCAATCCTAATTTCAGCTTTTGCTATGTGGATCTGTGGATCCTTTTCTTCAGTCACTTTTAACTTTACTGACTTGCATCAAGTGCCAAATGCTACTGCAGCCTCCTTCAGAGCAACCGGATAATAGATAACATTGTGAAATCCTGTTTATACCGCTATGGAAAAAAAATCGACTGCAATGAAAAAAAAATCAACTATAAAATTAAGTTTCAAATTCAAATTTTGACGGCGATTGATAAGCTAATAGGTAGACGATGGGAGTTACAAACGTTGTGATTGTCTGATTGGAAGAACATCAAGAAACTGTTTATAAACAGTGCTTAAAGGTCATGAAAATTGTCAGGATTAATTAAGCCCAACTTGCATTCACCTGAACTAGCATATACAGTACTACACATGAAGAACATCAATGTCCTGCGTCCGGCTGCTCAATGTTTTGACGTCATTTTTGTTATTTTTCTTGCATGTTGATTACGTCATATTTCACTAGAATGCCAGTACAATGTTACAAAATAAGGTTTAAAAAGAATAGCGAAAAGAATGGAAAGAAACCTAATTGCATTGACCCGTGCCCTGTCCATCCTTGAGCTCAGATGCCTCTCAGCACTGGTCAGTGATCAAATAGTCTTCCCTAAAAAAACACGGTCAAATGAGCTACCAAAGTATAGACATTTGAAGTATTTCGGCGGCCTCATGACTTGGGAGTCTATTAGCGTGTCCCCTTAACTTTGCGGGAACAGACAATATTCCCCAGGGATTAAGAAAAAAAGAGCAATGAACAGCCGGTACACACACTATCCTGTGAGCCAAGCCCTATCTGGCCTTGGACGATTACTATGCAAAAATACCTGGATGAAGCTAAGATTTGCCGAGTTTTGGGTACCTAAGTTGGAAAATTACATGAACGTTTCTTTTTAGCTTTAGATTGAATATATGTTTTTGTTCATTTGGACATCCAGGATGCCAATTAGTTTTGAAACTTTCATTTGACAGCAATATGTGTGTTGCATAACACCGGAAGTTACACTTCCATCATTTTAAAAAGCAAACTAATTATGGTGAGAGAATAAACTCCTACCCCGTTCATTTCTTGTGCATGATGAGCATATTCAAGGCAGGATTTCGCCGGTGTCAAACTTGTCAAGCTGGTAAGGGAGGATCAGGTCAGTTTCCAAGCGAGCGAGCAACCAACGGTCGAGCCCCTGGCGGTCGATCAGGTCAGCACGGTGATTGCAACGAGACACCACCACGGCACCACCAGTTCACCACCGCCGCCGCCGTCCGCTCTGATAGATCCTGGTGGCCGCCGCCCCTGCCTGCCAAATCTGCCGAGTTGGTTCTGTTTCCCCACCTCCGCGTCCGGCGCCCGCGGCATCCAACCTCCCACTCCACACCACACCACGATGCTGATGCTGCCGCGCACGCGCGACGCGCCTTCGCTTAAGCTGCGGTTGGGTTGGGTAAACACGCGCGCGCTTCAGATGCCGCGCAACGCAACGGAACTAGCCGTCTGAACCACAAGTTTGCTGGAACGGATAATATTCGCCGAGGAGGAAAAAAAAAGAGCAATAAACATCCGGTGCAGACACCATCGAGTCTAGCCTTATCTGTGGCCTTGGTCGATTACCAGTATATACAAAACACCAAAAATGCCTGGACGAACCTATGATTTGTCGAGTTTTGGCTACGTAAGTTTGGTCACGCCAGATTGTGCAAAGTGGTTCCAAGTTGAAAATTTTTGCCTTCTTTTTAGTTTTCGGTTGAATTTTTTTTAGGGATTTTTTAGTTTTCAATCACCTAAAAATATCTTAAATTCAAGTCAATTTTTTAGACATCTAAGACTACATCAAGATTCGTGCTTGAACAGCAATGTCCCCAATCCCCTTCTTCTCCCTGAGAGCAGCGCTCAATCAGATCGAGGAGCTCGCGCAGATTCATCGCTGCCCTCCTCCCCTTCTCCTCCTCCCCAAGCTAGGCGGTGGCACCATTCTCCCGCGCCGCCATCTTCCCAATCTCCAATGGCTCACATCACTGGATTCGCCGCCACCGCTTACCGCTTCCTAACCCCATGGCATGGCATCCCTTGTCCCAGCTGCCGACGCCGCCCACCGTCGACCTCCATCCCTGTGGCTCCAGCGGCGCCCCTGCCGCCTCGCCACCCACCCATCGCCGTCGCCCAAGGCCATCCCTCTAAGCCCGACGAAAACCCCCTTCTTCCCCCTTCCCTCACCCCGAACCCCATCCCAAAACCTAAACCATAGTTTTTTCTGCCGGAGTTTCGACGCTGTCGCCGGAGAAGAGGACCTCGCCGTCACTGCCACTGCCGCCGAGGAGTCATCGTGTTCCTCCCCCTCCCCCCCCCCTCCCCCCCCCAAATCTAGTGCAATTTCAGTCACTTGAAATCTAGCAATTCCCTTTTGTTTGTTTTGACATCCAATGCCAATGTGTGCTGGCTGTGGCACGAATGGAAATCCCCGGAAAAGACATGTGTCTGCTTGGAGACGCCATGTGACGAATCTGACAAGCTTCTCTTCGCGGCGGCCACTACAATAGAAATAGGCGACGGAACATCCATTCATTTTTGGCACTCAGCTTGGCTCCAGGGACAACGACCCAAGGACGCGGCACCAGAAGTTTACGCAATCTCAAGAAGAAAGAACCGAACCTTAAACCAGGCCATCGATAATAATCTATTGATGCAGGACCTTGCCCTACCGATGAGTCAAGGCATGACTGTCGGCCTCCTAGACCAACTAGTATTCCTATGGAATACAACCCAACGAGTACAACTTAAGCCAGAAGAGCCGGACAACATTACATGGAAGCTCATAGCCCACAAGGAATACACGTCAACCTCCGCCTACCAGACGCAGTTCCTCGGCTCCGTCGCGACAAACTATGACGTGCTAATATGGGAGCCCTGGGCTCCAAGAAAATGCAACACCTTCGCTTGCCTAATCATATGTGTACAAGCCAGACATGCCTAAAGACCGAGGATGGCCAAACAACATATATTGCCCACTACGTCGTCAAGCCCCAGAGACAACCTTCCATCTACTTGCGGAGTGCAGATACTCGAGGAGGATGTGGGATCTGCTTGCAACATGGACCACGTGCGCTTAACTCAAGTAGACATCATAAAAGACGACCACCACATTACATGATTGGTGGGAGCCGCTTACCACCTCACAAGATTTGCCCAAACAGGGGGCGAGGTCTCTTATCCTGCTCACAGCTAGTGAGCAGTAGGAGCTATGGAAAGAACAGAACCAAAAAATCTTCCAGCCAAAAGAGCTCCCAACATTAGGGCTGTTAGCAAAAATCAAGCAAGAAGGAAAAACGTGGGCGCTAGCAGGGGCAAACAAATTAGCGCAGTTCCCATCTTAGTACTTGAGCTACCCCTTTTAACCCCATATAGATGGAACTCTTTTACATTTGTAAATAACTTTTACTCCTTGTATATTTAGTAAAATTGGTATACTCCGTACCAGTTCATTAAAAAAATAGTTACACAATGATAGATGCAGAGTTCGAAAGTAACACTTCCATCGTAAGAGAATAAATTCCGATTCTGTTCATTTTCTCTTCGGTGTCAAACTTGTCAAAGCTGGTAAGACACGATGGTCTCCGTTTCCAAGCGAGCGAGCTAACAACGGTGAGACTCCACCAGACCCTGGCGGCCGGCCAGCTCAGCCCGCCCCGGTGATTGCAACGAGACACCACCACCACCGCCGTCCCATTCGATAGATTCTTGTGGAGGCAGCGAGCCCTCCCTGCCGCCGCCCAAACCTGCCTGGTTCTGGTTCCCCGCCTCCCCGCCCGCGGCACCCATCCATCCAATCCAATTCAATCCAACCTCCCACCCCGTCACACGCCTGACACCACGATGCTGATGCTCATGCTGCCCCGCGCGCGCGCGCGTGACACCGCCCACCACCACACAGCAGGCAGCACGAATAGTCCAACGAACGCGCACGCACGCGGTCGCGTACCCTTCCCCGCTAAGCTGGGTTGGGTTGGGTAAACACGAGCGCCGTTCAACGGCAACGCTACTACTAGTTGCGTCTGAACGACTGAACCGGTGAATTCTTTCCCTTCTCTTTCCCTTGCTCTATTTCGCCAACTGAGGGATCCTTTAAAGATAAAGGAACAGGGAAAAGGAAATAGATCATATAAAATGAGGTAAGCCATTAGTGTATAATTAATTGAGTATTAATTATTTTAAATTTAAAAAATAGATTAATATGATTTTTTTAAGCAACTTTATATAGAAAATTTTTACAAAAAATACACCGTTTAGCAGTTCGGGAAACATTCTCACCGAAAACGAGAAGTTTTTTCTCTCTTCCTGTTGATTCGAACTCAGCCTAAGGCTTAGGCGTGGTTCGAAACGGCCTATCACTTCTGGCTTCTTTTTTATTTTTCATTAGCATGTTTTTCAAAATGTAAAGCGGTGTATTTTTTACAAAAACTTTATATATGAAAGTATATCAAAAAATCAAATAGATCCTTTTTTAAGTTTGTAATAGCTAATACTTAATTAATCACGCGCTAATAATATTTCTCGCTTTGCGTGTAGCTTATAAGCCACACGCAAAAACTAATTCGAACACCCTCTAGGGAGGTGTGTAATTTAGCTTCTTGTAACGCCCTAGCGTTTAGGGATAAAACTTATTTAAATAAAAACCCTATTCATGAAATTATTTTTCGAATGTCATGCTTGTGTGCCAAGATCTTCTTTCCTCTCTCTAAATGCCCCCTCCCTCTCGTGATCATCCCCAAGGTTCAATTTTGAGAAATTTTCCTAACTCTTTTGAATTTCCTTCAAGACACAAATCCAAATCATTAATTAAAAATCAAAACAATTAAACGCCCCTCGGGTTGGGCCGTATTTCCCTTCTCCTTTCCTTGCGGCCCACCACTGTGCAGCCCGCTTGGCCTCCTTCCTACTCCCGTGACCGACACACGCCCCCCCACGCGTCGGGCGCCTGCTCGGGTGAGAAATAGGAGCACCTCTCCTGTTCCTCTTCTCCATCGACCTTTCTCCTCCCTCTCGCTCCCACTCGCCTCTCGACGCCACCGTTTTGAACCGCACCGCGCGGCCTCGGATTCCTCCGCTTCCCACCTCAACGCCGACCGTCAGTACCGCCGTCATCACCCCTGACTGCCACGGCGACCGCTTTGCTGCCACACCGCTCCAAGCGATTGCGTCGCTTTTCCACCGCCCGCCCGCGTCAACCGGGGACCGCCATAAGTCAACAAACATTGGAGCCGTTCCTCCACCCGGCTCCACCTCTAATTGGAAATCCGCGGCCTCCCCTTTCCCTCCGCTTGGCCCCTTTTTCCCTCTCGAGCCAAACCGCAGCTTCCCCTCTGTTTGGCCGCTACTGCCGCCGGACAGAGGTCGGCGACGCCCCTTGACCGGGCCAGCCGAGCCATCCTTGGAATGGAGACCCCCTTTCCTTCCCCCCGAAGCCTCTCGATCCGCCTCAACTATAAATACTCCCTCCGCTATCCTCGATTAGTTCTTCCCGCAGCTCCATCGCCACCGTTGCCCTTGAACCACCCCGGTGCCGAACATCTCAGCGTCCTCCTCGGCTCGCGTCGGGCTCCCGGTGTGGACCCGTGGCCGCCGTCGACGCCGCCGGCTTCCTCTTCCTCGCTCGCTTGCGCCGAGGCACAAGCGATCACTTTCATGCCGCCGGCGTTCGTCACTGTGTCCTCCACCTACGGTAGCCCCCGCTCCGGTTCACTCCCTCCATCCTCCTACTAGATCTCGTGGACACCCGCTAGCTTTCCCCTGAGAGTTAGGCTTCCCCGTAGACACCTCTTCCACGAGCGCCACCCTGCCGCCTTGCTGTGCACCGTCGCTCGCCATGTAGAGGCGATCGTAGTTAGTCTTCGACCGGGGAAACGGTTCCGGAGGCCTAGAGACCCCCTCCCGTGCATGGATTTGGATCATAGATCACCGCCGATGAAGTTCCCAAATCCGCGCCATTCATGTTCGCCGCCATGATTCCCCGTCATCGACCCCCGTTCGACGAATCCGAGCTGTTGAATACTTTTCCCTTGCTCCGTTCTCCCTGCCAGTGCCTTGCAACCGCTCTTCTCCCATGGAATCGGCTCGACGAGCCCCACCGTCGCTAGCCGTCGGATGTGGACACTGTTCGTCGTCTACCTCGCGTCACGTGGCCAAGGACTGATGATTTCTCTCTTGTGTCTCGCGCGTGCGCTGCCTACCGTGAGCCGTGTGGCTGCACATGGGGGCCACCGCAACCCGAGCGCCATGAGCCGAACGGCTGCGCCTCGCCCATTACCTCCCCACGCGCGTGGTCTGTGCTCCAGTTTCCCCGTGGACCCGTGGCTGACAAGCGGACCCCGTCCCTCGAACCTAGCCCGTCAGTCGGACGTCTCCCGTCCACCCGCCCCGATGGACCACGCCACTGGCCTTGGGCCCCGCCGATCAAGACTGACCCCACCGGTCAGTCCCTTCCCCTCCACCCATGTGCCAGGCCGCCTGGGCCGGCCCAAATCCCTTCCTTCCACGTGCGCGCGCCTCTCTTCCCAGGGCCGACGGTTGGGCCCCGCTTGGCAGTGGCCCGGGGAGAAATAAAAATGGAGAAATCAACTTCTGTGGCTTTTCCACTATTCCAGAAAATGCCAAAAATAATCAAAAATTCATATCTTTTTCCTCGCTCATCCGATTGACTCCATTCCAATTCTAGAAATTTTCTAAAAATGAGATCTTCTTGTTGGCATAGTTAGAAATCCCTAATAGGACTATTATACTAGCCGTTTTGTTGAATTGTTTCGTAACGCGTGTAGCTTCGGAGTCCGAGGAGCTTCGGGACATAGATTTCGAAGACGAACCTGTAGGCCTTGAGCAAGGCAAGTCACATTTGATCATCTTGAGCCCATATTTGCGGAACTAAGTACTTTAATTGCCAAATTGTATATACTAGGCTACACAGAGATAGTTTCTCGGCCACAGTCGCGAGACAACCGATGGGCCGCCAACCTAATTGTTGCATGACTTGATTGATTGTGTTTCCCCTTAAATATCCTTGTTACCTCCCTTGACAGATCCCGGTACCTATGCCGATGGGTATGGTACTGGTGATCGCCTATCAAATTTAAAAATGACTACGGTGGGTAAAACTTGGGTTTGCAAAACGTTGAAAAATTCGACACCTGGGTCGGTGTCTTAAAAATAAAATGGTTTGTGAAAACCGTGGTGCGGGGATCGTGCCAGCAGGACGAGTCTCCCGCACTGCAGCTAAGGACCGATTCCTTTGAAATTTCATCCGAACATACGATAGTACAACCACATGGGTGATATGGGATAACTCCTGGCTGAGTAAAGAGTTGCCTAGGGATGCCTTGCGTGTCAATGGACTGTGGATCGTGCGGGAGGGCGTCAGGATTGCCTCCTGAGTTCCTGGTACAACATGGTCGAGGACCTACCCTGTGATTGGTCGTGGATCCCTCCAGTTGGTATGGGGTAACCTGGGTGGACTCTGGAAATGCCTTTTTGCGAAAACCCCTAGTCACTAGTCGTATCCGTTCATTCGCGAGCTGGGTGATAGGGTAAGTCGGGTTGTGTGGGTAAAGTGTACCCCCTTTACAGAGGTCTAAACTGTTTGAACAATCGTGCCCACAGTCATGAGCAGATGTGAGGTGATTCCTTAGCGTAGTTTTGTTTAGCTACTGCTTATGAAAGGATATTTGCGGATTGGGAATTCGATTTCGGAAAATGTGATGACATCGTCGAGGACAGCGGGGTTGTGGGCCCGATGTTGTTGGATCAACTGGTGGAGCTAGATCCTGAAAGCCAACTCTTGGGAGTTGCACTGACTCAAAGATTGATACAATTCACTTCGATCCGAGAGATATCGCACCTCACCCCGATCGTTAAGAAGCACACACTTAGACTATTCCGAAAGGACTTTAAATAAAATATATTGTAAAACAACCAGCCATCCTTTGAAGCTTGCATTAACCACTTAAGTTCCCATGGCTTGTTGAGTACGCTAGTACTCACTCTTGCTCTATATATATCTATCTCCCTCTCAGTGCTGGAAGACGAGCTGGATCCAATCGATGAGGAGTTCTTCCAGGAGCAGGCTGGCATCGAGGAGTTTTAGAGTTTCGGCTTAGTTCCCGAGTCGTGCTTGTAGCTTTAGGCTAGTTTCTGCTTCTGCTCTTTTGCTAATGTATCGTTGTGAACTCGGGGTATATTCGCAGTTCTAACCTGAATATAAGACTATGTCTATTAATAAAGACAAGTTGTCACATGATGGTTCTATCGTCTGTTGTGCCAGCACTATATTTCTGGGACTGCTACAGGTTTGCAAGTCAATTATACAGCTTAGACTCGTCCTTTACGGAAGGATAGTTTAGGGCGTGACACTTCTCGCAGTGGCTTATAAGCCACACGAAAAATGAAAAATGTTATTAGCGCGTGATTAATTAAGTACTAACTATTACAAACTTCAAAAATAGATCTATTTGATTTTTTAGAGATATTTTTATATAGAAAGTTTTTTAAAAAATACCGTTTTACGTTTTGGAAAACCTGCTAATGGAAACCGAGGTAAAAGTCACAAGCAATAAGCTGAATCAAACTCTCTCATAGTTTAAAGTTGAGGAAAGAGGAAGAAAAAGAAGATCACGTAAAACGAAGTAAGTCATTAGTGTATAATTAATTAAGTATTAGCTATTGTAAACTTGAATATTAATTAATATGATTTTTAAAGCAACTTTTATATAATTTTTTTAAAAAACGTACCGTTTAGCAGTTCAGAAAGCATGCTCACGAAAAACGAGGGGGTTTTCACACCCATCATGTAGATTCGAACGGGCCCTAAGGGTGCGTTTGGATGTGTTTCTGGTTGTTGTTTGTTCCCTCGTCTTTCATGAGCACGCTTTTCAAACGGCTAAACGATAAATTTTTTTTAAAAAAATTATATAAAAATATCTTAAAAATTAGATAGATCAAATTTTTTAAGTTTATAATAGCTAATACTTAATTAATTATATACTAATGATATTTCTTATTTTATGCGCGGCTTATAAACCACTCGAAGAACCACATCTGAACTGTGTCTACTGCGAGAAAGCGAGCGACCACCTCGAGATGGCAAGCTGCTCGATACTCCTATATATAACACGCTCACCGCGCCACTGTCGTTCGTGTCAAGGCATCACCAACACACCAGACGAACTAGTTACCAGGAATTAGATCGTCTCCTGTAGGCTTGCTGATTAAGCTAGTTCTAACACGCTAGCTAGCCACCACCATGTGCTTCAAGTTGGGCATGTGCTTCGGCGGCGACGACTACTACCGAGCCACCAGGGACCAGGATGATCAGCCGGCGCCGGAGAGGATGGCACCCAACGCCAAATACAAAGGCTACGGGACGCCGCCCTACCAGCTAGCGGACGCCGACGCCGACGAGACAGGTCGCAAGGCCAACAACGACGTCCCAAGGAAAGACCACACCGTCCCCGCCGCAACGAGGGGTGTTCACGGCGGCGCCGCCGACGAGACGCCGAAGCCTCCTGCCGCTGTGAGGAACAACAAGGTCGCTGATGACACGGCAGTAAAGAAGCCAGCTGCTGTTGCTGCTGCTCCTGCGGCCGTCTCGAGGTATTCGGATCATGTCTACTAGTGCATTTACATGATAGCAGTTGGATTAGCTTACAGGTTTACAGTCAAGCGAGAGATAGTTTGGTATTACAAGCTCTGGCGCTCTGCCTTTGCTTCTATATAGTAAGCTACCTTTTCTGTTCTGTTTGGTCCTCCCATCTGCTGAAAAATGGAAGGCACCTGGGAGCAGAGTTCAGTAACTCATGTGTGACAAAAGGTTCATGGAACTTTTGTTAGCAGAGGTCTCTACCAGTTTTGTTGGCTTTGTGTAGTTACTTGTGCTTGTAGCTGTTTTCTTCTTGTATCTGATAATCGAGTGGATCTTGTGCACATTCAGTCCTAATTTCAGCTTTTGCTATGTCGATCCTTTTCTTCAGTCACTTTTAACTTTACAGACTTGCATCATGCCACTGCAGTTTTGCTTACCTGGTTTCGAGTACTACCAGACGATATTGGGAAATCCTGTTTGAAATCTGACTCTTCCGTCATTCTCACAAACGTTGTGATTGGAAGAGCATCAATACACTGTTTATAGACAATTGTTAAAAGGTCATGAATATTGCCAGGATTAATTCAGCCCAACTTGCATTCACCTGAACTAGCATATTACTACACGCAAGAACATCAATTTTTCTGTACATAAAAGTACTCACTATAGGAAGTTGGACATTTAAAGTGAGGGTACAAGGCTACAGGTAGATAAAAGTTTTTGCCGGCAAATAAAAATGTGACATGGAGACAGCAACTGACACTGCATTTACACATAACAAGATGGATACCTCCTTTTACGCTTATTTTGTGTCTCTATTTATGCTCTCTATCCAGGGTTCTTGCCATGTGGACAACTGCAGTTTTATTCCTGAAATCAGAAATCCTAAGAAGATTTTCCTATATGCATATACTTGTGCTCATCCAATAGCAGCTCCTTTAAGCCACTTGTTCCTTTCCTGCTTTTCAACTTATTCCATTTATTATGCCTCGTGTTTAACCATTTCCGAAGTGCATCGGAATACAGATATGGATACTGAGGTAAAAATCTATCATCCATACTCAAACACATCAGCTTGTCTACGTGTGCAAGAAATAGAAAAGAAGAATTTCTTTCCTCCTCTTATTTGTGTTTGTGGAACAGTGAAAGTGAATTAATTGCTTTCTGTTAGTTTTTTTAACAGCTGTTATTCTAAATCTTCGTTCATGAAGTGTTACTATCTTCCAAAAAAAGGTTCACGAAATGGTAAAGAGTAAAGACTGCTTTCTGGCTGAACGCCTAAACAGAAAGTTCGGTGTGATTCTACCAGAAAGGCAAATGCTGCGCATGTTTACTATCCCATTAAACAATAATACCGCAAAGTACGCGGCATTTCTTATGTGGGAAGTGTATTTAACAATGCCAATAATTTTTCGACAAGATTAACACATCATACAACAGATTGCATTTGTACTCATGGTGTAAAGTAGAGAACTCAGCCTAGTGCTTTAGCCTCTAACTTAGCAATTAAGATCTTGATATGTACTCCGCAGCTTGGAATAAGACCAGGAAGGGGGAATCAATCTAGTTATTCGATCGGGGAGACAAAAAAAATGTTCGCGCTTCTTCCTAAGAACTGACAAGAGTTAGGAATACTACACTGTTGGACGGTGCAACCTGGAAGACAATGTTTTAAGGCCCACGTGACTGTCATTTTCGGACCTCCTTTATGTTTGTTTAGTAACACTGGAATAAGTTCCCAATCAGTACTTCCACTAGCAACTAAAACAAGCTAAGACATAAGGTAACAATTCGGACGCAACAGGTGGACCTGGGAACGACTACGCTAGTCTATGCTACCTTTATGATTTCACACATGATAGGGGGTCTCATTCAGTGAAAGGATGAGCTCTAGTTGCTAATATTTGTTGATTAGAGGCATAGAAGGTTTAGTCATGCTTACTGTACATGGCGGCTTCCTCAGTTTATAACACAGCAGGGGTGTTACACACACGCAGCTTCCAGATCATTTCCTGATGTCCTGCTATGTTGTTCTCAAGATAGGGCAACATGATGCCCACACGGAGACTGCTGGTTTTGTGCATTGTGGGAGTTGGTCACTTGAAGCTCCTCAAGCATGTGGAAGTATGCGTATGGTCCCCAACCTTAAGATGAAAGAGAAGAGAGTCACTTTCAAACAGGAGGACTCAAAATTTGTGCGAGAGAAAATCAGCCCACACCAATGAAGAATTTGCATCAGGATGAAAAATTAGACAACCTTGATGATGGTATGGTGGTGGAAACAAGTGCAAGTAACAGAGCATCGCCATGATAAATCCTGAAATATATCAATTCAATGTGGTTATTGGAAGTATGAAAGCGCGCAATACGTATGGGGAAAAGGCTGGGGGGAGAACAACAAACCTAGTAGCCCGCCAACAAACACATCCTCCCAGTGGTGTCGATAGTCATCTATTCTAGAAATTCCGACAAGTGAAGCAATAAGAAGTGGAAGAACCATAATGCAAAGTTTGGCAACATGACCTTGGCGATCAAACACCTTAATTTTGCCAGATAGGTAGAGTGACAGAAATCCAAGTCCAGCAAAAGACCCTGGAAGTATTATTTGTAAAATTTTGTCTACTCATGGATAAAAAACATAGTGTTACAAATTACTTGTCAGTTTTTCATGTAACAATGGAAGTGGTATTCACATGGTATTCGCCTGACATAACTATGATCATGCCAAATAAACAACAAAGCATACAACACGAGGATCCAGACTATCAAGTCAAGGTCCAGATATAAAACATTATAATAACTAAGCTACGGGTAGGATACGCAGCAAGTGTTGACACCCTCAACTAATAGCTCCTAGTAAATGCAAGCTTATCCATAAAAAATCACATCTAGTGTAGATACGCACTCACAGGGTACAAACTTACAAGACGTATGTCCACTAGGAAAACTCTTGCGTCCGTCCTTTAAGAAGCTTTTCTCACCATGACACATCACACCACCTGTCACTTGATCATATAACTGAGGAAAACATGCCAGCACAGTGCCTTGTCAATTTCAAAATTGACAACTAACAAGCAACACAAAACGGTAGAACGATCTAAGCAGAAACATGTGAGGAAAATACTACCTGCTTTCCATCAGGAAAACACCGCCAAAAGAAGTCTGGCCTAGGTCTTCCTACTGCATTCTTTACCACAGTAGTTACAACTGCAGTTATCAGCACCGAGTAAAGCACACCTGCAGAATCAATATTTCAGTGAGTTTCTCAATATATGAAATCCAGAACTTTGTGTTCAGCAGAAGTGAACCGTCAGAAGAAAATGGAGACATCGTCAATCACCTAATATTGCGTGATGAAGGTCATATACATCTCTCCTAGCTATATACATGGATACAAAGATAATTATAGGGCAAACTATGGATATTATCTGCCAAGAGGACCATTATCCAATATCAGTGATGAACGTGTATGTATGACTTTGTATAAGAAAATGGAATTGCAGAGGTTTGGATACATACAGGAACACCCCATGCTGGTACAGTACTTTGTTTCACTGGGTAACTAATATCAGTCATCATATCCTTCCCAATGAACCGGCTAAATGGAGCAGCATAATGCAGGGCAATCACAACTGCACCAAGTAAAATAAGAACAACCCAGTCATGCATGTGCTTTCTGGCCAATCTAACACCATATGTCTGAATTGTGTGAGAGCCCAGCTGAACCTCCCGCATCCCATCCTGTTGGAGAACAATTAGTATACCAAGAACATTAATACTCTACAAGAAGGCATACTGTAAGCTGAGATATGACTAACTTTGCATTTCAGGGGAAAAGGTAAAAACAAACTGCAACATAAGATAAATTCATCTGAAGAAGTAAGAATCACTTGTAAATCTGAACATGAGTCCTATTGAGCGTCGACCTTGATTTAAAATATTTCATAACCTAAAGAAACATGTTTTCATGTAATTATCTGTCACGTGCACAGATGTTGGACGCTGGAAGACGACGTAGATTATACTTGTAACTAGTTACAGGACGCAGCCCTGGACCTCGTCGGTGCGGCGGAGGCGTGGTCGACGCTGCACGAACGAGGCAGGGCTCGACTCAATGATAATTAATCTCCAAGTCTGCCTAAACTCCCTCCCGGCAGCAGCTTATATGCATGTACTGGTGTACAATAATCTCAACCGAAACTAACAAACCAAAGAGAGAAACTAACAAACTGAAGAGATAAAAACTAACACACTTTATCTAAATTAATCCTGCGCCGTTACTGCTCCTGCGTCATGGGGCTGTTGAGTCCGGCGCCGGCTATACTGAATGCACCACATGACATCTCCCCCCCCCCCCCCCTGGAGAAGCAGCTCGTCCGCGAACTGATATGCTGGATACATAGCACGAAATTCATCCAAAGGAATCCATGACGCGTCTGAGGAAGGCTGCCCTTTCCACTGCACTAACAACTCGCGGCGACCACGCGCCAAACGACTTCGCGAGACGCGCTGGCTCCAAACATGCGCGCCCATGGTGGGCAGCTGGTAGTGGGGGCGCTGCAGTGGGAGGTTCACCCCGGAACGGCTTGAGAAGACCGACATGGAACACGTCATATAAACGGGCACCTGCTGGAAGCTTGAGACGGTAAGCCACCGATCCGATCCGTTCAACTACCTGGTACGGGCCAAAGAAAACTAACAAACCAAAGAGATAGAAACTAACAAACTGAAGAGATAAAAACTAACACACTTTATCTAAATTAATCCTGCGCCGTTACTGCTCCTGCGTCGCGGCGCGGGGCTGTTGAGTCCGGCGCCGGCTATACTGAATGCCCCACATGACATTACCACACCATATACTAGATCCCAACACATTACTCAAGACTTAAATTTGAAATCATATGCCTTATGAAAGAGGAAAAATTGCAGGCTTTCCTGCATTAGCCTAACACCCTATGCGAGAGGAATGTCCGATTACACATTGGGGTTAAGTAGTAACAAACAAGCAAAGCAACCCTGAACTCACAACCACCACCAATTAAGTATCTGATCAATCAATGTAAGTAGCAGCATACTGCATACATCTGCCGACTCGAACAACCTTTGCAAATCACACCCGAGAGTAGTCAAGAGTTGAACAGAACGCAAACAGAGTTCATTGGTCTCACCGTACTCTCTCCAGGCATTGATTAAAGATTTTGCCAACAGAGTTGAACCAAGCAACGGCCGACGCGAACCTGTGAAGTTTTCCCAGAACCAAGCAACCGACGCCCTAAGAATCAATCAAGATTTAATGATTGCATTCGTAGCACCAATCCTAAATCCTAAATCCCAAAGCCAAGAGTAGATAGAGAGAAGAACACTATTGACGGCTTAAACCGCGCTTAAACCTAAGAAAAAGAAATGGCAAAAACCTATCACACCAGCCTGAACATACAGCACCGGAAAAAACGAAAAAGAAGGGAGAATCAAATGGTGGATTTACCAGTGGCGATGGAAGCGAGGACTCAAACCTTCGGAAAGAAGAAGACAATCCTCCTCAAGATGCAGATAGGAAGAGAGTATTTTTAGAATAGTCGTGTGGAGAGGGAAGAAGTGAGAATGGAGAAACGAGAAAAGAGAAACTTCCCGAGCATCGGGAATCGTGGGAGTGAATTCCGATCGAAGGCCGCGCCAAAGCGGTTGCGAAATGGGCCGGCAGGATGGGCTTTTTCCTTTTTGTAGATTCCTCATGAGTATAGGCCAACTAAGCCCACCAATGAAATATGCAATGTTTTTCTTTTTCTTTTTTTCTTTGAGATGATAATGTCATTAGCGTATGATTATTTAAGTATTAATTATTGTAAACTTGAAAAATAAATTAATACGATTTTTAAAGCAAGTTTTAGATAAAAAATTTAAAAAAGATATATTGTTTAGTAGTTCGAAAAACGTGCTCACGAAAAACGAAAGAGTTTTCACCTGCAACACTTAGGGTGTGTTCGAAGGAGCTTATCTTCACGGCTTATTTTCTCGTTTTCTATGAACACGTTTTCTAAATTACTAAATAATGTATTTTTTTTAAAAAAATTTCTATATGAAAGTATCTTAAAAAAAATCAAAGAGATCTATTTTTTAAATTTCTAATAGTTAGTACTTAATTAATCACACGCTAATGATATTTTTCGTTTTATGTGTGATTTAAACACCAGCGCTTAGTAGCTCTTCGATGAAGGAACAAAAATCCTCCAAGGAAAAATTGAACCCGTTTTTTGGATTGGATTGGCTCCGGCGATGCTCCTGCACTCTTCCACGTGCTACATACACGTGCAACTGTATCACCGTCCTCGCTGGAACAGCGGCACACGTACGCCTCTGACGTGGCAGCCTGCTGTTTCATGTGCAAAACTGCACCAACAGTACAGTCTCAGTACGTACTAGACCCTGTTTCTTCTGCGTCCAAATCCAAAATCACAAGAAGATCATAGCTGGAAATTGGAGAAGACTGCTAATAGTTTAGAACAAGACCGTATTTGAGATAACTTTTCTTTAAATTATTGATATTGATTGTTTTTCTATTAACATGATAAATTAATATTTTAAAAAATAAATTTTACAAATAGTTTAGCATAGGTGGTCTAATCTGTTAAATCAAATGTTTTATATGTGATGAATAATTAGCTAAAGTAAGTATTGTTTGGACTAATATGGATCAAGTTGGAAAGAACTTATTTCTAGAATATATTTTCTTTATCTATGATGCGTAGGTGAAGCTAGGAGGTGATCATAATTATTGACGAGCGACCGAGACTAGAATGGGATTTTCAATGTCAGAATCGGACGGAAGATGTTACTAGATGGTCATACTCTAACTTGGTTGCATAAAAATGATAGAGAGCGTGGAACGAAAAAGTTCTACGTCAATTGGGTTCGTGGTGTTCAGACATGACGAAGTTGAATCAGCGAGTGGGCCGGTGGTTTAGTTTGTAGTTAATTGATTATAGGTTTCTGAGTATATATATATGGATTAATTGGGCTACGTTGGACCAAGTTATAAGGTTTTTGGGTTGTCTCTACTCTAGTGTATAAAAAGGTAGATGGAGAGAAATAAAGATGACAGGAGAATAGAAGAGAAAATCATTCGTTCTTTTTAGGGTTTAAGAGAACGAGAGTTGAGAGAGATAGGGTGTTTTTTAGACACTTTTGAAATATAATTTGATATGTAAAATTCAGCAAATTCATCCTCAATTCTGTTTTTTAATTTGGCTTTCGCACGGCGGGTTTTGGCAGGTTTTTCATTTTCAGATTTTGATCTAACTGTTGAATTTGAGTGTGGTTTTTTCTGTTGGAGTCACAGTGAAGTATAGTTTCTAGCTATCAAGTTTGGCTTAGATATATAAGCTAGTTTTTAATTAATCTAGGTTTTAGTTCATACGTGTCAAGTTTTGTGCAGATTAAAGTTTGCTTATATCCCATCAATTTTATTTGTTGGTTTTTATGTTTCTTGAATAAAATTGAACCTAATGTATGTCTAGAATTAATGTTTCAAGTTTCACATCAAACGAATCTGAATTTGTGAAGTTCTAACGATTTTTTGTTTGGAGTGGTTTTGCTGTTTTTACGATTAGTCACTGTAGCGCCAGCACTGTTTGTCCTGTAGCTGCAGTTAAATTTTCTGTTTTGCGTCTTTTGTATATGGTTATTAATTTTGTACCGACAATAGAAACCGCCTATTAGTCAAACGTTTGAAAAAAATGAATCATCAAACGATTTTTTTATCAAAAAGCTAAGATATGAACCATTAGATACAGTTATATATATTTATGACTAAGTTACACAAATTTATAACTAAAGTTGCATAAATCGATAATGGCAACTATAATAAATTAAAAATATAACTATAACAAATTAAAAGTGTAACTTAGAACTTGTTCCTCCTCTCCTGAATCTCAAAATTTCATCCAACAGCTAACGTTGTTGTTTGACAGAATCCAAAAAATCAAATGTTTGATCAATAGCAAATCTGTCAATAATATTGGAATAACTTTACTATTATTTATTATTATTTTTTGCTGTATATTTATTTTCGTTGTTTTGAAAAAGAAACTGACGATGATTCACCCCACATATGGACGCCATCCAAATTCTAACATAATAAAGTTTTTTAAAAAAATTGTGAAACAACTAACACGTTTCAAAATCTAAATAAAAACAGAAAATAAAACAGCCTAATCGCAGGGGGAGCAAAGAGAGAGATTCGATTCTTAGCTGCTCGTTGCCCTGTCAGGATGTCGGGCCCACTCATATGCTTTTCCTTGTAGGATCCACCTCACCGTTTGCATCATTTGACATTGCGTATGAATTATTCCCCGACCCCGAGACAAGAGTCCGTCGCTTCCACGTTTGCATCTTGTAGTACACATCTCTCTTGCAGATTCTGCAATCTCTACACCACTTATCAGTATTCAGTTGTTCAATCTCTGCAATCTGCTCGTTAATTTCACGCAATCGCTGATCAGATTCAGATCAAACGCTAGAGATAAATCAACTGCTTCTTGAACAGTTTTCTGCAGAAAAGCATGGGCCCTGATGGAGTATATGCAACCATGGACATCACGTGGATGCATGAGTTCTCTTCAGAGATCGATGGGTCCATAAGATTACTCTAATCCGGAGTTGACAAGAAAACGGGAGCCTCTTGTGCCATCCTGATTGATCTCTACAAATCCATATACACCGGTCACTTTCAGCAACATTATATATACAACTCTGCACACAAGTTAACAAACATAGATTAAGTGATCTACAAGGTTCAGAAGTAGGTTTGCAATCATGAGGGAGGAAGCAGGAGCTGCACACTGAACTCCACTCAGTTTCCTGCAGCTGGTGAAGGAGAAGATTAATTAGTTCATTATGTAATCCAATCCATGTCAAACGTCGTATGAACTAACATGGAAAACCAAGTCAACGACTAGCACCGTCGTGCATCCAAGCCTATGTCGAGCCTAGTATACATCTGATCACAAAAAGAATCACTATCTTTTTAGCTGAACAATTCTTCTCCTGTGCTTGACAGTATCGCTTCTTACATGAAAGGAAACATGGCATTTACTTACATGAGAGGAAACATGACAGCTACTAATTTCAGGGAGTACAGAACATGGATAACCTGAAAATACTGTGTATCTGCCTTTTCACTTTGTTATTAAGAAACCAACATATATGCATGACTTGATGTCCATTAAGCCCACTTGCCAAAAATAAGTTTTTGCTGGTACACCAAACATGTCCTCATATAATTGTTTTTCCAGTTTACATAGCCATAAGACTGTTGAAATTGTAAGTGGGCCTACAGTTTAATTGGAGAATAATTTCTAGTAAAATCTCAAAAACTCACTTCATGAAAGACATACATGTGAACTTTAGTATCACCTTATTTATTCAAGGAGAAGGAAACCTCCGTAAAATAATGAATGATATCATAACCATTTGACTAATGTGTGGTGGAGAGAACTAGAGAAACACACGCGCGCTCGCTCGCCTCCCCGAGCTCAAGGGGTGCGCACACGCGACATGCGCGTGAATAGTCTGTCAAAATTGGCTCCTCATGCTTGCGCAGACGTGACTTCCTTTTGTAGTTTTGGTTTTGCTGTATCCAACGGATATTCCGATGTTTGTTTTGGAATCCATCGAATTATTCAATGCGTTGGACTGGTGTGGAGTCCGGGTAGGTTATGCGCGACTTATTCGATTCAGTTGCGGGTTATGGAAGGCGTCATGATCATATGTCTTATATATACCAAATCGTCATCTCCACGCAACACATGTGAAATCAATTTAGGGTTTTGCCTCTCCTCTGTATTGCGCCACCACACGTCGTCTACTTCGTCTCGCTCGTCGGCATGCACCAGCGATCAGGAGAGCAGGTCTTCAGGACCGTCGTCCTCGTGAAGTCCTGCACCGGGAGAGGACGAATAAGATTTTCGGGAAACGCTCTACGCGACTACGTGTTGTTTGTCCGCCACGACTCTTCTTCCTCTATGTTCGGGCGCTGCGCGTCGTCGTCACCATCATGTACCGCGCATTGTACGTGCGGTACGTGCTACTGCTCCAAGCGCATCTGCTCCAAGCTCTCCTCCTGAACAGAATCGTCGGTACGTATTCATCATGTTTTACGTGTTCGATTTATTCATATATTATTTCGTTGCATATATGTCTAGATTGTGTGAGATGATTCTGCTAGCTTATGCGATTAATGTCATAATTTATTTATGGAATAAATTAAATCTACATGTGCTTATTTTTTCAACAATCCAAAAACTTTATTATAGGCATTGTGATTTTACTATGGCTGGATTTGCCGATGCATTGAGGCCGGATAAATTCGCCGGTGTGTACTTCAAGAGATGGCAGATTAAGGTCACTTTGTGGCTCACGGCTATGAAAGTATTCTAGGTTAGTACTGGCAAAATTGTAGGAGCTCTTACTGTTGAACAACAAAAGGAATTTGAGAAAGCCACTACTATCTTTGTAGGATGCATTATTAGCGTTTTGGTGATTGTCTGGTCGAGGTGTATATGCACATGACAGACGCTAAGGAGTTGTGGGATGCACTAAATACTAAATTCGGTGTTACTGATGCTAGCAACGATCTGTATGTCATGGAGTAGTTTGACGATTATAAGACGGTTGACAACTGTTCTGTGGTCGATCAGGCTCATGACATACTGACTATCGCTGAGGAACTCGAACTTCTGAAATGTATCTTACCCGACAAGTTTATGGCTGCGTGCATTATTGCAAAACTATCTCCTTCATGGAGGAGTTTTGGTACTACGCTTAAACACAAGAAACATGAATACTCCGTTGAAGGTCTCATTGCTTCTCTTGATGTTGAGGAGAAAGCTCGAGAAAAGGACGTTGCGTCTAAAGGCGATGATGGGCAGTCTAGCGCCAATGTGGTGTAGAAGCCATCGAACAAGAATAAAGGAAATTTGTCAAAATCTATCAGAGCACCAACTTCAAGAAGAAGAAAAATAACAACAACAATCAGGAGGAAAGAACTTGCTATGTGTATGGCTTACCTGGTCACTTGGCCAAGAAGTGTCCATAACACAAAGGAATGAAGGCACCTGCAAGACAGACTTTTAAATCTATTAACATGACCATTAGCAACACTGGAGATGGGACCGGGTATGGTAATTTACTTACTATTCTTTCAGTTACTCTGTCTACTAATTGGTGGGTTGATAGGGAGCCAATGTACATGTTTGTACTGACAGCTCGTTGTTTTCTTCTTATCAGGTCACTCGGTATTCCTCCGTCCTAATGGGGAATGGATCGCATGCTACTGTTCATGGTGTTGGCACGGTAGATCTGAAGTTTACTTCGGGAAAAATCGTGCAGCTGAGGAACATGTAG
The DNA here is from genome assembly GCA_003991445.1 of Oryza meyeriana var. granulata. NCBI lineage: Eukaryota > Viridiplantae > Streptophyta > Magnoliopsida > Poales > Poaceae > Oryza > Oryza meyeriana. The sequence continues at coordinate 112,209 of RYFJ01002853.1, read as the reverse complement.
CATGTCCCTACTATCAACAAGAATCTCGTTAGAGGTGCCCGTTTGTGTAGAGATGGGTTTAAGTTGGTGTTTGAGTCTAATAAAGTAGTCGTGTCTAAATATGGATATTTTATTAGTAAAGGCTATGAGTGCGGAGACTTGTTCCATTTTTCCCTTTCTGATTTTAGCAATAAGTCTATGAACCATATTTGTGGCAGTGTGGATGATAAGGCCAATATTTGGCACTCACGTTTATGTCATATTAATTTTGGTTTGATATCTCGGCTTTTCAGTATGTGTTTAATTCCAAGTTTTTCCATTGTCAAAGGTTCTAAGTAACATAGTTGTGTGCAATTAAAGCAACCTCATAAGCCTCACAAGGCTGCCGAGGAGAGAAACTTGGCATAACTAAAACTCCTACATTCAGATCTTTGTGAAATAAATGGGGTGTTGGCGAAGGGTGAAAAACGATATTTCATGACTTTGATTGATGATGCTACTAGATTGTGCTATGTGTACTTGTTGAAAACGAAAGATAAGGCTCTAGACTATTTTAAGAGTTATAAGGCAGAAGTTAAAAACCAACTTGACCGAAAGATAAAAAGACTTAGATCAGATCATGGTGGAGAGTTCTTCTCAAACGAATTTGACTTATTCTGTGAGGAGTATGGAATTATATATGAGATGACGCCTCCCTATTCTCCCTAGTCTAATGGGATTGTCGAAAGGAAAAACCACACGCTCACTGACTAGGTGAATACCATGTTAGATACTGCGGGATTACCCAAGGCATGGTGGGGGAGGCTTTGCTAACCTCGAATTATGTATTGAATAGAGTTACTAACAGAAATAGGACAAAACTCCATACGAGGTATGGATTGGGAGAAAACCATCACTCTCTTACTTGCGCACATAGGGATGCTTGGCGAAAGTCAATATACTAATAACGAAGAAGCACAAGTTTGGGCCTAAGACTGTGGATTGTATCTTTCTGAGATATGCTCAACATAACATTGTCTCTAGATTTTTAATAGTTAAATCTGAGGTACCTGACATGCATGTTGGTACAATTATAGAGTCTTGTGATGCTACATTCTTTGAGAGCATTTTTCCAATGAAGGATACACATAACACATGTACTCAAACTTCTGAAATAATTCCCAGCTCAATCGTACCACCTGAACAATCTGAACATCTACATAAATCTTTCACTAAGGAGGATAATAGTGAAGCTCCTTAAAGGAGTAAGAAACAAAGGATAGCTAAGTTCCTTTGTGATGATTTCACTGTGTACCTCGTGGATGACACTCTTAAGTCTATTTCAGAAGCTTATGCATCTCCTGATATAGAGTACTGAAAAAAGGCTATCCGTAGTGAAATGGATTCCATTATCGTTAACGGGACTTGGAAGGTGACAAAGCTACCTTATGGGTGCAAACTTGTGGGTTGTAAGTAGGTGTTCAAGAAAAAGTTTAGACCTGATGGTACTATTGAAAAGTACAAGGCTTGACTTGTAGCCAAAAGCTATACTTATAAAAAAGGCGAAGATTTCTTTGATACTTAATCACCTGTTTCTAGACTGACTATAATTCGAGTACTACTCTCGTTGGCTATCTTACATGGTCTTCTCGTTCATCAGATGGATGTTAAGATAGTTTTTCTTAATAGAGAGCTGGATGAGGAAATTTATATGGAACAGCCTGATGGGTTTGTAGTAAAGGTCATGAAGGCAAGGTGCTAAAGTTGTTAAAATCTTTATATAGTCTGAAACAAGCTTCTAAGCAGTGGCATGAGAAATTTGATAGAACACTAACATCTGCAGGTTTTACAGTTAATGAGACAAATAAATATGTATACTATCGCTATGGTGAGGGTGAGGAAGTTATTCTGTGCTTGTATGTTGATGACATACTGATTTTTGGGACAAATATTGATGTGATACATGAGGTCAAATCATTTCTATCTCAGAATTTCGATATGAAGGATTTAGGAGTAGTTGATGTTATCTTGAACATCAAGGTAATAAGACATAAGAATGGGATTACACTCATGCAGTCTCATTATGTGAAAAAGGTCTTAAACCGTTTTGGTTACATTGATAGCAAGCCTTCTCCAACACCTTATGATCCTAGCTTGTTTTCTTGCAAAAATAAGAGAATAGCTAGGAATCAATTGGAATACTCCTAGATAATTGGCTTACTTATGTACCTAGCTAGCGCGACTAGGCCTGATATCTCTTTTGCTATGAGCAAATTGAGCAGATTTACTTATAACCCGAGAAATGATCATTGGCGTGCGCTTGAGCGAGTTATGCGTTATCTGAAGGGTACTATAAACCTTGGACTTCATTATACTGGGTACCCATCGGTACTAGAGAGCTATAGTGATTCCAACTGGATCTCTGATGTCGATGAGATCAAAGCTACTAGTGGATATGTTTTTACACTAGATGGTGCTGCTGTTTCATGGAGGTCTTGCAAACAGACTATTTTGACGAGGTCAACCATAGAAGCTAAGCGTACGGCACTAGACACTGCTACTGTTGAGGTAAAATGGCTGCGTGATCTATTAATGGATCTACCTGTAGTTAAGAAGCCTGTGCCAGCCATCCTTATGAACTGTGACAATCAAACTGTCATTACTAAAGTAAACATTTCTAAGGATAATATAAAATCGTCTAGACATGTGAAGAGACGATTGAAGTCTGTCAGTAAATTGAGGAACTCTGGAGTTATAACATTGGATTATATTCAAACATCTAGAAACCTGCCAGATCCCTTTACTTTGGGACTATCACGGAATGTGATAGATAATGCATTGAAGGAGATGAGTATGAGACCTATGTAAGTTATACTATGGTGGTAACCCAACCTATATGATCGGAGATCCCGTGAAATATGACATGAGAAGAACAAGCCATTAGTTAACTGGAGGAGAGTACCTTTAATACTCTCTAAGTGAAGATGCATATACTCTCACAAGCTGGAAGGCAGGTTGATTATGTCTTAATGTGTTCTGTTGGCTTTAAATAATGAAGATGTTGTCCTGCAGAGTATTCTTGAAAGAGCACACCTATATGAGCTTGATTGTTAGTCGCAGTCTATGGAGATTTGGATGAATCTCCTAGAAAGCTTATGAAAAGATCAAGGAGTGTGACTTATACGCTCCAACTGAGGGATAGCCGACAGGTGGCCTTGTATCAGTTAAATTTCTAAGTGAAATTTATTCGCACAAAACTTGCAATTTAAGACTTAGTCTATTGTTCAAGCTGTGAGTAAGTGTAGTATGGAGATCTAGATGGATGTTCAACCCTAACCGGTTTCCATCGAAACACTGGTATAAAACAGTACATTGGAAAAAGGCAAATATCTGTGTGACTTTGAGATTTGGTGGGGGATTGTTAGAATTGTAAGTGAGCCTAGGACTCAATTAGAGAATAATTTCTAGAAAAATCTCAAAAGCCCACCTCATGAGAGACATGCACGTAAACTTTAGTACCACCTTGCTTATTATAGGAGAAGTAAACCTCCTTAAAAGGATGAGTGCTCTCCTAGCCACTTGAGCAATGTGTGGTGGAGAGAACTAGAGAAACACGTGCGCGCTCACTTACCTCGCCTCGCCGGCTCAGGGCTAGGGCCGGGGGGGGGGGGCAAAATTGGCTCCTCATGCTTGCGCAAACGTGGCTTCCTTTTGCAGTTTTGGTTTTGCCGCATCCAACGGATATTCTGGTGTTTGTTTTGGAACCCACTGGATTATTCAAGTGTTTGTTTTGCTGCGCGTCATCGTCACCATCCTGTACCACGCGTTGTACGTGCGGTACGTGCTACTGCTCCAAGCACATATGCTTTGTTCTTTTCTCTTGAACAGAAATCGTCGGTACGTATTCATCATGTTTCACATGTTCGATCTATTCATATATTATTCCGTTGCATACATATCTAGATTGTGTGAGATAATTCTACTAGTTTATACGGTTAATATCATAATTTATTTATGAAATAAACTAAATTTATATGTGCTTGTTTTTTCAAAAAAGACCTCGTCACCCATGTTCCGGTAAGATTCCTATTATGATGAGCAAGCATTAATTATTGACACTGTACTTCTTTTTAAACTAGGAGTTTATGTTCATTAGATGGCACCAGGAGTACGAATTTGCAGGGTCTTTCAAAAAAGTACAAATTTGCATCTCACGCATGGTGCAGAGAAAGTATGGTGCACTGTTTAGCCATGTGCACATCTGATTATCATCCAGACCTCTGTCCAGCACAAATTTGCTGTGTCTTTCAAACAAAAAAGTACAAATTTGCATTACGCAGGGTGCAGAGAAAGTATGATGCACTGTTTAGCCATGTGCAAAGTTGATTATCAGCTGCTTTACATATTGGCATTCTTTCACGTAATATAATTAAGCACCTTCAGATGATCACCGACGCTAACGTTGACACTGTTCAAATGACTGCAACAAAATTTCAGAAATCTGATCGGCAGTAGCGAAGAGAATTGCGCTACTGTTCAGCTGCATGAAAACAACAGAAACACATCGTTGTCACAGAGCAATCCATAACCCTGTATTTCCTAGAATGAGCCCAATCCTGCATGCATACGTCGTCTTCTCCGTTCCATATGCTGGGAAGAGCCTTCGATTTGGTCGAATTGGCTTTCATGGAGATGGAGAGCTCGGGGTGTAGCGGGTGTCGCCATGGATAATGCTGGAGATGGGGGGAGGAACCGCGGGGCCCGCCCGTTGTTGTGCCCCACTCTGACTAATCCATTTGGTCCATCACCCTGAGCGGCTGATAGCATGATGGCCCGGTCACCCAATCCGATTGGCCCATGTCGGATGGTGGGCCCCACGTCCATTCATCAACGCCATACTAAATGCGCGCAGGAGTATTACTGCGGCTAATTGACGGTTAAAACAGTTGGACAAGTGTCAGCCAGTGTTCTTTTCGGCTTTAGTGAAAAAAGCTACTCCCTCATTGCAGCTTCCTAAAATTTGAATGGGTCGCTTTTAAAAAAACTTTTTATATAGTATATTTTTAAAAAATTAATTAAATATTTTTTTAAGTTTGTAATAGTTAATACTCCATTCGTTTTAAAATATAAGCATTTGTAAGTTATTTAGCAGAGATTAAGGTTAAGAAGAAAATACTTTGGTGTCCCTCAATAAACATAAAACGAATGGAGGTGGAAGGGTAGATTAGGATAAGATGGGAAGAATTTCGAATGAGAAGTAATTGATAGGACAAACAGTACTGTAAATAGTGTTATAAATTCTTATACCATGGAACAAGATTTAAATCGCAGAAATTCTTATATTTTAGAACAGAGAAAGAGTATTTAATTAATCATGTGCTAATGATATTTTTTTAATTTATGTGCGGCTTATAAGCATAAACCAAACTCTGCCCTAAACGGGCCCTTATGCAGTGTTTGAATGTGGGGTTTAGGTTGGGCTATTTCTACGTTATGTGGGGTTTGGGTTGGGCTATTTTCTTATTTATTATAAGTATATTTTGTAGATTTTTTTAAAAAAATCTATGTAAAAGTTTCCGTAAAAAATCAAATGAATCCATCTGCCGCCAGAGATCGATCAGCTGTTGTGTGCATCAGCGGAGCAAACTCATCTGTCTTTACCTAACTTTACTAATGGTAAACCGTAAACTAAAACATTCGCTAAGCACATGTAGGTTCTGCTAATAGGAGTACCTAACTAATGCAATACGAGAAAATGGCTTCTTTTTACATGCACAGAATGCCTCATGATACGAACTTTCTCGATAAGAGATCAAGCAATCAGGTATCAGCACCAGATTTTTATTTTTTATAAGCAGCTTGTAGCTTTCAGCTCGAGAGAGAAACTGGGACATGTTGGAGAAGCAGGTGGCTGGTCTTAATCGCCATTCACCATCAAAATGCTGAGTATTTCTATCACAACCACCGCTGCAGGCTACTTGCAATTGCCGGACTATTTAACCGGCAGCTAGCGACTCTTGACCCAGGAACTCACACACACTGGTTATCACCGTTGGATCGCGATCGAACGGCACGGTAATATGGTCACATGCATATCCCTCTCACCTTGCAAGAAATTACACATGAGACTATATTTCGATTGGTTTTGTCTGTTACTATTGGTTGATCACCTGCATGCATATAGGATGTGAACGTGACCGATTATGTGTTGGGCAATTTTCCATCATGCGTATTTGCATTCAGCCGCCATTGGGGACTCGTGTGTGTCCATGTCGAATTGGTGAATGTTTGTCCATATCTTCTTGTTGAGGTTATGCCACGTATTGATCTAGTTATATTTATGCATGAAATAAAATTTTCTTTGTAATAGGCATGGGTAGAAGATTATATTACTTCTGGATATGAACTGTGTTCTTTCATGGGCACGAGGCAACACGGATGGCGACGTTGTTGTCCTTTCTAATACTTTCTTTAGTTTTTAATAAATATCACCGATAATTTTTATTGTGACATTTGATCGTTCGTCTTATTTAAATAATTAGTATAAATATATAAAAAAAATAAGTCATGCTTAAATTTTTTTCTAATGATAAACTAAGTCACAACAAAATAAACTATATTTACTTGAATTCTTGAATAAGACAAATAGTCAAACATCATGTCAAAAGTTAACGGTGTCATTTATTAAAAAAGAAGGAAGTATATATTAACACTCGCTAGTTTCCTTAATTCTTATTCAGTTATGTAGTTGCTTTCTGCGTACGCTTTTCACTTTATGCGTAGATGACAACTTGATAAATATACGAGTTGCCTAGGCATTCAAGCGACAAGGGGAGAGGGGTTGTTGCATCAGCAATTGCTGATTGCTAGCTCCAATTTAATAGGTCATGGCTCGATCGCTGCCAGAAAACCAAAGCAGATAGGAATCTATCTATCGTCGACAGTTTTTCACAAGTAGTACTACTGGCGTACGTGTTAGGATTACCCCTAACTGCGAAATTAAATAACTTGATGTTCTTGTCAGTAACTAAAATGGTCACCAGGTAACGCAATACTGGCACCATCATCCAGCACTAGGGAGACAATCCGTATTGATTTGTTCAACGAACCACATACATCGATGGAGCTAGCTGCTTGTGCAGTTGTGCGTGTGGAAATTGAGGAAAGGATGCTGAATACTTGTCGATTCGATCCAAGTAAACAAACGTGAACGCAGCCATGCTGGAGACCAACTAACTAGTCAGTCAAGACGGGGAATTACACACTAGTGCGTCTCACACTCTCACTGATTTGTGCGTCAGTTGCGAGGAGCGAATTGAAACTGTCCGGCCGGCCAGCACGAAGACGTACGTTGCAATCAGTAGCAGGTGGACACACGATGTCTCGGCACGCACGCGATGGATGGAACGGATCAGCTCGGCGGCGGAGGCCCTCGCGGTCGCGGCCGCTCGATCCACGGCTCGGCACGCGGGGGCGTCGCGGCTCCGTTCCGCTCGCACCGGGTCGCGCGGGGGAATTCGATCGTTTCGCTCGACTGATCGGGCGTTTGATGCGACGTTTTCCATGGGCGCCCGCCCCGCTGCGTCGTGCGCGCGTGTCGGTTGGACTTGGATGGCATGTCAGCCGCGGTCCAGGGCCCTCCCGTCCCGGCCGGCCGAGCACGCCACTGTGCCCGCCCGCCCGCGCCCGGGAAAACGACCCGCCATAATCGACCGACCGATCGCCTCGCCCGGCTAAGGGTGCCTTCCGAGGAGCAGGTTGGCTGGATACTTTCTCGATTTTCGATAACATATTTTTTAAACGGTTAAATAATATGTTTTATGTAAAAAATTTTATAGAGAAGTTAATTTTAAAAATAAATAAATTTAATTTTTAAGTTTGTAATAATTAAAACTTAATTAATCATACGCTAATGGCTTATTTTGTTTTACATACGCTAATAATCTCAACCGAACCTTCACCATCGAACGCAAACTAAGCTCCGCCTCTTATCCGCAAGTGTAGGCCCCTGTGATTATGGTTTGGCTGTATTGAGCTCGGCTTGAATCCCTACGAACTCGTAGTCATAACGAGTTAAGCTAAGATAAGCTTTTAGCTTGTGAGCTACTTGATTAACTCGTTAGCATCAAAAGATCATCATATCTTTTGCTTCTTATAAGCTTTGTACTTTAATTACTTATAAACTATTTGTATTTATATTTAGTGAATTTTTATACTGGTTAGAATTAATTATTATATTAACATATAATAAATTAATAGATTTAGAATTATAAAAATATAAATAAAATAAAACTTGTTAACAAGACTAATGAATCAGCTCGTGAGTCGAGCCGAGCTGGCTTGCTAAAATAACGAGCAAAGCTATCTCGTTATCGCTCGTACCAGTGATGGGTTGGAGGACTGGGAGAGGCGTTCGCTTCAAGCAAAATCCGCCGATCGATTCATCGTGTCGGCCCAGTCACGGAAAAGGAACACTGCACATACGCGACTACTCCTAGATCCATCCATCAGCCGCCACGGCGTTCGTGCTTCTACGGGCTAGCTATGCATCCATCAATGGATCTGATTATACATAGCGACACACAGGATCGATGGGAATATGCAATCAGATTGAGGTTTGTAATTCAGTCCAGTAGTCCAAACTTTCATCTGTTAATTAGCTCGATATATATCATATCATCCTGAAACACCACACCACATGATATTGTTGTTTTTTCTCTCCCGCTCCAGCACGTACATCACTCAAGTTCGTTGACCAATCGTTGCTAACGTTAATCTGCAACCCATGGATCCATCGTGATAATCTATCAATTGTACCTACTATCTGTCTATGTATTCATCACCTGAGCATGTCTCCACATAGAGCAGCACCAACATATGTATACTCCAACGCAAAGTATAATCCTCGTTTTTTTAACATATTTTTCAAACAGCTAAACGGCATTTTTTTAAAAAAATTTCTACATAAAAATTATTTTTAAAAAATCAATCAATCTATTTTTTAAATTTAAAATAATTAATACTCAATTAATCATACGCTAATGATTCATCTTGTTTTGCATGATTTTTTTCTTCTTCCCTCCTCTCTCTCTCACCTTCAAACTATTTCAAAGATTACCCTTCATCAACAAAGCACATCTGTTAATAATTAATTAAGTTAGTTCAGTTTCTGGTACGTACGCTTTTGCCACGCAAGAGCTAGCTCGCTTTTCTCCAGCTGTGGCTAGCTAGTATTACTCTATACGCGAAACCTAATTTATACGTCAAAGTATATAAAAATGTTTTTAAAAGTACGTAATATAAGAATACTGCTCGATCGGAAATTAGGCGTTTCAACTGGCCTGCACTGTACGTAAGCTTGGAGTCTACTTCATTTATCTGGACAGAAAATAGTTGCTCTCAACAAGTCTCAATCATTTCTCTTGTTTCTACTCCCTACGTACGTAAAAGTATTTATAGTTAATGCATACTCGAAAAAACTTTTTTGATTCAGTGATAAACTCGATTTGATCTGTTGATGTGATCAACCTAGGATTTTTCTTAATTTTTTCAACCCTATAAAATTTTATCTTAAAATATAAACCCTTCCAATTTTTTTTTTCAAATTTAAAACTTTGGCCACGCCAATCAACACAGCACATGGTGGTATAGTTTGGCCACACTGGCTTGATTGCCACGGCAAGACAATAATTCCATGCTCACGGGCGTGGTCAAAAGTTTCAAATTTAAAAATAAGTTTCTAATAATTTATTTTTAATAAAATTAAAAATTAAAAGGATAAAAATAATAAAAATTCTCAGTCTGGCTGGCTGTCAGCCCGGTTGTTCAATTCCCGAGAAGGCTAACGTTTCTGCTTGTCCAACGCCCAATCACAAGTCTTGGATCTTGCATTTGTAGCATTTCTTTTGTAATTCTGCGGCAGGTTTCCATTGCTCAGTTCCTTTAAAAAATGTTGCAGCTGTACGATTCTACTGCTCGATTGGTGTCGAATGCAATGAACCTTGCTGATTTGTTGTTTCAAGCTGTCGCGATTATATTTAGTCATCCAATGATCTTACTTCCTCCGTCTCAACGTACTCAAACTTATATTATTTCATTGGTCGCCATGGGGATTAGATGAATACCATCACAAAGGGCATTCTCTATATGGTGCCATATTCTTTCATTTTTCTTGTGACTACTAATTTTAGAAGCTAAAAATATGCAAATAATAATATTTTTGCCATCTTGGTTATAGACTTTTTCCTCTAGTAATTTGCATTTCAAAATAGGCTACATTTATTTCATTACAATTTTCTTTTCCTTTGACAAAACATACAATTTAATTATAGCACAATAACCGCACGGAGTACTCTGTTGTGCTTTTAGAAAAAAAAAAATCATCCTCAGGAGCAAGGCTACTTTGTGGCGAGACATCCAACAAATTACGGAATACTACTCTCTTGTGCTTTTAGAAAAAAATTTCATCCGTTAAAATAGGAAAACAACAACTTCCAAACTAGCGTTTGATCTAATGGTTCCAAAGTAGTGCTACCTCCTATTACAATTTTATGCAAAAAAACACACAATCAATATTGTTTTGTGTCAAACTGCAAATAGTAAAGTAACCATACTGTTTTGTTATCTTGGTTATTGATTTGTTCTATAATTTGTACCGAAATATATTGCCATACCGAGTTTTACAGTGTATATAGTGAATTCCCGTCAAATAATACTAAACACAATATTGTAATTAAATTCCGAACTTTTGCGGGCCAATGAAATGTATAATCCTCCAAAGATATTTAAACATTTCGCCAATTCACTAATCAAAACATAGATGATATGGTTAGCAGAAAAAAAAAGGGGGGGGGGGGGGGGGGGGGGAAGAAAGCCGCTCCGGATGACAGTGGCCGTGGCGTCAACAGAAAAATGGGGTGAGCCGCCGTGCAGCTAGATCACAGGCCGCAAGCAAACACTCCCCCATAATTCGCGATATTTCCTTCACGTGGGTCCCACCACTTCGTCTTCCCCCTTTCCTCCCCCAACTCCTCCTCCTCCGCGTTATATTCCCCGTCCACTCCGCCAAAAGCCCCTCTTCTCTTCCCCCCCTAAATCTAATAAAAATCCCCATCCCAAAAACCCCTCACCAAGCTCGCTCATGGACTCGGTGCCGCCGGCCGGAGTTGGCGGCGGCGGCGGCGGAGCGGGGGTCCCCGGCTACCCGGAGTCCACGGAGTCGTCGCCCCGCAGCCGCGGTGGCGACTCGTGGGACGAGCCCTTCCCGTCCTCCGCCGCCGCGGCGGCTGCGGCGGCTGGAGGAGGGCGGCTGCGGCTCATGTGCAGTTTCGGCGGGCGAATCGTGCCGCGCCCCACGGACAAGTCGCTGTGCTACCTCGGTGGGGAGACCCGGATCGTGGCCGTCGAGCGGAACGCGACGCTGGCGGACGTCCACGCGCGGCTCTCGCGCTCGCTTCTCGGCGGCCAGCCCTTCACCCTCAAGTACCAGCTCCCAAACGAGGACCTCGACTCGCTCATCTCCGTCTCCACCGACGAGGACCTCGACAACCTGGTTGATGAGTACGACCGCATCGCTGCTACCTCATCCGGCGGCGGCTCCTCCCGCACGTCTCGGATCCGGCTGTTCCTCTTCCCGGCCAAGCCCGAGTCGTCGTCCTCCCTCGGCTCCCTCCTCGACGACTCCTCCAAGTCCGAGTCCTGGTTCGTCGACGCCCTCAACAGCGCCATCTCCGGCTCCCTCGACGGCATCCCGCGCGGGATCTCCACCGACTCCGCCTCAGTCAACTGCCTCCTCGGCCTCGAGGACGACTCCTCCACGCACTCCCGCGGCGGCCCGCCTAACTCTGCCCCTGCGGAGGAACAGCGCGCCAACCAGCAGAAGCTCGCGGCGGCGGCCGTTGCGGCGGGGAGGCACCCGCACGATGTGCAGTCCGTGCCGGACTCGCCGATGATTGACAAGAATTCCTCGTTCGGATCGACGTCGTCTGCGCCATCGCTGTCGAATCTACCACCTATACGGGTGCGGCCCGAGGACCGCCCGCCGGATAGCCGAGTCGCCCCACCTATTCCCGTAGAGGATCACTTCGCCCAGATGGGGATCTCCGATCAGCCGGTGCCACCTGTAGTGGGGGGATACATGCAGCCGCCGCCACAGGTGCCGATCCCCAACATGGCAGTCCCCAGCATCTCCCCCTCGGACGCGTCCAGCCGGGTGTTCTCTGACGATGACAAGTCCGATCACGGCGGTGGAGCTCGGAAGCCGCAGCCACCCAAGCCGGAGGTTCCACCTGTCGCCGACCCCACCAACAGGTATGCAAATTATTTTCACTTCTTACTAATTCTTACTAATTTGATTGGATTACTCCATGGAAAGAAACCTTATGCCCGTTATATGTTCGATCGAATGTTTCAGAGCCATGTACTACAATGATAGATCGCCTCCTGCTGAATTGAAGCGTGATATGCCGGTTGGAACTGATGCTGCCAGCTATCGTGTGCCTGTGCCAGCCCAAGATGCTGCTGCTGCAGCTGCCGCCGTAGCTGCAGCTGCCCCGCAGCCCCCAGCTGGTTATGTCTATGCCCAGATGCATGCACCGCCGCCCCAGCAGCAACCCCCACCACCACAGCAGCAGCAGCAGCAGCAGCAGCCAGTTCCACAGCAATATGTCACTGCACAAAATCAGCATTTCATTCACAATCCAGCCACTGGCACGTTCATCCCAATCCAATCCTATTACCACCATCCGGTCCCTCAACAAGCACCGCAGCCGCCCATGCCGCAGCCCATACCACAGCCACAACAATCGCCCGCTTTTGACCCAAATACTGGCATGTATTACATTCCTATGCGCCCGAATGCGCCACAAGCATATAGCATGCCTGCTGGTGCTGCCGCCGTGCCACCTCCCACCCTTGTTGACACTGCACCAAAACCAACTGTGCCAATTCCTCAGATGGCTGTAAAGCAGCCTGAACTGCAACAACCTGGTTTGTACCGAACTACCGCAGCCCCTGCCCCTGTACCAGCGTCTAATGCTGCTCCTGCATATGCTGGGATGGGCTACCACCATGTTATTCAATCCCACCACCATCCAGCGCCGCAGCCTGCAGCGACTGTGGCAGGCAATTTTGGATATGAGTATGGTGATCCTACACGGGCGCAGGTCTTCTACTCGCAGGCAGCACCACCACCAACATTGCCACCACAGTATCAGCCCATGGGCTCGCCTGATGCTGGCCAGGCTGACCTGAAACAGGCCCGGGCTTCATAGCTCAAGAATTGGTGAACTCTGGTATGTTGAGAATCCTAGAAGTGTAGTTATCCTGCTGTTACTTATCACTATTGTTATTACATGTTACATGAGTCGTTGGCAAGCAGTGATGGATGTTATTAGGCAGCTGTGCATTTGGGATCAAAATAAGATGAAAATGGGATGGTGGTTCTTGTGTTGGTGAAACTGAGAGGGTGTTTGTGATTGGTTCTGGAGATGCCAATCGCCAATGCTGGCTGGAGCAAGTGGCGGAGAGTGGCTTCCAATTCCAATGGCTGTCTTCTTATTTTTTTTTAAATAAATATATAGTGTCTAAAGAACTCAGTAAAAATTCTGAATCAAGAACTCATCATTTGTGTAGCCCTCTGTATATTTGAACTTTGGAAGTTATTGAGGTTGAATTGTCAGATAAAAATGTCATTACTTTGCTTGTAGAAACTTCAATTGAGTTAAATATCATATATATACATCAGTCCTGTCTCTGTATTTTGCCATTGATGTTGATATGTTTCTTGTGGTTTAATACATTGACTTTATTCTTCCTGCTATTGGGTCATCCCAGTTCCGGGTGTGTTTTTCCTTTGATCCAGTTGCTTTTGAATCGGAACTTAGTGGCGCGCAGGTGCAGGTGAATTGTTTCTTTTCGATGTGTATCGCTTTCTGTAGACCGTTCGTTTGCACACTACGTCAGCATGAACATCTATCCTGTTCATTCTATGTATCGTTCTGTTTATGGGATTGGAGACCGAAGATTTTGCATTTATATTCACTGGAGACTTCAGTAGTTCAGTCCCATGTTTTACGGGATATCAAATGATCATATTTGCTGAGCTGTTAATTCATTGCTTCTTTTTTACTGTGGATTTATAATTTGTAGAAGCAATCCTGATTTTCATGCAAATAGAAATTCAGGGCTATGTTTTGAAAATATGATGGACCAACTAATTCAGTCGGGGTATTTCTAAGAGTTAGGTCTTCTCTGTTGATTTTCACATCCACTGAAGCCGCACATATATTTCGCATGATACCATGATAAGAAGTCAATCTGGTGAGACGCCACCATGAAAGGTTGCACCTGGCCTGTTATTTTAGCACATAATTATTCGTTTCTAATGTGGTGTGATTTGCCGGGGGATCATATTCTTTCTTCGGTAGCGAGATCCCAGTGCCGCGTTGCGATCTCCAGCGATGAGCGATGGTTGTAATCGATTACTTGGACTAAAGAAGCACCTCATTCTTTTCTTTCTTTTGGAGCCACGCTAGCTTAATAGGTGGTTGATTGATGGGATGATCATTCATGTCACCCTTGCCTTTACGGCTTGTCTGCTAAATAGTTTAAGCGTTGTGTAGTATGATTCTGTGTATCTCTCGGTGGCCAAACCGAAAACCACGGCTCTGCCCATGCGCAATCCTATGCTCCTTTGCCATGGTTGGTACGATAAAATGATCTCATGAGCACAACTTTACGGCTATCGTTGTACATATTCAATTCAAAGTGAGATCCATGCACATTAGTAATGATCAATCTCTCCACTCGCAATTCCTTCCTCATCTCAGAATCTCAGTTCTTGTTTCAAAAATTTGTTTGGGTGGCCATTAGTATGGCATGGCTTGGAATGAAATGGCCGCCCTGTATTGGTGGTGTGTGATAGTGTGATTCCTACAACTGCGTGAGTTGTTTTGAGTTGGTTGATACGCACGATCGAACCGTGGGTGCAGGCGTTGGATCCGGGGAATCCAGGAGAGCACGAGTCATGCGCTGTGCGAGAGAGCACGAGGCCCGGTACGCAATCCAAGCTGGAAATGGGTGCCCGGTACGCGCGGTGGCACACTTGCACGTGGGGTCTGCGCCCACCCACGCGGCCTCCCTCCCCTGTTGCTGCTGCGTGCTAACCTCTTCTCCATGATCAAATCGATGCCCACCTGAATATTCAGATGCATAGGTATGTTATAAAAGTTAGTCGACAGTGTGAAACAACTACTAATCATTTTAATTTTATCAGCCACTGATTAATCATAGATATATCAGATAACGACACATGAACACACGATATTTATTAATGAGATTTAGCCGAAACTTAATTTTCAGGGCTCTGATTATGAACGCTTATCACTAATCAATATAGTACATCTAGCTACTACAAGTCTATGATCTCCTTGTTATTCTCTTTCTACGTGTCTACGCTATATTATCGTCATCATGTTTATATTATAGCGCCCTCTACTACTTAATACAACTTAAGTCCAACTATAACCTATTAGAACTAGTATATTCGATTCCTATTGAAAGAGGGTGCGTGCGTCTTGGGTGGAGCCGAGGAGGAGGTGATTAAGAGAGTATTCTAATTGGCTTAAATGACTGATTTATAAGTCGCACATAAAACAAGAAATATCATTAATGTGTGATTAATTTAGTATTAATTATTAGAAACTTAAAAATAAATCTATTTGATTTTTTAGAGATATTTTTATATAAATTTTTTTTAAAAAAACATCGTTTTGTGTTTTGGGAAGTATGCTAACAAAAACCGATGGAGTAGCCAGAAGCTACGAGCCGAAACAAAAGGCACTAAGGCACTGTTCGAATCAAACGGTGGGGGTTTAAACCCCTTGTTTTCCATGAGCACGCTATCGGCGAAACGGGATAGGGGGTCCCACATACCCTGGGAACGCGTGGGTCATCGGCCACGTCAACTCCCCCGGGGCCACATTCTGCATCGACGACGACCGGCTCTCCTGCTTAGTGCCCGGGCAATCCCCGGGCCCGGGAGCGCCACCCCGTGCCCGAGGGGTCTTCCCCGGGCCCGGGTGTGCCTCGCTCGGGTGTATCTTCCTCGGGTCCCGAGATCCGGAGATACTCCCCGGTCCCGGGACCCACACGCACAGTCCCGAGGCGCGTTCTCCAGAAGCGGACCAGCTCTCCAACCACCCGCATTAATGATGAGGCGACGGGGCGTGACGTGCCTGTCACCCGCTCATGTGCAGTCAGAGACTTTTGACTTCGGTGGTGAGGGCGTGCGCCGAAGTCAAAGCAGCAGACGACCAGATGACCTGACACGCTGTCACATCTCCACGACTTCACTGCCCGCTGCATACCAACTCCGGCGTGGGCACAGTAGGCAGGCGCGTCCAGGACATGGGAGCAGCAGGCAGCAGCAGGCGGACGTGGCAACAGGAGAACTCATCGGAAAATCTCTCTCTCCGTGTACTGGCACTGTGGACTCCCCTTGACTTATAAAAGAAGGATCCGTGCCCCAGGCTCAGTAGGTTCAGCTCGGTAGACCACTCAGGCAGCTCTTGCTCCTGGCTAAGACGACGAAGCTCTCTCTCGGAGCCTCAAGTTCCCGGGCTAGCTTCCGAGCTCCCCGGGGTTCACCTTGTAACCGCATTCCACATTCATCCACCACAGATAGCGAACACACAGGAGTAGGGTATTACGCCTCTGAGCGGCCCGAACCTCTCTACTTCCTCCTGTCTTCTTTGTGTGCCATCATCCACCGATCGATCTTTCTTCTACACCGGACGCCGCATTCGCCTGAGAACTACTCCCTTGGCCGAATTTCAAAGGGGGGTCTCCGGACTTCTCGCAGTCGAGGTTTCATTCTCCGACACACGCTTTCCAAACTATTAAACGGTGTGTTTTTTTAAAAAAATTTATATAGAAGTTGCTTTAAAAAATCATCAAGTTTAAAATAATTAATACTTAATTAATCATATGTTAATAACTTATCTCGTTTTACATGATCTTCTTTATTTTTTCTATTCTCTCGCCTTCAAACTATCCATCTGTGTGGACGGTGAATCAATCGGTGATTCTTCTGTTGCTGAAGCTGCACCATTGCCGGGCGTGCGCGCGCATCGTGAGTCGGGAACACATTTTTCTCTGCAAGTATTGGAGGCTGCACCGTATCTATTCTCGGCTTCTCGCCGTGTCCGAGGATCACGGCGGTGGTTTTCACGACTACCACTCCAGCACCACCGGGGCAGTGTGCTGAGCGCTCGTACATGCCGGTAGGACCAACGCCGCGCTGCGTCCGTGCCTTTACCCACATGGGCTCGCGTTTCCTACTACTCGACATGGCTGGCAGAGATAGCAGTAGTGCAAGGGCGATTTTTTTTATTTTTATATTTTTTAAAAAATATTTACAAAAGTATATTTTTTATAAAAAAATTATAAAAATATACTCCCAACGATCTCTAGAGGGCGTTTTAATAACATGGCATCTGTAATTTTACAGGCGCCCCGGCCAGCCAAAAGCCGTCCTCTAGGAGGACGGCAAGAGGGCCGTCTGCAAAGATGCCGACCCGTGGGGCCGCCTGCTGAAGCGGCCCCCTTACCGCTATACTAGAGGACGGTTTTTGGCTGGCCAGAGAGTCGCTTGCAAAATGGTCAGCCCGCGGCCAGCCAATTTTGTAGGCGGCTTCCTTGCCACCCTCTAGGAGGGTGGTTTTTGGTCGGCTAGGGAGCCGTCTGTATAAATGGTGGCTCCATGGTCTCTAAGGCATGTTGCCGCTTGTAAAAGTGTTAAAAATCGTCTTTTTGGAGGGCGATTTTTTGCTGGTCCAGTATAAAACCCCCTCCTAGCCTCCAAAAAGTTCATAAAGTTCACAAAAATAACAGAAAAAAGAAGAGAGAGCTGAGAGCGAAGGTGAACGAAAGCAGCGAAGCTTTGCCGGTTTGCGGATTCATCTGTAGGTAAAGTCTATTGTCTATTTGCAATTTCTATTTCTATTCAAAAATTGATGTAGTATTGTACTAGTTACGTGTATAGTAATATATGAAAATAAGTTGTTACGCGTAGATCTGTAGGTTTTTAGTCAATTTGTTAGACAACGTAATTTGTGCAGAAATGGTAGTTATAAAATGTCAATTACACGGTATTAGATTTGAGGAGAATGTTGGTACATAGTTTAACTCTATCTTTTCATCAACAGAGATGTCAAATATGGTGATATTTCAGTTATTTTACGAGTAAGAGAATATTAGGTATGGTCTACATGGTGTAGATCTATCGTAATTCAGTTCAACGGTTAAGGGTATCGATAGGCCAGCTGAGAGAAGTTTCGGGTCAGTATACAACTGGTTGATACGAGGCTTTTGAGTCGACCCCTAGAATAATGCAATAACCGTGTATGTTATAGTCAGTTATGCAGTCGAAGGTTTTCTTTTGAACTGATACCGATGGATTGCACTGCCACTTGGAGATGGTATGTGAAGAATGCATTCCAACGTGGTTGGCCACTTGGCATACTTGTGTCGGTGTACAAGAAGGATAACATCATTACAATGGCCGTGCAAAATGATGAGGGTCCAAGTGCGACGGGAGATGATGCCAAAATAATGGAGGAAAATAAATGAGAGAATGAAGTAGATAGGCAGCCAACAGGTACGACAGACGAGGGAAAACTAATCGACATCATCGTTGAGGAAATAAATAGGAAAGAAGCTGAAAATGAGCATGCAGAGGATAATGATTCGTCTGATGAGGACAATGTAATATCTGTAGAATAGACCAATGAGGACTTCTCCGGGCTTGTTATCTCCGAGTGGCATCATATGCCATGAAAGTACAAGGAGAATGAGGTCATTCAGAGGGCTAAGTATGCATACATAGAGGATTTGATGGAGACAGTGAAACAATGAACGGTGTCATTTTAGATAGAGTTCTCGGTTGTAAAGTCAAGTAAGTCTGTGTATGAAGTGAAGTGCGTGAAGAATAGGTGTCTATGGCAGGTGCACGTGTTCAAGGGCAAATGAAAGGATTATTGGCAAGTTTCAATCGTGACCGAGCATTCATGTCACTTACAAGGTATCGAGAAATATCATAGAAACATGACATCTGCATTTGTTGCAATAGAGGTATACTCCCACATTGTGAACCGAGCATTCACGTACGAGACACTCCCTATGTTATTCCTGTGACCTGCGAAGAAACTCTGCGTTCTCTAGATAGATTTCCGTATCTATCTACTACACAAAGTCGCACAGAGGCAAAGGAGGCTTCGGTGCCTTCACATATACAAATTTGTTAGCTCAAAGGTTTAAATACTTCGTACTACAAGATAATTCGTATTACCTCCACTGGCTTCTTCGACTTCCCTTGCAGCTTCGGCTTCTTCAGGGAGTACGCGTAATTAGCACATATCTAATACATTTGCTGGTATGTGTGATCCTGCTTACTTATTATAACTTTGTAATCATCTCCGTACCAACACATCGGCGGATGCACGCCAATCGGAGGTCATTGACAATTGGACATATCGAACGTATCCATAGCAACCTATATTATAACCAAATAAACGAAAGTTATAACTCGCTAGGCCAAAAATACTCTATATAACTATATACCTAGGGTATACTACACATGACTATAAAAAATAAAATATCATCGTCCTCATTTCCATCTCAGTAGCGTTTCTCGAACTAGGGTTAGTTATCTAGTAAAAAAAACTTAACTTATCTCATTCGGCCTATCAATACCCTTAGCCATTATGCTCAACTACAATAGATCTACACCCTGTAGACCATACCTAACATTCTCTTACCCGTGAAATAACTAGTACAATACTACACATACTACATCACTTGATGAATAGAAATAAAAATTGTAAAGAGACATAAAATATTACCTGCAGATAAATCCGCAAACTGGCAAGACTTCGTCGCTTTCGTTCACCTTCGCTCTTAGCTCTCTCTTCTTTTTTTTGTTATTTTTGTAAATTTTATGAACTTTTCGTAGGCTAGAAGGGGGTTTTATACTGAGCGAGCAAAAAATCGTCCTTGCGAGCAAAAAATCGTCCTCCCAAAGGACGATTTTATACTCGGAAAAAAGTTTTTTTAAAGTAAAAGGGTCATTTTACGGGCGGTTCCCTGACCAGCCAAAAACCGCCCTATAGGAGGGCGGCAAGAGGGCCGCCCGTAAAATGGCCGACCACGGGTCGGTCATTTTGCGGGTGGCCCCCTAGCTAGAAAAACCATGCTCTATAAGGGCAGCAAGAGGGCCGCCCGTAAAAGTGGCGGCCCAGCAGGTAAGGCATTTTGCAGGCGGCTCCCTTGCCGTCCTTTTGAAGAGCGGCTAGGGTGCTGCTTGTAAAATTGCACGGTCGTCTGCCACGTCACAAAAAACACTCTCTAAGGGGCGTTTTTAAAATACGTCCTCCTAAAGAGCGTCGGGAGTATATTTTTATAATTTTTTTAAAAAATATACTTTTCTAAATATTAAATTAAAAATTAGAAAAATAAAAAAAATTTCGTGCAAGGGCAAAGCCAGGCAAGCGTGCCTCCCTTCCGCGACGCAGCAGCCATTCGGTCAGTAGTAGCCTTTGTACCCAGCACTCATGCCCAGGTAGTACTTGCATGGCTTAGCTTAGCTTATTCGCCGTACGTAAAATAGAATAAATTATTTACATATAATTAATTAAATTTTAATTATTAAAAACTTAAAAAATAAATTTATTTAATTTTTTATAGCAATTTTTATATAAAAGTTTTTGTATGAAATACACCATTTAATATTTTAAAATACATGATGATAAAAACCAAGAGACTAACTCAGTCCAACCCGATAACAAACGGAGCCTTGATAGATTGGTACATGCCGCTATTCCACCTCCTCTTTTGACTGCCTGCCCGAGCCCGATAGGCTAGCTAGCCGGTGACTGCTTGCATTGCAGTTGCACGCCAAAAAGCTAAGCCTGGCTGCTGCTGCTTAGGGTTTTCTTTATTGTTTTGATAGAGGCTATTGCTATTTGTCGATATCACGGTTATCATAATAACCATATGATTAACATAAAAAATCATAAAATTTCAAAAATAAAAAATTATTATACGAGATAAACACGATAATTATGAGTTAACAGTATGATATTGCTAACCGTGCTACATGTGTCGGAGGAGGTGACGCCCAAAAGGCAAAGATACTGTGCGCCTGCGCCAAGTATTACTAGCTACTGCCGTCGGACGCGAGTGACATCAAGCTGAGTGGATCTGCTTGAAAATCATCAGTCATCACCCACTACTACGTACGTGTATGTACGTTGACCGGCGGTTTCGGCGACCTACCTCTCATCTGAATTCTGACAGACCGTCGTGCGATCGGCCTACCTAATCCTGCTTCCAGTTTCAGGCTTTCAGCTGGACCACGTATGGTATACTACATGATACCTGGCCTTAATTGCTAGTAGAGTACTATTCATGGTTCGGTTGATCTAATCCTTGCTGAAATTAAACTGCTGATCGATCAGTT
This sequence comes from Oryza meyeriana var. granulata, assembly GCA_003991445.1. Lineage (NCBI taxonomy): Eukaryota > Viridiplantae > Streptophyta > Magnoliopsida > Poales > Poaceae > Oryza > Oryza meyeriana. The sequence continues at coordinate 90,734 of RYFJ01002853.1, read as the reverse complement.
TCTTCTGTCGCAAAAGCGTCACCCATATATATATACTGTAGCTGACTGTGGTAGATGAACCGGTGAGCTAGTCATAAAGAACACACACATGGTCCTATCAATCATCATATGTGGCCTATGTCATGGTACTTGATGATGTGTCTGCATCTTGTTCTTCTTGGCTAGTAGGTATATGTACATGCATTGGCGTATTGCGAGAAGACATCCATAATATCTATCTAACCCCTAGGGAAGAAAATGAGAGATACTAGCTGATCATCCAAGGCAAGATGATGGCTGTTGGTCATTACCTCAGGCAGACGGAATATAATCTTTACCGGATAGGTGTGTGTCTCTGTCCTGTCCGGCCTCGCCATTAATGGTGGAGCCCATGTGTTTCGTTTCGCAGTCAGTCAATATTGCAATGCGTACTGTCCTCTCGATCTTCCTCCCATGGCGATCAGAAAAGATCAAGACGATCGTGAAAGCGAAAAGAGCGGAAAGCGAAAACTATATGTTACATGAACAATGGATCGAATAACAACTTTGCAACAGTCTTCCTTTCAGATATATCGTATTCTTAATCCGGTTCTAAAGAGCGTTATATGTACACATCACATGCATGTGATGTTAGGTCGTCGTCGATGCAGATGCTGTCTTGGTCGTTTCTGATCAATTTGCAGTAGCTCCTCTCCCTCTTGGGATCTTCCTCAGAACACCTGAATCCATCTCGCCGACGTGGCTCCTGAGATCGTGCACCGCCGTCGAGACCAGGTGGTCGACCTCGCTCTCGTAATTCTCGTACAGCGCTGGCAGCGTCATGGTGCTTAGCACAACTGCGGATACAGCCACGATCAGAACACTACCATGAGCTTATACTCTGCGCATCAAGAGATCAGAAACGGAGTTTTCTAAATAATTAATTGTCAGTTTCTGAAGAAATGTTCATCAGTTACCTAGGTACAGGAGAGTCAGGGAGCTGCAGCAGCTTGCTATCACTGACGCTATGTACAGAGAGAGCACAGTCTGTAACATGAACACAAGCGGATAAATGGGCGTATCATATCGATATAGTAGGGCGTATCAATCTTACTAGTTTGCAGTAGCAGTCACTCACCAAGATGAGCATTTTGATGTCCTTTCCACAAGCAATGTCGTAGAGCCTGTGCACGAACCAGGTTAGCCTGCTGTGCAAGGCCAGGATCACTTGCCCGGTGGTTCTCTCCGACATGAAAATTTCAGGGATTCTTGGAGCCGGCCTGCAGTTAACACCACAAAACTCAAGATACACATTCTCGTTCCAAGTTTGAGAACGATACAGCCCATGAGAAAGGAAATTTTGGGCTGATTTGGTACTACAATAACCGTGCTTTCCGTCAATGAAATGGGCTTTATTAGGCCAAGAGATTTCCTATACTAAAAGCTTACAGGTTCATGAAAGCAGAAACATTGCCCCATATGAAGACGACGAGCATGCCGAGCATGGCGAGGTAGCAAGCCAGCGTCAGGAAATGGTACTCTGCCACCTCGAAGAGATACCATGCCACCGTCGCGCCGGCGAGGATGGCCGCCGACACCCTCTTGTCCCTCCACAGGATGATGTCTGCAGCTGCATGAATCACCAATGCACATTCAGAACAGACATACTTCGAGTGATTCACCTCGATTGGAATGAGCTCGTCTGAGCAAATTCTTGAACAATCTAGCTTGCAAGAATCGATCAAAACTAGCTAAATTAGGCACCTTTATGTCCACCTAGGGCGTCATGCAGTGGCTTTTCCCTGCCGAGCAGCTTTGGTGTCCCGTGGGTTCGTACTGTTATTGCCATTTTGATATCCGAATTTTGAGGTGGCTATGCAACTCGACAGGATTTGTTCTTATAATCAGCATCGGCTTTCGCCACTTTGTTTCCATTGCCTGAGAAAAGCAAGGCATAACTTTGGCTCCTGGTTTCTGTTATCAGTATTGATTCTTTGGTGCCCAAGTGTGATCATTTGGAGTTGGGATCTGATCCAATTCTTGTGATTTTGGATTCTGTATGCTCATATATGTTTTCTTTCATTGATGAAATGTGCGTTACTTGTGTTGGAGAATGACCCTTTTTAGCTGAAATTTCGTGGAGTAAAATGAGCAAACTTGGGAGCTTCTACTAGCATCTCTCAAAAACTTCTTACAAATGCAACCTCTGCATTTTAGATTTACTATTGGGAATTCTTAACGGCCACTTGAAATTTTGAGAATAAAGCTTATGCAAGTGAGAGAGACTTGGCACGATAATAAATCTTTAAACTACTAAAACAAGTACAAGGTTCTTTTAGCAGGTACATATGTAAAGACATGCTTGTTGTAGAACTATTGATTCAGAAATATTTTTACTACTACTCTTCAATGGAGTGATCAGAAATTCAGAATACTTGCATGACTCATGTAAGAACTGAACAGTCTTTTACTCCTTTTTACTATGAGTGTGAGCTGTTTTGATGATTTGAATCATTTCAAATAATTTTACTGAAACCAAGCCCATCTTTTTTTTTTTTGCCATAGTCCTATTGTTCATCTCAATGAAACGAAAGTCCTACTGTCATTCGAATAATCGAACCTGACATCAACCTGATTGACCATTCAGATCTGAAAAACAACGGACAATAAGCGTTTTCATCTACCGCGTCTGTCCGCTTTAATACTGTATACATAGTACTATTTAACATGCCAATTCACAGCAATTTGCAAGAGATTAGATCCAGAATGATATTCTTTGGAGTGACATGACCTAGCCAAGATGCTACTTGGTGGCTTTGGCCTGCTTAAATTATTAACCACCATGACAATTGACAAAGACACAATGCTTTCCCATTAGCAAAAGTTGTAGTACTACTATGGTGCCAATCACATGCTCGATGCAAGCAGCGTCAAATATCCGCATCTAACCTCGTAAGCACTCACTGTATAGCAGCAGAAATAGTTGTCTTTTGGTCCCACATTGAGGTGTAGGGTGCGGTTGTTGCATCGTGGAGAAAACGATGCTTTGCTTTGTAAATTATGTTATTGTATGGTCATTTGCATTGTATAGTTGCAGCACTGTATGGTTGATTAGTGCGTTTTTATCAGCTTATCCCTTAATCTGGCCGGCCAGTAGAACTTGAACCTAAACGCCTCATGGGTGTTTGCAAGGGGCAGGTTTTGCACAGTGTAGGCGCCAGTGACAGCGTAATTAACGATTTAATTACGCTTTGTTAATGCTAATGATTTGTTTCGGCCGACGGCGACTGGCGGGCCGCGGAGGAGATGGTTGCCGTCAGGGAAAAGCAACCGAGACGGACGTCTTGGAGAGAGTATCTCTGTAGGGCCTACCTGTCATTGAGCGTTTCAGGCCAGCCACGACGTTTAAATGGTAACCCGGACGGCATGTTCGGTTCGCTCCACGACGAAACGTGCGACGGACAAAGCCACGTCAGATGGGCCTGCAAGCCACAGGCAGTTGGGACCCACCTACAGTGTGGCCCACCTGTCATTTGCCTGACCTCGTGTCCTCGTCGGCATCGACCAGGGCCCACCACTGAAACATTACAGGTGGGGCCCGAGGAGGCCGCATGCAGCCATGATCTGTTCACGAACAGTTTCGTGTTCACCATTTGGCTTTAGCAGGCATCTGGCTCTGGCATGTGGGGCCCGTGTAGCAGTGACAGGGCAGATCACATGAGCCCACATGTCAGTGACCCTGTCCCTGTCAACCTTCTCACTAACTACTAGTACTACTCTATAAAGGAAACACTCGTGGGCGTCTTCCTCGTCGAGCACTCCACAAATTTCGGCGACGCCCAGTGCTCTCCAGTCTCCAGTGGCAGTGACAATGGACTCCGCCATCTCCTCCTCCTCCTCCTCGTCTCTCAGGTTGTCTCAGAATCAAGGAAGTGCCAGTGCTAGCCCCAGGGCTCAGGTCCTCCCGGTGGGCCGCCAGCCCGCCGCCACCCGCCTCCGCGCTATCTCGCCGTCGCCGTCGCCACCCCCGCCGCAGCCGGTGGAGACGTTCGGGTTTGATGCCCTCAAGGAGACCTTCTCCGTTGATGTTGTGTCTGCCGAGGCGCGCCCGCTCAACGTGCCGCTGGCCGCGCCCTTCACCATCGCGTCGTCGCGGCTGGAGGCCGTGTCCAACGTCGCCGTCCGGGTGGAGCTGCGGAGCGGCGCGGTCGGGTGGGGGGAGGCGCCCGTGCTGCCCTCCGTGACGGCCGAGGATCAGCCCGGCGCGCTCGCCGCGGCCACCAGGGCCTGCGCCGCGCTGGTGGGTGCGCCCGCCGCGCCCCTCAGCGCCGTGCTCCAGGACGTCTCCAGTGCCCTCCCGGGACACGCCTTCGCGTCGGTGAGACATCCAGACAATCCCGTCAAACAGCTGACCTCAATTTTCCTTTTGATCCTCTTAGTGTGATTACTCTGATCTAAGATAATTACGGGATTCGCGTTGATAAGCCTGTACTGTGACTCGAACTGAAGTTTTAGAGAGTGCGTGATTTGGCCAACGTTGATGTGAGATTAGAGTTTGGATGTCATGTGTGGATGTAGACGGTGACCGTCTTGCTAGTTATGGTAGTAAGGTGCTTGGTCCCTGTTGTTCTACTGAAGCAAGTGTGCCTTTCTTGGCCTTTTCTCCTCAGTAGCTGCCTAATTTCTAAGCTGGAATTTTGTGAAAGGTCATTCTCTCTGGTAGTTGAATTTTGGATACTTCCCATGTTTCCTTGGAAGCAAAATAAAGTTTTGTTACAAACATGTAGTTAACTGCTATCTCACGCCCCGGATAGCAACACGAGTCATATTAGTCATAACTGCACATTGGAAAAATCCTTGATGAACAATTCGTGTACCTGTAAAGAACCATGAATTACAAGCCTACAATACCAAAGAGTTTACATCCCAAATAAAAAAAAAAGGTTTCTATCTGAAATTTCGCCGTTCTTTTTAAATCATACACAAGTGCTATAATGTAAGGTACCATTGAATGGTTCTACCTTTCTTTTATGACTACACAAGTATTTCATTGTTACTTTGGTACAAGATTTATCCTTTAATGTCTATTCACTCGTGCTATTCTCCAATGAAGGCTAGAGCAGGAGTGGAAATGGCTTTGATTGATGCAATTGCCAACAGTATCCGCATCCCTTTGTGGAGATTATTTGGAGGGGCATCAGACAGTGTGACAACAGATATCACGGTATGGCCATCTCAGCATCCTCTGCACTGATTCCAGAAAGCTTTTTTTCCGCATCAGCATTGTTAAGTTTTTCTACTTCTGAATTTAGATTCCAATCGTGACACCAAATGAAGCTGCTCAATTAGCTGCAAAATATCGAGGACAAGGATTTCAGACTCTAAAGCTCAAAGTTGGGAAAAACTTAAACTCAGATATAGAAGTTTTGAAGGCTATAAGGCTTGTTCATCCAGATTGTTCATTTATCTTGGATGCAAATGAAGGATACACGGCTAATCAAGCAATTGAAGTTCTTGATAGACTAAACGGTCAGTATCCCTATAATTTTATTCTACTGTACAGCTTCCAACTTTAACACTGAGATATTTTTCTGAACATCTTAGCTATTTAATATCTGGGCCATCCGATCTTTTCTCCTATGCTTGTACTAAGATATTTTGTTGTTACTGCCGTTGGTTTCAGAAATGGGAGTGACTCCTGTACTTTTTGAGCAACCAGTTCATCGAGATGACTGGGAAGGTCTCCGTGATGTTAGCACTGTTGCCATGGAAAAATATAGAGTTGCTGTTGCAGCTGATGAAAGTTGTCGGAGTTTGCTTGATGCTCAGAAAATAATACATGGAAACCTTGCTCATGTTATTAACATCAAGCTAGCAAAGCTAGGGATTCTTGGAGCACTGGAAATAATTGATGCTGCAAGGAAAGCCCGCATTGCTCTGATGATAGGTGGTATGGTTGAGACTAGGATTGCTATGGGCTTTGCTGGTCATCTTGCTGCTGGGCTTGGTTGTTTCAGGTTTGTTGTGAAAATTATGCAAACTTGTTTTTTTTTTCTCAGCCAAAGACAATGCCTTATATCTGTCAAAATAACCATTGATGTTTTTCATCCTCTTGTGAGTGCAGTTTTGTTGACCTGGACACACCTCTTTTACTATCTGAAGATCCAGTCTTCGGTGGCTATGAAGGTAATCTTAGACAAAAACATTTTATTTCAATCCCCTTGGTACTGCACTGGTAACGATGGCTGTTCTTAAATAAAAGATCTTTGAATGAAGTTCATGTCACTTACTCAATTCAACTTCTCTAATCAGTTTCTGGACCTCTGTACAAGTTTACAAATGCTCGAGGTCATGGTGGTTTCCTTCACCTGGAAAACAATGGCTTGGTAAGTCACAGTTCACTCTTGCTGTTTAAGCTAAATCGTCATGCCCTACGATGGCATTGTTTGTAGCATCCAAATGTTGTACTGAACTAAAAGCGTAAGGAAGTGAAAAAAAAAAGTTTCGAGCCAAGGTAATTCAAATTTACCTATCAAATAGGGTAACAACCAGGATTACCTATTCAGATTTACCACTATAAATGGTGTTTCTATTTTAATCCGAATGGTCTCTCCAGTGATCAAAATATATAGAACTCATTGATATATCCTTTTTTTGTTATACAGAAATGAAGGTTGCTAAGGAAAGCCTTGGCGGCTTGGCCCTTGGGGAGCTTCACAGACAACATGCGTACATTCAATGAGCAATTGTTCATTTGTTTCATTCGACAATAATCACGTGGAGTTGAAACCAAAGGAGCTATTGTAAACTTGTAATCCTATATGACCTTAAAGAGGCCAGTTACTGTTGTCAATCCAGTGAGGCCTGAAATATTTGATCAGATTGTAGATAGATATATTCAGTAGGCATGCTCACCTGGCCTTGTTGTTTTGTAATGTAGTAATTATTGTACGATAAATAAATGACTACATATGGAATAAAGGACCAATCTATGCAACCTCAAATCTGCTTTAAGTACACTGTATTCTGCTGCTTAATTTTGATGTAAACTTGATTGAGAGGTCACCGTGTTCCTTCCAAAAAAGAAAAAAGAGATCACCCTACCATCCAACGACTTGGCACCATTCCAAGTTGCAGCTTGGGGGTAAAAACCCCCTCATTTTCCATGAGCACATTTCTCGAACAGCTAACCGTGCGTTTTTTATAAAAATTTTCTATCTAAAAATTGCTTTAAAAATCAAATAAATCCATTTTTCAAGTTTGCAATAATTAAAACTTAATTAATTATGCGCTAATGACTTGTCTTATTTTACGTGCACTGAAAATTTCACCCAAACCTGCCGTGCCGAACGCAGCCTTAGGCAGCCCCATTCAGATTGGAGAAATTTTATGGGTTTTTTTTTTAGGAAATGAACCATTTTCTATAAAATTCCTGCATTGCGAAGGAGTAACCGGCCAGTTCAGCACCAGACACAGCGCAACCCCCACGGCCCAATTAGCCCACCATACATGTTTAGGTGGGCCCACTAGGCCTTCGCCATCTCTCTAAGAGACTGGATCAACCGGCCTGTATTTTGGTGGGCCGAAGACGCCATTTCATCGAAAATTTTTTATTTTTATATTTATTTATTAAAAGATTTGCAAAAGTAGATTTTTGTTTGAAAAAATTGCAAAAATAGACTCCCACCGTCCTCTGGGAGGGCGATTTTTAAAAATCGCCCTTCCCGAGGGCGATTTAATGACGTGCCTGACGGCCCCCCCGGCCGACGCGGCCCCCTTGCCCCTGGGGGCCGGCCTCCCTCCCCGCGCGCCAGCAGGCCGGTTCCCCTTGCCCGCCTTCGGCCGCGCCCCTCGCCGTGCCCTCGCCCGCGTTCGCGCCCTCGCCCGTGCCCGTGCCCGCGCCCGTGTCCGCGCCCCTCGCCCATGCCCGCGCCCCTCGTCCGTGCCCCTCGCCCGTGCCCGCGCCCGCACAGTTTGCAGGCGGCCACCTTGCCGTCCTCTGAGAGGGCGGTTTTTGGGGCCCGCAAAATGGCTGATGGGCTGGGGCCGTCAGCCACGTCATCAAATCGCCTTCTGGAAGGGCGATTTTTAAAAATCGCCCTCCCAGAGGGCGGTGAGAGTCTATTTTTGTAATTTTTTCAAACAAAAATATACTTTTGCAAATCTTTTAATAAATAAATATAAAAATAAAAAATTTTCCCATTTCATCCGATCTCTCTCCATATGGATTGGGCCGGAGCGGGGATTTTTTTTTAATTTTTTTAATATTTACAAAAGTATATTTTGTTTTCAAGTTTTACAGATTTGTACTACTAACGTCTTTTGGGAGGGTTTTTTTAAAAAAAAACGCTCTCCTAGAGGGTATTTTATCCACGTGGCAAACAGTCATCGGCTACCGATAACGCTATTCTTTCCATTATGTATATTTTGCAGGTGCCTTCCTTGCAGCCCTCGTCAAGGGCGATTTTTGGCCTTTTTGTAGGCAGCTCCCTGGCCGAGCAAAAAACGTCCTAGAGGAGGGCTATTTTTTGTAATTTTTTTTAAAAAATAAAAACAAGCTGTATATATTTATGCGCTTTAAATTTTGAAATGCAAGTTGTTAAATTTAAAAAGTCTAAATTTAGATGATTTAAAAGTGGTAAAAGTTAAATTTTACAGTAGATAATTTTAAAAATAGCATACATAGATAATTTACGGTATGGAATTATATGTTGTGAAGTTTAACTTTTACCATATTTGAATCATCTAAATTTAGCCATTTTTAAATTTAACAATTTGCATTTCAAAATTTAAGGCACATAAATATGTACAACTCATTTTTTATTTAAAAAAAAATAAAAAAGTCCTCCCAAGAGCCCTTTTTCTCGGTCATGGGTTGCCTGAAAAAGACCAAAAATTGCCCTTGAGAAGAGCTGAAGGGAGGCACCTGCAAAATATACGTAATGGAGAGAATGGAGTTTTTTTGGCCTTTTTACAGGTGGCCTCCTGGCTGGACAAAAAACACCCTATGGGAGGGCTGCAAGGGGAGCCTCTACAAAATACCAGACGGCCCGGCAGCTGTCCGTCTACCATGTCGAATAAAACGTCCTCTGAAAAAGTCTTTTTTAAAAAAAAAAACCCTCACAGAGAACGTTAGGGATATAAATCTTGAAAAAAGTATATTTTTATAAATATTTTAAAAATAAATATAAAAATAAAAAAATTTAGGAGCGGAGTACGTGCGGCCAATAACACGGTGGTGACTGACAGGTTCTTGTACAGTAGAGTACTCGGCAACATTTTTGTGTCTACTGAGACGGCTGCAAAGCTCAGCTCAAGTCCAAGTATTCCGGCCGAGGTGGTACCTGTTCGCCATGCCTGGCATGCTGGTGTCACCGTGTGTTCCCTCCAGAAAACCTGGCTGCTAGAGGCGGTTCTTAAAAGCATCGGATTCCAAACTCAGCCCCCAAACAGGTTTTGGGTGGTGAGACAAAAATTTTAGGTCCAGCAGGGATCCTAATAGAGCCCCTAAAATAAGTAGGCCCCCAAATCCAGCCCCCAATCCTAGGGGCTCTACACCACAACCCCTATCGACGTTTTTTTGGCGTCTACGCCAATTTCTCAAGCCCACCGTGCCGATCAACATCTAGAGGAGGAGGAAAATTGGATTTTTTTTCTCAGGTGAAAACCCTACCTGCCTCGCCGCCCTCCTGTCGCGCCGCCCGGCTCGCCGGCCTCCTGCGCCGCGCCGCCACCCTGCCCGCCGACCTCCTGCGCCGCCCTCCTGCCTCGCCGCCCTCCCGCCGCGCCGCCTGGCCCGCCAGCCTCCTGCGCCACGCCGCTCGGCCCGCCGGCCTCCTGCGCCGAGCCGCCGCCCTGCCTCGCCGACCTCCTGCACCACCCTCCTGCCTCGCCGCCCTCCTGCCGCGCCGCCCGGCCCGCCGGCCTCCTGCGCCTTGCTGCTCGCACCCCGGCCTCCTGTTGCTGCTATGTCTGCTGCTGTGTCTGCTGCATATTTCTTTTATATATATTTATGAGTAATAGCTGTTGCAATATATATATATATATATATATATATATATATATATATATATATATATATATATATATATATATATATGAGTACTAGCTGATGTAATATATATAAGTACACTTCTTTTATATACGTGAGTATTGTTTACTGTTGCTACTAGCTATTTTTAAATGAATGACAACCAATATACTTTGTTTGCATTATCTGTGGGTTATTTCGAGTTCTGAACTTTTGTTTGCAGGATATATCATTTCCATATTTCTAAATTATAAATAAAAATTTGAATTATGATGATTAAAATTATTCAATTGTATATAGATAAATTATATGTGTTATAAATATTTATGTTTTAATTATAGTGTCAAACTAGGCATATATATATAGTCTACGATAAAAAATAATAGAAAAAAGAATAGGGGCTGAGAAATAGGGACTGTTGAGAAATAGGGACTGTTGCTGAAGTTTGGAGCATTTTTGGGTCCAAAGGAAATAGGAACAGCCCCTATTTAATATTTGAAGACTCTAAAGTAGGGGGTTATTGCTGAGATGCTTTTACACCTTTGGTTTTGCCGCTTCCCGATTGACCAAGAAGGTTGAGATTTGATTTGTGTCTAGTACTTGTAATCGTTTTTGCTTTTGCTGTACTCATCTCTTGTTTGTTTGGACGATAAAAATCTATGGATCAGAATGACACATTGACACCTCAATAGCGAAAACGACCAACATATGTTCAGTTTTGCTTATCATCTTTCCTGTCAGCTGAGGGGATAGACGTTAAGGCTTAGTTTGAAGTTGAGGAGACGACGTTTAAGGTTTTGTTTGAAGGTGATGGTAAAAAAGAAAAAGAAGATCACATAAAATAAGATAAGTTATTACTTATATTATATAATTAATTGAGTATTAGTTATTGTAAATTTAAAAAATAGATTTATATGATTTTTTAAAGTAACTTTTATATAGAAATTTTTTTTAAAAGACATCGTTTAACAGTTTAGAAAACGTATAAAAAAATAAGGAGAGTTTTCTACTCGACTGGTAGATCCGAACGAAATAAGTCAGCGAGCTGCTCCTGCAGATGCGTTGTACTTGCACAGACGCGAAGTCAAACAAACATGAGCAAAAGAAGAAAAACACAACAGTTTTTCTGGAGCATAAACAGCGTCATAATCGTAAATATTTGCATTAACATCTGATAACATCATGTCATCATGGTAGTAATCAAGCAAGCAGGAGTATAGCACGGTGATGGAGACGCAGAGATTCATGGAGCAGGAGCAGCAGAGTGCAGCTTCCTGTCGAGCACCTCGGAGCAGATGTTCCCCATGATGTGGTAGAAGGAGGCGAGGTCGGAGAGCTGCTCGACGGACATCTTCGCCATGAGCGCCCTCGCCGCCGCCTCACGCTCCTCGTTCAGCTTCAGCCGGTTCAGGTACCCCGACGCGTTCCTCACCGTCGCGCCCATCTGCTTCAACCGCTTCTCCTGCTGCACGCTCAGCGCCGCCGTGTTCGACTGCACCACACACACGACGCGGCGGCGGTTAGGTTGGACCGGCGGATGGCATCCGGTGCAAGTGCAGTCGGCTTGGTTTTTTACCTCGAGGAACTCGGCGCCGGCGTCGAGGTCGCGCTGCTCCGCCGGCCGCCGCGTGCCGGCTTCGGCGCCGGAGACGTACAGGTTCTTGGCGAGCGAGAAGCTCCGGACGAGCACCTTGCGCTGCTTCTCCATCTCCTGGTTCAGCTTCGGAGAGGCGGGCGCGCACCGGTCCAGCGACGCGGCGGCGTTGGCGGCGGCGGCGGCGGCGGCCAGCTTCTCCTGGTACGCGACGACGGCGCGGACGAACTCCTGGTAGGCCTTGGGGCATCCCGGGTAGTCGAACTCGTCGGAACCGGCCTTCCGCATGCGCTCAGGGTGGAACTGGAGGCCCATGATGAACTTGCCCTCGCCAGGGTTGTACGCGTCGGGGTCGTAGAAGCCCTCGATGAGGCCGTCCGGCGCGAATGCCATCGGCACGAACCGCTCCGCCAGCCGCCGCACGCCCTGGTGGTGGTAGCTATTCACCGTCAGCTGGTTGTCCTCGCCGTCGAGCGACTCGGCGAACCACTCGTGCAGCGGCGTGCCCGGCAGGACGCGGACCGGGTGGCGGTGCCCGTCGTAGTCGTCGTAGTTGATGTGGCGGACGGCGGCGGTGGACGACGGCAGCGGCGGCGGCGCGAGCTCGTGATCCACGTCCTGGTAGAGCGAGCCGCCGCAGGCGACGTTGAGCACCTGCGAGCCGCGGCAGATGCCAAGGAAGGGGATGTTCCGCTCGAGGCAGCGGCGGGCGAGGCGGAGCTCGATGGAATCCTTCTCGTGGTCAATGGCGGCGTCGCTCGGGTGGAGGCTCCGCACGGCGTCGAGCTGCTCCGCCGAGAGCCCTCCCGTTTCGCCGCCGTACAGCGACGGGTCGACGTCCTCGCCCTCGCACAGGAGCACGCCGTGGATGGGCTCGAACGAGTCGAGCAGCGTGTGCACTCCGGCGACCCGCGGCACGATGACCGGCACCGCGCCGTAGCCCACGATGAGGTCCAGGTGGTACTCCCCTGCGAACATGCATGCGCCATGCACATTTCAGCCAACGCCCTAACCAACAAATCCATGGACGAAGACGACGAGATCACGGCACGCGGTGGCAAGGAAAGAAGAGAGCTCACCGACGAAGTCGACGAACTTGTTCTTGCGGACGGTGCGGCGGGAGACGATGAGCACGCGGGGGAGGATCCGGGCGAGATCAGGGGAGGGAGACATCGCGCTCGATGATCACCTGCAAGAAATTAACCGACGATTCACCAGCGATCAACTGGCGATTACCCAAGGGGATTAATCGATCAGTCGTGTTCTTGATTTGCTCGGATTCGGGAGGCCTCAGGGGTGGAGGTATTTATAGAAGGAAATCAGTCGGAATTGCAGCTGGATTACTGGACGGAATCGATCTTATCACCGAATTAATTTATCTTTTGGTGAAGCGGAGGTGCATGGCAACGTGCCTGTGTGTGCGTGCGGGAGTGCGACTATGTCTGGGCGCCGCGTTACATACTTACATTACTTATCTGGCAGCTACCAAGGTCAAAGGGGGCAATGTAGGAAATTGCTACATGTCCCCAAGAGATGTCTACTATGCATTGTCAGACTGTTTGCGTCACCCGAGATGTTAATCCAGGAGTACATGACAGCATTACATTCCTATTTAATTATGAGCAAGCTAATCCCCCTGGTAATTAATATATGACGTTTTTATATCCAATTAATTAATGAAGGGACTGGAGTGAGTATATAATTCGGATGATATCTTTTATAGTGGTTATTCTGATATATTTGGTGTCACCCTTTAATTTTAGGAGTCTGCCACCACGTACCTTAGTCTGGTGGCTTACTAAGAAGAGGACGAGCTTGCTAGAGTCGAGAAGAAGATAGTTGAGGAATAAATCTGACGGTCGGGGAATAAATCTCCCTAGCACAAATTAATAGATTTGTCTAAAATCCAACTAAATTTGAATAAAATATTTAAAAAACATATACTCGCTCGCACTGCTTGTGAATATGTTAGTTGGGCTATACGTAGAATATAAACAATAATTTTTTCTTCCTAGGAGACATGGTGAATATTGCAAAAATCAAAGTTGAACTAACCATCACAACTATGAGAAAAAATGGTTGAAAAGATGGAGTGATCAAACCATCTACAATTTATACCAACGTCCCTGAAAGGGAAAAGTCAAAATCAGCCCCGAATGCAAACGGAAAATGAGGTAAATGTGCTAAACATATAGACTAATAAAAGAGTAAAGAAATCGTATGTTTTTTAATAATATGTTACATCATTTGATCTCTATGGATATTATAGATTTTCTAGGAAGTAAGCCACAGTACCCAAAGTAACCAACTCATATCATATACTTACCACAATGGTTATGTGTTGATATGGCTACTGGCTCTTTGCATTGGGTTGGTGGTGATCGATCCTACATAGCAACAGTTGAAGGTTGAAACATATACATATGGGTTGTTGTCTGAGCTTTATTCCATTAAGTTTTTTGTGGTTTGAACCATTGCTATAGTGCCCGATGACCCTGATAGCCGTTTGGATTTATCAACTCACCATAGTTTAGTATGTGCTCTCTCTTGCAGGGGTTTTATGATGTCCATCGCTAACTGACATGTGTAATGTAAATAAAGTTAAAGACGAATACACTAGTCAACTATCTCAACCAATTCACAAACAGAATTTATATATAGGAACTTATGAATGTGCCTCATTAGCTGAAAACATGTGGCAAGATGAAATTAAAGGGAAAAATTGCTAGAGCTCAAAAATAAAGCTTGCAAATGCACAACCTCCTGTTAAACAAAGCATATCGCGTACGGTGGCAGCGTGGATGAAGCCGTACAGCTAGTCCATGCAAATTTGCCGGTTTTAAATTTCAGTAGTAAGTGGCTGGATAACGTTTGTACCAAAATTAGGATGTATACTACGTGTACTTGATAATCGATAGTCCAAGGAGAAGGTGAGCATATGCCTATTTGCTAGAAGCATGTGCTACTGTCTTGGGCTTGATTGTGACAATTAGTTGCGTTGTTTAAGTAAAATTTGACAAATTCTTCAATTAGTAGTAGTAGTAGTAGGTTTGACCTCTAGAATGGGAGAGGAGTACTGTGTGCCGACGTGTTTGGTTGTTATCCAGGGGAGGCTGATGCGGCCAGTGACAAGCGTCTGATGTGTCAGTTTTAGTGCGTGCATGTGCGTTTAAAAATTTTAATTAGACCTAATAAATCAGCACCATTTCTTTCATGTTTATTTTTCCATTTTACACTGTCACACTAGTAACATGGTTATAAAGGGACTGATGATGGGTGTACAGCACTTGATACGAGGCCTTTCTCACTGCATCAAAAAAATTAAATATGCTAAAATCTTAGGGTAAGCCACTGTATATATACAGTTGAATTATACATTATTTTATTTTCTCATTCATTGGCAGGAAAGTCTAGGTGCAAAATTCAAAGCCTTATTCTATTAGTTTGACTCTTAAAAAAGCTCCAATTAATACTAAAGGAGGATGAACTAATGGACCATAATTGCTTCAACATGTCCATACGAAAGTTCATGTATGAAAACATCTCAATCAACAATATCGAAGTAAGGAGCATTATCGAAGCATTGTCTGGACTTGTAATTTTGGGTATGTTTTCAGAATCACATATCTTCTCTCCTTTTGCTCATATTTTTAGAACATTATTTATATCATGTAAATTACTACTGAGTTTGGACGACACCCGGACTTCCGTGAAAAACTGGATATTGCACAACTGGCAAAGTCGGTTTGTAGCTGGTCCGAAATTGACTATAACATTTCAAAATGCAAATCGGTAAGATTTATATCATTTACTCCTATGTGTTCATGTTATTGCGATCTTAAGATTTAGTATTTTGCAGATTCTTGTACCAATAGAAAGAGGCAATACCTATATTCTAGCCATACTAGAACAAAATACAAGAAAATTCTTTGTTTTGGACCCTAATCCACTTAATCCTCTTTATAAAAACAATCCAAACATAAGATATGTAAAAAAAATTTATGGGTTGCGAACACTTCAATATAGCGATGGGCAGAGCATGCCCTAATTCTGTGTGGAACTAGGATATCAACCTATGGAGTTAAATAATCAGTCCAAATGTTCCAATTCACGACAGGTAAGCTTTCTTCTAATATCTCGTTGAAATTATTAAATTAATTTCTCTTATGAGGATATAGCTAACTATACAATTATCTCAGGGACCTATCTAGTTATCTTGTTCATCTCTTTATACATAAATAGAAGAATGAAAAACTACAATTGCTAGCTTTTAAGGTCAGTACCGTACCACCAGCATTGACCATTTAGAATATTATATGTGATTTACTATCAAATAATTGCTTGTGTAGGATGTCTACGATCTAATAAAATAATTTTTGGCATATCTATTAACGTACCAAGAGAATAAATGTGAAAGCAATATCCCTGGCAGCGCACGAGATATCCTAAAGTGTATTGCAAATGTTTAAAATTAGAATTAGTTAATTAGGTGCATGCTATTTCTATATTATACCGATATTTTATTTTGGATATGTTTATACCAGCAACAAATTTATGAAATAAATCTCTATTGCTCTTTTTTATAGACATATATTGACCTCATATATGTATTAACATGATTAGAAATGGTTAAGACTGACTACTTATTTTGTTCATATACGTATGTTCTTAATACACGGATATTATACTATTTCTTTAACTTTATATATGCATCTTGACTACACGGATATTATACTATTTCTTTAACTTTATATATGCATCTTGACTGATTATATGAAAATTAATAAAATTATGGTACCATAGCGTTAGTACGGACATATTATTAGCTATTAGAGAATAGACTAAGTGGTCATTTTGTTCTACACAAATGGACGGGCGTGCACCATCTATAATTAAATAAAGACTAACGTTTGTCTCAGGTTTAGCCTTTTCTTTTGGGATAAACTAATAAATAAATTAAAGAACATATATATCAACATATAAGCATGGGACACGCCACACAGATATAGTTAAGCTAAAAAAGATTAGTACTCGTGTTAATTTGACTGTCTTCATAGCTGATTAATTAAAACGGATAATTGATCAACCGGCCGGCCCATGCAATGCACCATTGAGACTCGTGCTGCCCATACATGCATGACGCCCTCGTTTGGAGATCTAGAGTAAGATTAGAATCATGGAGCTAGCCAGTAGTCACGATAGATCGACTAGTATATTGCGGGTCGATGCAGCATTGCAGAGCTACCCGGCGTGTCAGATGATCCAAGAGGAGGCAGGTGGAGGTGCACGTAGGAATGAAATTGGTCCTGATAGGTTTCGAGATTCGGATGTTTTTTTAAAAATGATAGTGTCGGATGGATAATTTTTGGATAGTTTTGAAAATAAAAAAGAATTTGGATATTCTTTTGGAAACGGATATGAAAATGATAAAGCTAGTATCTATCAAAAACCGGATTCGGTCAAAAACTATCAGTATATTTTTTGATTCCCACAGACCAGGCATAGTTTAGCCCACATGCCATATCTATCAAATTGGCCCAAATAGACTACTTACAAATAATTATAGTTCTTGCTTGTTGTAGTAACAATAGTATATGAGCATAATTGCACTAATAGTGATGTATATCTTGCACTAATATACGGATACGTGAAATTTATTGAGAAGCTTGTACAAGGTTACTTTCAGATATAAGAAAAGATCGTACTAATACTATGTGTACATCCCCAGTTGTATTACTAGTTGCTAAGACTTGAAAATGTTAATCTATTATTTTTTAAAAAATAAAAAGCTATATCTTTTCATTGATTTAGGAATGTCATTTTAAGGGGTTTTTATATTCTATTAAATATTCGTTACCGTATTCGTTCAGATTTATATTAGGTCAGTTGGTTCCATGCCATTATAATTTCTCCAGTTTCAAAATATGCCATTACTATTCATCTAATTGGAGACATGCTATTACAATTTAACAAGTATTAGAGATGTGCCACTATTTAGCACTTTATGAAACTTTTAGACCAAAATGCCCTCGTGTTCCTCCTTCATTCCCCTTCTTCCTTCTCCTTGCTCACCAGCACCTCCACCGCCGATGCGGGGTCACCACGGGGACGCCACCACCACTGCCGCTCCCCTTGTGGATGCCACCGTGGTGGTGGAAGGGGCGCCGCTATGATCTGCGTTGGCCCACAACTACCTCGAAGCTTGTTGATTCGTACTGCCACCTCGAGCTCGTTGATCCGCGCCACCGCGAGCTTGCTGGCCACACTCTGCCTCGATCCACGCTGACTCGAGCTTGCTGGCCACACCCCACCTCGATCCACGACGCCTTGAGCTTTGCTGGCCTCGTCCTACCTTGATCCGTGCGTGGATGTAAAGGGAGAGGCCGGCGGTGATGGAGAAAGAGGAAGAAAGGGAGAAACCAGTCGGTAGCGGTGGTGGAGGAAGGGGAGGAAGCCAAACACGACAATTGGAGTGGTCACCAACGTGCTCTAGCAGGTGTAGGGAGCTACTCCAGCTAAAGAAGGTGCAAACGCAGCAGAAAACAGCATCGACATCGCCGGCGACGACTCCGTCGATATTAACTCTGTTCTGGTGCATGGCTCTGTTGCCGGTGGAATAGATGAGCAAGGAGAAGGAAGAAGTGGGTGAAGGAGGAAGATGGGGGCATTTTGGTTCAAAAATTTCATAAAGTGCTGAATAGTGGCATATCTCCAATACATGTTAAATTGTAATGGTATGGCTATAATTAAATGAATAGTAATGGTATATTTCGACATTGGAGAAATTATAATGGTATGGATCTAATTAACCTATTTATATTTGCTTCGTATCTGTATCCGATAATATTTGATTCCGTTTTGTATTCTTGGTTTTCAATTTTGATTCTGATTAAAAAATATATAAAAACAAATATGGTAAAGCTAATTTCTGTTTATTTTCAATATTCAATTCCGTTTCGTATCCTTGGTTTTCGATTTTGATTCCGATTAAAAAATAAAAAAATAAATAATAGAGCTAGTTTCCTACTTTAAAAAAAAATAGAGCTAGTTTCCTACTTTAAAAAAATAATAGAGGTAGTTTCCGTTTATTTTTGACCCATTTTGATCCCTCCCATGCATGGATGCATGGAAGCATCGTCTACTGACTGCTGGATTCAAGTGAAAGTGCGAAATCGGAGGACGAACTGCGAAGCAGGGGGGCAGATCGATCCTGCTACGCACACGTACATGATATGCATGCAGGTAGTATCTGGGCTGCCCTGAACTTCCGATCGGTTGGCATCCAGGGGAGGTGATTCCTAGCCTCGGACGTCCCAAATCAAATGGAGCACGCACGCCTGTCTGCCTGCTCGATCACTCACCTAGTCACCAGCCTCCGCTTCCACTAGAAGAGCCCTCCTTTTTCTAGCAGGATTACCTAATGCTCAATGTTCTAGTAGGATGGGTCATGGACCCAGTGTTTACCACCTGCAAATTTTAAGAGTCAACACAGCCCAAAGGAGCCATCAACCCTGAAGCACCTGAGAAGCCAAAGAAAAGTAGCGATGTAATTAGAACGGGCAAGCGGCTATTTTTTTTCGCTTATCATAATTTTAGTTTATTTTCTTCTAAATTTTATACTAGCACATAGAAAATAAACTATTAAACGGTTTTTTAGTGGGTAGTGGAATTATCCACTTACATCACTACTGAGAAGTAGGACACTTCACACGTTATTTTAGATAAAACACATTTCCTAAATGTATTTATTCTCAAAATCAGCTAGAATATATTGTAAATAAATTGATTGCTTTAATGCTATACGCACTAAAATTTTATTACAAAACTTCATATTAACAAAAATCTCTACCTTTTGATTAAGTTCATTGGAAGTTATTAAAAGTTAAAGATTTAATCACAATATGACACATCAGCGTTTGTATCAAGTTACTACAAACAAAATTAAGTACGCATATCTTTTTCCTTGACGTAAAATGTTCGTGGTGCAATAAATATAGCCACTCCCTCTCATAGTTAAACGAAACAATGTATAACCGTCGTTTTAATTTTTGTAAGGTCACGTCTATGAACAAGTACTAACTGAGCCGAACGAATCGGGACAGTCGGAGTGTCGGACTGAGAGGTATCTCTCCACAAAACCGTCAAGAGGAACAGAGCTAGCACATCGTGCATCACCTGAGAATGGATTAGTCCCTCGAGGTGATGTTTTGTTATACCTTTTTCTCTTAAATTTAATATTAATAGTCGTAAAATTTCTAAAAAAATTAATAATGTAAAGTGTAATGACATCTATCACTATAAAAAATCAAATTCAAATTCGACCTACATATTAAGAAAAAAAAGACAAATTCAGTGTGAACACTGCAGTGCCACTACTATTAATAGCTAAATTTGTTTTTTTTAATCTTAATGTGTGAGTCGAGTTTATACCTAAAATTTTGTACAGCGATATATGTATATATAAATATTATCAATTTTTTTAAAATTTTTTATAACTATTTAAATTGTTTCTAAACAAACGAAGGGACGTTACCTCCAGAAATCAACATAGTTTCCCATATCTGTATTCTACGGCCGCGCATAGGGGACTGCAAGTCTGAAACCCAATTGGGCGTCACTGGTGACGCCATTTCTCAACAAATAAAGCTGTAACCATAATGCAACTGTGCACAACACCCGTCCTGGAAGGATTATCACAAGTTCACAGAATCACACTAATCGTTGTTACACCTGTATTTCTAAATGCTACGATGGACTTCGCTGTCTGTCAGTCACAAAGTTGAAAGCAGTACAGAAGTACACAGCTACTTGTGTGTTATCTGAATCCTGGTACAGGAAGTTATCACGTTTTAATGTAAACACTAGACCAACTGCCATAAAAACTTTGTTTCAAAAAAAAACTGCCATAGAAACAACACATTTTTAATTTTTCTTCTAATTCTACATACATTTTTGGGCTAAACTCTCTCTGAAACCATCACAGGAAAACAAAAACAGATGCACGCTTTGTGATCCAACTATCCAAGTACATTCTGACTACTGAACCCTGACAAGCTACAAACTGAACAAGAGAAACAGAAAAAAAAGAAAAACAGAGAACTGCTCTGCACTCTAGGTTGCAATTTGCATCATCATGTAAACCGAAGCAGGATATCTCCATCATATCATCATCTGGACAAGACTCGCCGAGCAGCAAAGAAGCGGTGATCCGGGTGGTGAACTCTCAGGAGGCCGAGCCAGGCGTCGGCAGCCTGCGAGAGGGAAGCGACCAGCTGCCTGTCACGCCCGCCTGGTGCCCACGCCGAGACCCTGAGCCTGTACGACGCCATCGCGAACGTCGGAAGGCACATCGCCGTCGTCACGGGGACACCGCGCGCTCGCGGATCGCCGCTGCCTTTTGGCTCCTGGTCGTGCGAGTTGTGGCTGACACCGCCTGAAAGATCAGTTTCAACGCGCATCACGGCTCAAGCGTCAGCAACCAAAGGAAAGCTACTGCAGTTTTTCGGGGTCCTTTTTTTCTGAAGTGTTTGTGCACCTGTGAGCTGCGTAGAGAGAGGATGGTATGTGAGGAAGCAGGCGTCGAGATCACGCAGTGTTGGTCCTGTCGGGATTCGGTATATTGGATACCTGCAAACGATCATCAGACGTGCAGAATTCAGAGTCAAGATTATACTTTCCACTAAACTAGTTAGCCTGAACTCTGAATGATAAACATCAACACAAGTGCAGTATTTGCTAGTACCATGCGACTGACATCCAACTGGTTGGCGACAAATCACAGCTCCTGAGAGTATTCAGCTCCGGAAATCGCTTGGCAAGACTAGAAATCTGCACAAGCTTTATCCATCAGAGAAGTGACAAAAGTATAGTCGTTTTCATCAGGTAAGCGAGATGGAGAGATCTTATGGGCATGCCTTGTCAGCTAGGGGCTCACGCTGGTAGGGTGGCTCAGATTCGAGAAACTCGAAGATGAGCTGCTCGTGAGAGCTTCTTGATTCGCTTTCATCGCTGGAAGCTTCGTTGGTGGAGCTTTCGCAGGTATCTTGGACTGAAAACGCATCCGTGCTGCTGGGACATGAGTCGTGTTCAAGATCGCTAATCTCTTCGCTGCATGTGTCTTGACAGTAGTCGCCGTCGCTGTCTTCTCCACTTGGCCTACGATTGAATTGGAAAAACACCATATCAGAAACAACAGTGTGTGTGGTTACTGGGGGAAGAGCTACCGCGAAAGCCTATAAAATTGGGCACTTACCCTTCTGAAAGCCCATTACAGCCCACGCAGTACGGCTTATAAAATGAATTTTTAGCATTTTTATATTTATTTATTAAAAAATTTGCAAAAGTAGATTTTTGTTTGAAAAATTTGCAAAAATAGACTCCCACCGCCCTCTGAGAGGGCGGTTTTTAAAAATCGCCCTTCCAGAGAGCGATTTGATGACGTGGCTAACGGCCGTCGGCCCCCGGCCGACGGCCGTCAGTCATTTTGCGGGCGGCCCCCGGGTTGCCCAAAAACCGCCCTCTCAGAGGGCGGTAAGGTGGTCGCCTGCAAATTGCGCGGCCGAGAGAGCGGACGGGGGCGCGGGGCGCTGACGCGGGCGCGGGCGCGGCCGAGGGCGGGAGAGTGGAACCGGCCTGCGGGCGCACGGGGAGGGAGGCCGGCCCCTAGGGGGCATTTCGCAGGCGGCCCCCTTGCCGCCCTCTGAGAGGGCGGTTTTTGGAAGACCCAGGGGCCTCTCGTAAAATGCCTGACGGCCGTCGGCCGGGAGCCCGATGGCCGTTAGCCACGTCATTAAATCGTCCTCTGGAAGGGCGATTTTTAAAAATCGCCCTCCCAGAGGGCGGTGAGAGTCTATTTTTGTAATTTTTTCAAACAAAAATCTACTTTTGCAAATCTTTTAATAAATAAATACAAAAATACAAAAAATTCTTATAAAATTGGGCACTTACCTTAGGTGGTGTTTGAGTTAGTTTATTTTTCTAGCTTATAAGTCGCACGTAAAATGAAGAACATCATTAGCGCGTGATTAATTAAGTATTAACTATTAGAAACTTAAAAAATAGATTTATTTGATTTTTAAAGATAGTTTCATATAGAAAATTTTTGCAAAAAATACACCGTTTAGCAGTTCGGAAAACGTGCTTACGGGAAACGAGAAAATAAGCTACTGGCATAAGCCTTGCCGAACAGCCCAGGTGACTGGGGGAGTTGAAGAATTCTTCTCCGACCCCAGCTGGGCCAAGACAACCGTTGGATGGAGGCGTGCGGCTAGGATTCAATCTGACGCAGGCGGCCGGGAGTATGGGATATTTTTTTATTTTTAAAATTTTTTGTTTTTTAATTTTAAAACTAAACACTCCCGAAACTTATTTTCAAATCTAAACTTTTTAGTCATGCCACCCCATCTGGTGTAACAGGACAACGCTACCATGTCGAAGGAAGTTGGTGTGTCGGTGTTATTTTGTCACGCCAATCTAACTATCATGGCAAGATTTCTCCCACGCCAATTTAATTGTCGTAGCCAAACAACACCATCATGTCACGGGCATATGGCATAATAGTATTGTTTGGCTACGCCAGTTGGTTTAGATTTAGAAATAAATTTTCTGAAAGTTTATTTTTAAAAATAAAAATTAAAAGATTTAAATAATAAAAAATTATCGTATGGTACTTATGGCCCACGTGGCGGCCCAATAACGGACACAAAAATGCATTTGAACAGTAGTTGATTGTACAATTCTACGTTTGTACAGTGAATTGGGGACATAAAATTGTCACAATTATGGGTTTTGGTTGCTAATGGAGTTTCTTAAGTGAATTCAGAATACAAACTTTGCGTACGAGAAATACAAATTGTTACTGAAGATAGTGCGACTTCAGTGGAAAAGTGTGGAATAAGACATCAGTATATTGCGGGAAAGATTCAGAAAGGGACCTGACGTGTACTACTCGGCCCTGAAATTTGAGTCAATGATCGCAAACTCACTCTTCACATGGCTTTCAAGACTTGTTTATCTTCCTCCTGTTCCCTTTTCTTGGAACAATGCTCACTTAAGCAGCTAAAATGCAAATGTACTTCTTAAGGAGTGTATTGGCAAATGTACTTATTCACAACGTAACTGTATTATAAGACTAATCCCAATAGGAGGTTTTATATTGATGTTTTCAAGATAGCCATATAAGCAATAAGTGTTTGAAACTACCTCTCTAATATATGATTTTATGTTGTGGTTTTATAGACTCCAAATAGCATTTAATTTCATGACTTATCAAAAGTTGGTATTCGTATACTACATAAAACTGATTTCCTCTTACTCTTCTTAAATTTGATGCCATGTTATCAGAAAATCTTATATGACATGGTAATTAATGAGAATAAAACCCCATTAGGAGTAGCCTAAGTTGAAGCATTGCTCTGCTTCGAAGGTTGTGTATTTGTGCTGAAGTAATTATGAACATAATGCCGTCAATGATTTGTAGCTAATTAGCCGTTTGTTCTTCAGAATATCTACCTGGAGTTATGCAACGGTAAAACAAAGAGACGTGGTGATTTGACAATTTATTACCTGGAATGGTAGAAATGCTTCCAGAATCTGCCATAAAGCTGGATGGCAGATAAGTAAGGGACGTAATACTGCACCACGCCGTCACTGCAACCATTCATAACGATCGGCACAGCAATGCCGTAAGCGCTGCTCTCTCTGAACTCATCCCAGATATCGCCCAAAGTGAAGAACGGCAGCGCATTGTCTGAATCAGATTGCCTCCAACCATTCATACTCTTCTGTAAAGATAATCAAACTATTGAATGTTATAGAAGCCGCGGAAAGAACTTCAGAAATGGTAGTAGCAGACCACTGTCTGAAACACGCCTTGCTACTGAAATGAATTAATGAAGTTCTTCTCTGTTTTTAGTCAAGAAAGTGAGTTAGAAACAAAAAGAACATCTCTTTGGAATATATAGAACTCCAATTAGCCGTAAGGCAACTAACCCGACAACTCTTGAAAGATACATGCTGAAATGTGAGAAATGAAATGAAAGGGTATACATGCTGCATCATTATACCTTGGAGGAGCAGGCTGTCCGGACTACCGGCGTCGTGGCCTCGAGGAACCGATCCAGGTTACACCGTCTCGCCGGAGCGCCGCTGTCGGCAAACCTTCGGCCGCAATTCGCCATCAGCTCTGTGCTGATGATCTCTTCTGCAGCACTGATGTGTTGATTGGGGTTTGAAAGAAATGCAATTGTGTTGCTTTGCTTGTGTGGTGGATGGCATGGGAAGGTTTAGTGGAGTTTAATTAAGACCTGTTTAGACGTTAAACAGGTGCCATTATGCTATTATAAGTTGAGCAGGAGCTGGCGTTTGGCTTCCAGAAGTGGCACCCGTGCGCTGGAGTAGGCGGCGCGTGGTTCAGTTTGGACACGTGTAGGGCTGGGATGGAGTTGGCAGCTCATGACGATGAGTGGACCGGCCTTAATTAGGGCGGTGGAGCTGGGCACCCATGGACGGTGTCGTTTATGGGGCAATGCCGCGTAATTAATTAACCCGGTGATTCTGCATTAGCGGAGGCCTGGCTACCGCTACATCACCTCGGTTTGTAGCTCATGTTTTACCCTTTACTCCCACCGCACAAACATGGGCCTCATTTCGGTCCAGAAGAAAATGGATCGCTACTGGTAGCGATCCGATGTTCTCGCCGGCTGTAATGGGCTTGAGATGGGATAAAGAGCCCAATTTCATTGTTATCCGCAGGAGCTTTTCCCCCAATCTCGTCCGCCTCACAAAGATGGGCCTTCCTCTGCCCAAAATTTGGAGGCCCAACGTTGCGGGAGCTGGGTGGGTGAACACCGGGGCAGCCTGCAAACTGTAGCTCCTACTCTGCTAGAGAGGGTGTTTGATTCAGCTTCTCGTGGTAGTTTATAATTTATACGTAAAATGAGAAATATCATTAATAGTATTAGATGCTTTCATATAAAAAGTTTTTACAAAAAACATACTATTTTTATGTTTTGAGAAGTGTGCTAATGGAAACCGAGATAGAAGAAAAAAAAATAAATTGAATCAAACGCCCCCATAATCCTAGGCTCCTTTATCTTAGTCGGCCTGTTGGAACATTTGTCAAAAACACTTCTTTAGATAACAACTAAACTAAATACATGATTTCCCTAGAGAACGAATTAATTATTCAAACAGTAACGTCCAATACTGTTGCTTTTGCTAATCTGCCCTACACACAATCAAAGCTTCCTATCTGGTTAATTACAGGCTAGTCAGTTGTCTGCTCAAGTATATGGTCCTATGCACTTTTCACGCCGTGCTCCCCGGTGTTGACAACCTTGATCTGCTCAACACAAACACGTATATGGACGTTTTTATCTTCGTCAGTGATGGATTACATAGAATTCAGCGTTAAACAGAGTGATCACTTATCTGAAAAGAAAAACAGAATGATTTTATCTGAAAAAGCAGAGTGATCAGCAACTGATTGATACGTACCGCTGCGTGAAATCCGACGCAGAGGACGGGTAGCTCGACGGCCGCGACGGGGACGACGAGTTCGAGTGGTACGGCCGCGGCGGCATGGCGAGCTCATGGACGCTTCTCTCCAGCATCTCCAGCACCTTGCCCATCGACGGCCTGTTCGCCGGCACGGTCTGTATGCACCACAGCCCGATCAACGCCATCTTCCTCGCGATCTCCTCGCCTCCTGACGATCCGGGCCCCGCGCCGCCGCCGGCCGCGGCTGAGGCGGCGACGGCCTGCAGCACGCCGCCGTCCTCGAGCAGGTGGTCGTAGACCCAGAGCGGGAAGAACGTGCCGCTGGCCTTCTCGGCGTAGGCCTTGACGTTGCTCCCGCCTCCGACCATCTCCAGCAGCAGCATCCCGTAGCTGTACACGTCCGACTTGGTCGATATGTCGCCGAACCCACGGGAGAACACCTCCGGCGCGATGAACCCTATCGTCCCCCTCGTGTCCGCCATCGACAGGATGCTCTCCTTGGGGTTGCACAGCTTCGCCATGCCGAAGTCGGCGATCTTGGGCCGGAAATCCTGGTCGAGCAGCACGTTGTGCGGCTTGATGTCGAAGTGGATGATGCGCGTGTTGCACCCGTCGTGCAGGTACTCGAGGCCCCGCGCCACGCCGAATGCGATCTCCTGCAGCACCTCCCAGCCCAGATCAAAAGCCATCTCAGGGCTCACCGTCGCCGTCGCCGGCGACATCGAGTAGATGTACTTGTCCAGCGAGCCGTTGGGCATGTACTCGTAGACGAGAGCTCGCTTGGAGCCCTCGAGGCAGAAGCCGAGCAAGGAGACGATGTTGACGTGGGACGTCCGGCCGATGCTGATCACCTCGTTGAGGAACTCCTCGCCGTTGGGCTTGGAGTGGTGGAGGAACTTGACGGCGACTGCGCGGCCGTCGGCGAGAGCACCGCTGAACACCGTGCCGTAGCCGCCCTCGCCGAGCCTCTGGCTGAACGAGTTCGTTATCTTCTTCAGCTCCGAGTACCTGTACCTCCGTGGAGCTAACGATCCGTACTTCTGAAGAAGTTTCTCCACGTTTGCAGTATCTGTGCTGCTTCCACTGTACATGGCATTCAGAAAGCTAAAACGACTGCGCATCCGTCGACGACACTTGAAGACGACGACGGTGCATGCCAACAGCAAGACTGTTGCACCGATCGACAACGACACTGAAAGCGACGAAGCAAACATATAGTTAATTCGTGTAGATAATAGATAAAATAAATAATTTATCATGACATCATTATCGAAAAAAAATTGATCATCATGACATCTATGAAGAACAAGTTGAATTTGTGTTTGGACTAGTTAACCAAGAATGGAAGACTGAAGAGTATGCATACCTATCAGTATGACCTTTTTCCCTGACTTCTTTCCATCTGAAAGGGAAAATTCATTTGATTTTTAGTCAATACATATACAAAATGTCATAAGTCTAATCGAAACAATTGAATTGAAGAGACACACATTTATTTCTCAGATTAATCAACGAAACAATTAATTGACATACTGTTACGCGGCCGATTTGTGAGTTGCGTCATTAATTTCGTGATGACTAATTGGAGCTTGTTGGACCAATTAAGATGTTTGAACTATCACTTTGTCGTAACTAACAAAATCAAAGGACAAAGATGTCGTCGTACGTAAGTACAAATAGTATTCGGCAGTGGACAGAGACGTACGAATACCTAACCAGAGTGTGCAAGAACCGGCAAATGATCAAACTAACTACTCGAAGACAACCACCACCACCGCTAGCAGCAACATACCTTGATCAGTTCACACGATGAATCAGATCAGGGCTCAATTCTCAAACGATCAAACTAATAAAATGAAATCAAACAAAATCATCTTCGATCTGGCCGGAAACAGAAGTTAGTTAAACCTTTTGCTCCTATCATTGTGATTTCAAAGTCAAAGTCGATAAGTAAGCACTAACAACTAACCACACGTGGTCGGCTTTATTCTACATGTAAACGTAGGTGAGGAGAACGTGAAATTCCGGCTACTTGTAATTAAAGTGTAATTTCACAGATCACACTGGGGCTTACACCTATGTGTAATCCATTATTGGTTCTCGCCAAAAGATTGTTTCATACGATGAGATCGTGACGACCACTATATATTGACCCAGCAATTTATACTAATTAGTCCAAGCCCGTGCAAAGAGTCATTTCAGTACTAATGTACTGCCACTATTGCTAGTCATAACAAGTGCCTTGTCCTGAAAGTACACTTCACCTAATTATGCATGCATAAAGAGGACACCTTTTTCTGTTCCAGAATCACAATCTACCATTTTTTTTCGTTGTCAGAGAAAGGGAATATCTTTTAAGAAATTAGATACCGCGTACGGTCACCCATTGACACTAATTGTTACTCTGCCTCCAAATGAAACATGTACGTTTGAAAGTCAACATAGCTAAATCTTGGTTGATCCTAATTGCTTGTGCTGATCAATCACTAAATAGTTGAAATTTGCAATGTTCATATTCCATGACATAGTATAGTATGTATGTTCGATGTTTCTGCAATTTTGCAGTAATCAAATTCAGAAAAAAAAAACATGAACGAATTTAGCACAAAGAATAGATAGGTCTATACTTACCGCATCTCGCCGGGCGGTTTGAGCCGTCTGAGCAGATGCAGGCGAACGCCTCCGTGTCGGCGTCGTACCCGCACATGCCGCCGCTGGCATTGCACGCCATGCAGTCTCCGGCGGGCGCCCTCCACTCCAGCATGTACCCTCCCCGGAGCAGCTGCGGGTAGTCCGTCGGGCTCGCGCCCGGCACGCCAACCACCGGAACGGCCGCGTATTCGCAGCCGCCGGCGACGGCTCTGGCGGCGCTGTTGTTGTAGCTGGGGTCGAGCCGGACCACGGCCTGCGTTCCCGGGCACGTGACGTTGACGAACCCGGCCGGCGGCGGCCTGCTGCTGCTGGTGCAGTTGAAGAGGAAGACGAGCTGGCTGTTGGCAGGGCTGGCGGCGAACGGCGCGAGGCTGAGGCTGGCGGAGACGTCGATCTTGGGCACCGGGCAGCCGCTGCCGTCGGTCTGGACGTTGTCGTTGGCGACGACGACAGTGCGGTTGGCGTACGACACGCCGAGGATCTTGTAACCGCTGCGGAAGGAGCGGGCCAGCGACGCGCGGCTGCCGTTGCAGTTCACCTGGAACGCCGCCGGTCCGCACGGCGCGGACGACGACGGCGAGTCCGGCAGCCAGAACGGGTAGGCGATGGTCACGTTCCCGCACATCCTCGGCGCGCAGCTCGTGACGGCCGCCCCCGCGTGCCGCGGCGCGAGCAGGCACGCTGCCAGGACGAAAAACAGACGCAGCAATGGTGCATCCATCTCGACGATGGTCGACGGGTCAACCGACGACGGAGGACAAATTAACCACGGACGATTGGTAGCGCGCTGCGGCGAGGAAGAAGGTGAGCTGCCTGCGGTGTTGTATATAGATGAAGCGATCGAGCTGAGGATTTACGTGTGTAAGTTGACTTGGTTCGTCATTTGCATGGTCACTTTCTTGAACTTTTCTCTCCTCTGTATGAAACGAAACGGAGATCGGGAGTTCGTTGGGTTGGCAGTTGTCACTGCTCATATTAATCTGCACGATAGTTAAAGTTAACCGCGATTGGTGCATATGATGTACGTGATGATTACATCAGCGAGAGATTCTGGTAGGGTTTGGTGAGTGCGCACTTCAGCGATACCAGCGGACGGAACTTGTCTCACTGGGCCTACCAAGTGGCCGTACGGCCCAAATCTTGGGCCTGACCAGTTCGATGGTCCTAACAGGAAACACAATATCCGAGTCGTTTCCTTTCCGGCCCAAATTCTGGTCGATCCCATGGTATGGGCTGGAATTTTACGATGGGTCGCATCCACTTATCTGGAGCTTGGGCTGAAATGCTGAATGATCTTGATGCGTCCGTGAGAATTTTTACTGTTACTAATTTAATTTTTTTTAATTTATAAAACTAATTTTTGATTTGGTTAATTTGCAGAAATAGCCTCTTGCCGCCGTGGGCCACGGCGGTATTTAAAAACCGCCGTGGCCCAGGGCGGCGAATGGCCTCCCCGTTAGGCGCGGCTAACGGCGGCCCCGCTGTTAGCCGGGGGGCCACATGGCATTGCCGTCCTCGGGGACGCATTCGCCGCCGTCCCCTAGGGCGGTTTTTAGCCCAATCGCCACCCTGGAGGACGGTGGTTTTTAGGCCTCCCCTATATAATCCCTTCGCACACTCGCCGGCGCGTCATTTCCCCCTTCCGCCTCCAGCGTTCGTCCAATAGAGCTGAGGCAAAGGAGGAGCAGTACAGCGGCGAAGCCCTCACGGATTTTTGAGCCGAATCTAGGTATTTTTTTGCTCTCTCCCTGTTATGTAGTCAATTTTTTAGACAAGTGTTAATTAGTACTAGACGCGTAGTGTAATACCCGACATATTATGAAAATATTAACGGTTTGACATAACCATCGTTAGTATTAAATTTATTTGACCGTACTAAAAGAACATAGCGGACATGTAGTAAATTGTAGATATTTTAGAAATAAATATGCTCCGCCATGACCATCGTTGGTATACGTCATTTCGACACGTTAGATAAACCTAGCGTATAATTTTATTAGCGCTGCTGGGTTAGTTTGTAAAATGTAGAAACGGTAATGGTTTGACTCATACCTATAGCCTTTTTATGGAACGAATATTGATTAGTATAGATTAATAACTGTAGTGATATATCACAAAAGAGTTGTATTCGTGATATATCACGGTGAAGGAAATGTCAGAGAAGGACCATATGGAGTAGATTTATCGGAGTTCAACATAGCACAAAAGGAAATTATAGCTCCAGCTGAGAGAAGTTTTCCTGAAGTTTACAATTGGTTAATGAGGAGATTTGGAGTAGATCCTGAAGTAAATGCAATTACGGTGTACGTACTGGTTAGCTGGGCTGTGGAAGGTTTTTGGTGGGAATTGATGCCAATAGATTCGACGGCCAGCTGGGTATTTTTTGTGGAGAGTGCACTGCAGCGAGGATGGGCACCGAGCATCCTAGTGGTAGTGCATGACAGGGTCAGCATTGATCAGGCTGGTCCAAGTACAGCGGAAGGGCCCGATGAAACAGGGGAGCAAAATGAGGCAGAAGACGAGGGTGCCGGAGAGGAAGGAGGCCAAGAAGACATGGGACCTGGGGGGTTTGCAGATGAAGGGGAGAGACACCCAGGTCTAGTATAGGAGATGGAAATTAAAGACTCAGAACCTAAGCATATGGAGGATGATGGTTCTTCGGAGGACGATGTATACCCGGCAGAATGGGACAACGAGGACTTCTCCGGACTCGTTGTCTCAGAGGGGCACACCGTGGCATGGGAGTATCGGCAGAATGAAGTGGTGCAAGGCGCTAGTTACGCCGAAAAAGCACAGTTGACAGATACTGTGAAGATGTGGGCCGTGTTACTTGGGAGGGAGTTCTGGGTATCAAAGTCCATCAGATCAGTGTACGAAGTGAAATGTGCAAGTTCAAGCGATGGATGTCCATGGAGGATGTACGCATCGAGGAAGAAATATGACGACTGTTGGTCCGTGTCAATCGTGACGGAGCACAACTGCCATCTTCCGGGTGTTCAGAAGTACCACAGGAACATATCATCTGCATTCATCGCTTCAGAGCTGTATTATGCTGTTGTGGAGAACCTCCGGTTCGAGCCCAAGTCAATAATCAGGCGCATCGAGGAGAAGTACAAGTACACCATTACATATGTGTTGACGCCGAAAACCGCCGGGTGTGCCAAAAAGCTTGCTGACGATCTGGTTCGGCGTCTGGTGACACGCGAAGGCCTGTGAGATCTGCTTAGCTCCAGTGCAGGTCCTAAAATATTTGAGGTTCGCGGGCGTGCCAGTCAATTTGACCCAGCAATTGACAAGGAGATGAAGAAATTAGATTACTGATCCAATCGGCCAGCAAGCCGATACGGATTCCTTCCAGCCGATGCCGCTATGCTCGTGCCTGGGTCTCGTGCTCGCGTCCGGGTCCTTGTTGGTCCTCGTGCCCGGATCGGCAGCAATTGCGCAGTCGGCTATCGGCCGATACGGGCTGATGTAGACTCCTCGTAGCCGATAGCCGATGGCTCCTGTGTATCGGCTGGGAAACCGATAGCACTATGAGCAAATAGACAAGATGTCAGTATAACATGTGCATCGGCTAGAAGCCGATGATAAAATAGATATGCAGGATAGTAAGCCAGCCGACTGCCGAGGAAACACATATGCATCGGCTAGAAAACCGATGATAATATAGATGACCAAAACAGTATGGATAATACAGTCGGCTTTATAAAAAGATAACCTATCGGCTAAGCACTCCGATAGAACGTCGCATATACGCCGATCAGCCCGACAAGGATAAATCTATTATTATCGATCTAGTAGTTCAAACCTAACTGATGCAGCACAGATCGATAATAGTAAAGGAACCTCAACGAGCCGATAGACCTAATGCAACTGTGATGAAAATAACTTACCGGCTATACATTCCGATAAGACGCTTGCGCAAAAACCATCAGCCTAGCAGGAACGATTTATCGCTGGCAGTTCAGTAGGTCGGACCCAACCGATGCAGCACGAACTGATGATAAATCGCCCCCAGTAAACTGATAAGATCTACGCACGCGTGATGTGGTATACCTGATCGGCCTAAGAGGTCGGACCGAACCGATGCAGCCGTAGACAGATCCGATACACCGTGGTAAGCCGACTACCATAGACCGACTAGAATATCGGACCTAACCGAGGAAGTCCTAGCCGATTGGTAGTCGGGGTAACGAGACTTACCCTCTCGCAGGAGTTCGGACCTAACCGATGCAGCCCCGCTCGAGAAGCAAGAACCCGTTGGTAAAGGGTGGCGATGCGCCGAAGTTGTATTGATCGATTGATTGATAGTTTACAAGGTACCCGGGCATACGTATATATACCCCGAGTTGGTACAGTCCTAATAGGACACGAAACAGAAGTTTCCTAATTATAAAAGGAAAAACTAACAAACCCCGATCAGATACGAGATCAGGTTTCCTAAAAATCATCAAAACTACCTAATTAGTAGATAAGGTAATTGACTGCCATGTCGTGGTCTTCACGATTTCTTCCTGAATCTGGCTTCTTCTGATTAGCTTCCAACAGCTGATATATCTTCTTTCCTTAACCAAATCCAATGCGAACCGTGCCAAATTTTGGCGTTAACAATATGCGAAGGCATGGAGGGCCAAACAGAAGATAATTGAAAGGAAATTCGGCAGTTTTGAAGCTTCATACAATAATTTGCCTCGTCTACTGGAAACCATCTGTGCGAGGAATCCTAGCAGCTACTCCGAAATCAAAAGTTTCCCATCGTTACCAAATCCTGGGCAGAATGTCCTTCAGCGGGCCTTCCTCTCTCTGCAGGCGTGCATGTTTGCATTTCTTCATTGCAGGCCCATTCTCTGCATCGACGGCACGTTCCTAACTGGAAAATACAGAGGCCAAATGTTGACGACAATCGGAGTAGACGGGAACAACCAAGTGTTGCCCGTGGTCTTTGCCTTCGTCGAGAGCGAGAACACAGAGAGTTGGTACTGGTTTCTGAAGCTGGTTAAGGAAAAGGTGGTGGGGATGAGGCTAGATGTCAGGTTGCAGGAGGCAGGCCTTCTGCCGCTGTGTAGGCTGGTAGCAGCCGCAGCGGACCCGACTGACCCGGCGAAGAAGTGGGGTATCGACCGGTCGCTGATCACAGCTCTGGTGGACCGGTGGAGACCGGAGACGCACACCTTCCACCTCCCATGCGGTGAGATGGCCCCCACGCTGCAGGACGTCAGCCTCCTCCTTGGGCTGCCTCTAGCCGGTGATGCGGTGGGCCCAGTTGACGGGCTCCAGGCGTGGCGAGAGGACATCCTGCAGCGGTTCGCCCCGGTTCACCGTGCTTCGGGGCTTCCCCTCGTTGGCGAGATCTCCCCGTACACGCATGCGGGCCCTCTCAGGCTTGGATACTGAGCTACACAGTAAGAATGCTTTCTTGTTGTTTTATGTTCATCCTTCAGTCCGTACTAGAATTACAGTGTCAACTTCTTTATATGCTACTGCAGTCTGATCAGCTAGACCCGGAGGCCGACGCGTACTCACTGCAGAGGAGCCTAGAGGCGTACCTGTTGTGGCTGTTCGGGTGGGTGATGTTCACCAACTCGCACAGCCACGCAGTTGACAAGAGCTTGATCCCTTACGCGAGGGAGATAGCCGACGCCGAGGACGGTGCTGTTCCCCAGTACAGTTGGGGATCGGCAGTCCTTGCCGCCACGTACAGGGGTCTGTGCGACGGCTGCAGGAAGACCGACCTAGAAGCGGTCTTCACGGGTTGTCCACTCCTCCTACAGCTCTGGGCGGCAGAGCGGTTCGCGATCGGCCACCCCGTGGTGGACCACAGTCCGTACGAGTCCACCCTGTACGTGGATGTCCCACTGGAGGACTATCCGACGATGGGGACGGTGTGGTGTCGTCGTGAGGTATGTTCGGTGTTAGAACCGTCTCGGTTTTTTATGTTACTTGGACTAACGAGAACTCTTTTCTTGTTTGTAGCGTCGGTACGCTCACGTGCAGGTGCAGAAGTCGTACCCAGACTTCGTCATGGAGTTCGACAGGATCACGGACGACGACGTTGTCTGGGAGCCGTACAGCGCCGAGGCGGTGAACGCGCGTGCGCCGCGTGGGCTATCGTCCCTCTGCAACAGGGACCAGGCGTACTGGCTGACGATGACGCCGATGCTGTTCGACATTTCTGTCGAGCCGCACTGCCCGCAGCGTGTGATGCGGCAGTTCGGTATGCGACAGACCTTCGGCCATCCACAACGCCCGGGCGTACCGCAACACGTTCACAGGTATATGTGGAAATGAATATTCCGTATTGTTATGCATTGTGTCACCGGTTGTGCTCTGCAGGTTAAATCGGCGTGGCCAGGCCGCCGGTAAGTTGTGGAGACCCATCGTCATCGAGTACATCAACGACTGGCTCATTGCCACGGAGGACGTCATCACGGAGATGCACCCCTACACAGCCGCCAGGTACGAACAGTACCTTTCCTGGTACCAGCCTCGTACCAGACTACGGGTGACGTTCACTCCCGAGGCTCCACTGGCGCACGTCGCGGGGGTGCGAGACGCATACCCAACTGTTAACGCCAAAATTTGGTAAGGCCCTGTGTTAGATTCGGTCAAAGGGGAAATTGCAGTCAACTGGCGGAAATTGATCTAGAGGAGACCGATTCTGAAAGGAAGCCGTGAAGACCGCTGTTTGGCAGTTGTTTACTGTACCTATTAATTAGGCAAGTGTTTATCTTTAGGAAACCTGATCTCGTGTCCGGTCAGGTCTTGTTAGTGTTTTTTGGTATAATTAGGAAATCATGTACCGTGTCCTATAAGGACTCATGTAACTCGGGGTATAAATACGTATGCCCGGGGACCTTGTAAATTATCACTCGATCAATACAATTTCGGCGCATCGCCACCCTTCCGACGGGATCCTGCTTCTCGAGCCGGGCTGCATCGGTTAAGTCCGAACTCCTGCGAGAGGGTAAGTCTCGTCACCCCGGCTACCTATCGACTAGGACTTCCTCGGTCAGGTCCGATATTCTAGTCGGTTTATGGTAGTCGGCTTACCACGATATATTTAGTTTATCTATGGCTGCATCAGTTCAGTTTGACCTCATAGATTGATTAGATATATCACATCACGTGTGCATAGATCGTATCGGCTTACTGGGAACGATTTATCATCAGTTTGTGCTGCATCGGTTAAGTCCGACCTACTAAACTGCTAGCGATAAATCGGTCCTTCTAGGCCGATGCTTTATGTGCAAGCGTCTTATCGGAGTGCATAGCCGATAAGTTACCATACACATCACGATTGCATTAGATCTATCGGCCTATCGAGATCTCGCTATTATCAGTCTGTGCTGCAACGGTTGGGTCCGATCTACTAGACTGGATAATAACGTTATTCTTAATAAGCCGATGGGTTTTATGCGATGTTGTTATCGGAGTGCTTAGCCGATAAGTTATCTCTTTTTAAATATAGCCGATTATACTGCTCGTCTTGTTATATATTCTTGCCTATATTACTGTTACGACCGGCTAAGGGCTAGCCGATTGGTTTAATCTGCCAATCCGAGTGCAAGTGTGGACAAGTTCCCGGGCACGACCTCAGGTAAGGACTCGGGCACGAGCATAGACAAGAACCCGGGCATGGGCACGGACAGCAGATGAAGACCCCGGGAGCCGGTGTGAGCAAGGGCCTGGGCACGGGCACGAGCAATATCTTCACAGCAATACCAGTAACTTTAAACTATGATCGGCTGGGTTTTACTTAATTTATTTACTCATACATTCTGCTCGTTTATCTTACCAAGTTCATAGTTTTTTTTAGCATCTCTTCGATGATCGGCTAGCGTAATACTTGCTTATTATTATAATATTGCTCTTGCCGTCATCGGCTTTCAGCCGATGTATAAGTGCTACAGTGCTTATCGGCCATCAGCCGATGAGATGAGTCCAAGCCGGCTTCCATCCGATTGGCTCACGAATTTAACATTTTCTTCTCCTTGTCAATTGCAGGGTCAAATTGACTGGCACGCCTACGAACCTCAACATTTTAGGACCTGCACTGGAGCGAAGCAAATCTCCCAGGCCTTCGCGTGTCGCCCAGACGCCGGACGGCCCCCGGCGGGTTTTCGGCGTCAACACCAACACACCGCGACCAGGACTATTTCCGCGCGGTGAGTCAATGGTTTTCATACTATTTTCAACGGTAGGTACCACGCGCAACTAACCACGCATGTCCTGCTAAACAGGCAGACGATGCTAGGCAGGTCCACACGGAGCTCAGCCTACTGCGGCAGCGCCTCGAGGCTGGCATCCCTCTCACGCAGCAGGAGCAGACGATCACGTTCGACTGGATGTGCAACACGATGCGCTCGGTCGTCCGTGCTCTGACTTATCGCCGTTCCGATGCAGCCCCACCGATGCAGATACATATGCGAGGTCCCCATGGTGAAGGGACATCGGCAGGAGCGGCGGGTTCTGCAGGGGCCAGTACGTCGTGGGGAGCAGGTCCTTCTGGTACTGCCGGAGGATCGAGGTCGGCAGCCTCCACGATCGGGCGAGGATTGTCAGGTACGTTAGGATTGAACCTATTCTCCATAACTAACTACACTTTTTATGCGGCTGACGTGAACTTTTCTTTACCAGACCCACGCGGCGGATCTCACCACCACCTGGGGGACACTGGGCGGGGATCTGCCCCGAGCACCTCTGCTTGGATCTCTACCGAGGACGACCTCATTCCGGAGCAGGACGTGATCGGGTCGTCACAGCTCGGAGGTGCACCGCACACACAGCCGCACGACGCCGGTGCTTCCCCTGCTGCTCAGGCGGTTCGAGCCACCCGTGGGGTACCGGCAGACCTCCTGACGTACTCGCGCGGGCACGTGCGAGCGCAGCCTAGGAGGACGAGGAGGCGTATGACCTAGGGGCTATTGTTGTATTTATTTATTTATAGCTCTCGCATTACTTGTTTAAATTTGTCATGTCCATATTCACCCTCTCTAGACTCGATCCCATCCTTCAGATCTAACATTTCACAAATATTTACAACGATACTCCATCCTGTCTGTACCATTTCAAAAGGACAAACCACTTTCGGCGCATACCATGCGCGAGTACGGATCACTTTTACTTGCATAATATAGGCCGCGCGTGCGCCACATTGCGACAAGCGAGTTTTCGGTGCGTCGCTTTAGTCATGCGTCGTCACGGGCATTCTGAATGCATGGTCGGCCACTTCAACCGCTTTTTGCAAATGCATGTCCCTTATATTTTGACCTGTACGTCTCATAGGGAAATAGACGCACGACAACCTATATAAAAGCACCATCATAGTAGCAGAGGGCCTTCACCTAGGCCCTCGGGCAAACTTCGCACCGTTTATAAACTACGGCCACTACCTGCCTCACTAGTTTTCTTTTCTTCTTGTAATAGCATCGAACAATGTCTCCTACACCTCTTTTCGTGGAGGATTGCAACTGGCGATATTTAGGTTTCGCTTTGGTACTGCCACCTTGGGCTGAACACTCGATATGCCTTTGTGGTGACCGTTGCTGGCTACGCGTATCTCATCAAGAGGAGACTTACGGCTGGAGATACTTCGAGTGCGTGCACCAGAGTCCCCAGGTACGTGTTTCAGTCAAGTCTTTGTCATATTCGTTTTTACGCCCACGACTCTTATACCAGGATATTTACCTTAACAGACCGAGGGAAGATATTGCGGCTTCATCGAGTGGATTGACAACGGCAACCCGGAATATGACTACCTCCCGTTAGACGAAAGCATGGCGCAATACATGGCCAGGAGGGCGGAGCACGAACAACGTCTAGAGCTAGAAGGGGCAGACTGGAGAAATCGACCTCTCGGACTACCGCGATGGGAGGACCGTCCAACGTGCGCTTGTAGTAATCGTTGCCAGGTCGTCAGGTCGAGAAGGCCAGGAACTCTGCGACGCAGAAGCTTTGTTTGTCTGAACATTCTTGACAACAATATCGATGTAAGTTCAAGCCGCACCTTACTTCCTGCAGATAGTTTACCTTCACCAAACGTGACGAATTTACTAATCAAACTCGTCTTACAGGATCCTCCAAGGAGGTGTCAATTTAGACAATGGATTGACAATTTCATGCCGTCATATTTATCACGGCACTGGAACATGCAACCAGAATCACCAGCCGACTATAGCCTGTCTAGATCATACCATGAACGAATCGCCCGCTTTTCTAGGAACCGGTGACTAGAACGAGCGGATACATTATACTGCTAACAATGTAGTATCTCTTGTTGTATTTCGTACTATGGGTGTCGCATTCATCATGCCGCAATGCGAACGGCTCGCATCTAGCTAATATCACTATGCTATTGTACGTGCACTGCGTAAGTATCGACCGAGTGGATGACGAATAATACAATATATCGTCTTCCAATGTCGAATTAAAAATCATTCAGTACGTACATTTTTGGGGTTAAAAATTAGCAACAAAATTTTCAAATTTGGTAATTTGCAAATGGCTCCAGGGGGCTGAGGCCTGGGCTGGGCAATGGTCCGATCGGGAGGGGGCAACGGTCCGATCAGGGGTATTCGGACGGTCCGATCCTTAGACGGACGGTCCGATTTGGGGCAACGGTCAGTCTGATCAACGGTCCAATCCGGGGCAACGGTCCGATCGTGTGCATTCCGATGGCCCGATCCTTGGGCGGATGGTCTGATCTTAGGCAATGGTCAGTTCGATCAACGGTCTGATTCGAGGGGCAACGGTTCGATCAGACGATTCGGACGGTCCGATAAATAAGAGGACGGTCCGCTACCTAAGCGGACGGTCCGCACAGGGATCGGACCGTTCGAATCGCCGGCGGTACGCTATGCATTCGCCGCCGTCCCCGAGGGCGGCAACGCCCCGCGGCCGCCGTTAGCCGCGCCTGGGGAGGCCATTCGCCGCCTTGGGCCACGGCGGTTTTTAAATACCGCCGTGACCCAGGCGGCAAGAGGCTATTTCTGCAAATTAAACAAATCAAAAATTAGTTTTATAAATGAAAAAAAAATTAAATTAGTAACAGTAAAAATTCGCGTCCGTGATGCCCTTGTTCTCCGCGGCGGCCCGGCGTCGGCGGCGGCGCTGTAGGATTGCGGCTGCTGGCGTCTCGCCTCGTGAGCCGCCGGCTTCTCAACCGTAGCTCATAGGCATGGAGGGAGTCGCCGAACAACGCTAGTGTCCGGCCCCGCCGCGTTGGTGGTGGTGGTTACTGGTTACGGCGGCGGATTTGGGATGGATTACAACACAACACAGGCAGCAGGGAGATGGGCATCCTGCCCTGTACTCGCCGCGTTGGGCGAGGCATTGGTCGAGCAGACGCGCAGGAGTGAGTGGTAGTGGAGCTCTTGATTTGGCCAGAAGCTTATCAAGAGCTCGCGCCCGCTTCTTTGTTTCTTCAGCAAGAGGAGACCACCAAAGCAACCGAGTAATTAACTTGCTCTTTGATTGTGTTACTGTTTTCCCTCGAAAATTTTCTCACTGTGATGATGCTAGTTATTGCTCGTAGATCAAACTTGGGAAAGTAGAAAATGTGATAATTTGGCACTGGTTAATCGTTGCCAGGGGTAGATCAAATTATCGAATGAAATTATGAAACAAGTTTGGGGGATGAACAGACTTCTGAAATATCTTAGATTCAGGCATTCAGCTACCTTAAACACACCAAGCAATTCCATGAATGTGTGGTGATAGATGATACAATACCAAAATTTGATTCTTGTGTCTTACTTGCTGAATACTGCAGGTCATGTTTTTGCATAGTTGGTAGTCATCGTAGGATTTTTTTTAATTCACTAGGCTTATCTCCTCAACCTTTAGCACTTCACTAAGAGCTCGTGCAACTTTGGTATTTCTACTAGAACTTGTACTTTCTGTATTCATCTCTTGAACTGGATGTTCTCTGAAAAACAGAAATAGCATAGATGAACTTCACTGAAAATATTACCAGTACACATCAAAATGTGTAGAGAAAGTATCTTACAGTAATTCACTGAAATTTTGCTTTGGTGGCATTTCCAGTTCGTCCAAACTTCTCTCGAACATATCTAAAACCTGGGTTATTGTCGGGCGGTGCATAGGTAATACTTGTACACACCACAAGCCAATTAAAGTCATCTTTTTGGCAATTTGCTCAACCTCACTTGTGACTTCACAGGCTTGTAATCCGTCATCTAGAGCAAAGTGGTCATAGATCCAATCTGGAAAGTTCTGTTCACTAGAATTGTCAACCACTGATTTTGCACTTTTCCGGCCTCCAACCATCTCTAGCAACATCATTCCGTAACTATAAACATCTGACTTTGTTGAAACAACTCCAAAGGTTCGATAGATAACTTCAGGAGCGATGAATCCAATTGTTCCTCTAGCACCTGTCATGGAAAGCTTGCTCTCCTTGGTACGGCACAATTTAGCTAAACCAAAATCGGCAATCTTTGGGCAGAAGTCCTGGTCCAGAAGGATATTTTGAGGCTTTATATCAAAATGGATGATTCGTGTATTACATCCGTGGTGCAGGTACTCTAGCCCACGAGCAATTCCAATTGCAATCCCGTAAAGTTTTTCCCACCCTAGAATTTCTTTGGGATTTTCTGAGTAAATGTATTTGTCCAGAGAACCATTGGGCATGTACTCATAGAGAAGAGCTCGTTTTGAGCCCTCCACACAAAACCCAAATAAGCTAACAATATTAACATGAGAGGTCCTGCCAATGCTCATAACCTCATTCACGAACTCCTCTCCATTTCCTTTTGAGTCATGCAAGAATTTCACAGCAACCAGACGACCATCCTGTAGCCTTCCTTTGAATACTACACCATAACCTCCTTCTCCTACCTTAGTATTAAGACATGATGTTATCTTTGTTACCTCCGAATACTTGAATCTTGTTGGAGCTATTGATCCATAAGATACTATTAGGGCCTCAATGTTCCTTTCACTGGTGCTGCTACTCTTTGTGCAAAGGAGATATCGTAGTTTTTTCCCCTTCCTATGCCATATCAGCACATATATACATGGTAAAAGCAAGCCTGCAGCTGCTGCTGTCAAAACTGAAATTAAAACACATGTTATTTCCTTTTACAAAATCATAATGGTATACTATGACGGCTTATGGTTCAACGGTAAATGTTTTTAACTTACCTATTAGTATGATCCTCCTGCCAGTATTCTTGCTGCCTGTAGTAACACACAAACTTAGTTAACAAAAGTAATGTCAAGAGCAGAATATGTGATGGTGTCCCAAAACAAATGAAGTATTATGTTTGAAGTT
The DNA here is from genome assembly GCA_003991445.1 of Oryza meyeriana var. granulata. Lineage (NCBI taxonomy): Eukaryota > Viridiplantae > Streptophyta > Magnoliopsida > Poales > Poaceae > Oryza > Oryza meyeriana. The sequence goes on along the minus strand of RYFJ01002853.1, from coordinate 48,707 downwards.
TAATATTCTTTAGATGATCTATATGCTATACCCAACCCACCAATCGCATAGAAAAATAATCTTCAAGTAGTGAACTAATTCTTTGACTGATGATGTGATTATTCTTAAATCAGGTTTGACACAAGGGATAATTAACAATTATTATAGGTCATCTTGTCTGGATGAACATATTTGTGGAAAACTACTACTCTATATCATTGCTTGCATGTCAAACCTATTGGAAGTACTGTCCGAAATATTAGATTTCTCTGCTATAGAGAAAAGCAACGAGGAATGTTTAGGCCTGGTTCAGAACGCAGGTATTACATAGGAAACTTCAATTCCCATGGTACTTGAAAAAAAAAATTCTGCATTCCAAACGAAGCTAGCAGAGTGAGCAGCTTGGCTAAGCAGCTGCTGTGATGGGGAAATGCATACTGCCCTATTTGGAATGCAGGACTTCAGGGGAATGGCTCCCAGGGAAACGGCTCAATTTCTGCCAGGAAACGGCAGCTTACAAACGAGCTTACCACAGATCATCCCCGGGAACACGCCGTGGAAGCATTGGCACTCCAGCCCATCGTTGGTGATATTGACCCGGCACTGGCCAGTCTCCCAGGCCCGCCGTGTACTCTAGAAGAAACCACCGTTCATGAGGCCCTGGTAGTCCGCCCCTACCGCGCCCTCAGAACACATCGCCTGTGACTAACCAATTTTTTTTGGCACGGTTGGATGACAACCACATATAGCGAGCAAAACAAGAAGCGAGAAATACCAATGAAAAAAGACGGAAAGAAATATAATTATGAGAATGAAACGAGCATACCGCAGACGAACACCGGGGACACACCGTCGGAGCAGTGGCATTCAAGCAAATCGTTGGTGACATTCACCCGACACCAGCCGCCGCTCTCCGAGCAAAGCATGCAGTCGCCCTGCCTCGCCGTGTACTCCAGCAGAAACCCACCCTTGATGAGGCGCTGGTAGTCCGCCCCTTTCGCGCCCTCGAATCCCAACACCGGCATCATTGACACCGTGCAGTTTCCCGTCAGTTGTTTCAAACCGTCGTCAGGCTTGTACTTCCCTGCAAGCCAGGTATACGAGTTGGACGCTTCATTTCCCGCACAACTCACGGGCGCCCAAGAAGGTGGAAGCTGCCGTCGACTCCGCGTGCAGTTGAAGAGGAAGAAGAGCTCCTGGTTCATGGTGCTAATATTGAACGGCGTGAGGCCGAGGTCGGAGGAGGCGTTGAAACGGCTCTCGACTTCGCAATCGCCAGCCGACAACTCGACGTTGGTGACCAAGAAGGAGCTGTTGTGGTAGAAGATGTTCTGGATTTGGTATGTCCAGAACGCGTTCTTGAGGGAAGCGTTGCCAGGGTCGCACTTGACCTGAAAGGCTTGGTGGCCGCACTCCGGCGGATGCGTGCCGGCGAGCCAGAACGGGTAGCCGATGGTAAGGTCCCCGCACTTCGCCGGCTCACAGAACAGCGATCTGGTCGTGTTTATGCCATCATCGGTGGAGCTAGCTACTGGGAGAGTAAGCAGTAAGCAGAGCACGGCAGATGCAGGAGCAGGAAATGAATGCATGCTGGAACGGAATACATAAGACTGCGGGGGTGCTGCTCGATCGACGCGCAGCAGATTTGGGGAACGATGATAAGAAAAGTGACGATGATATTGAAGATGTGCAGCTGATTGAGCGTGGCTACTGCTACTGGCTAGGATAGGCGAAGATGGTGCCTCATGCAGTAGAATTCAGCTTCAGCTAGTCCGAGTTGAAAGCTTTGTTATTATTTGACGTGTGGAAACTTCTGCGTGCATATCTTTGGTGTTGATTGTCTCTTTATGCTCCGTTCGAATCGGTTTTTGTGGTTGGCTTATAAGTCGTACGTAAAATAAAAAATATTATTAGCGTATGATTAATTAAGTATTAGTTATTATAAACTTAAAAAAATAAATTATTTGATTTTTTAGAAATACTTTCATAAAAAAAATTTTGAAAAAAATACCTCGGTCCACCGACGGTGGCCGCGAAGACAAGAGTCTACTAGCTAGTCTTCTGGCAAGATTTGCATAATGTAACGAAATGGCTGGGCGACTTTGACTACGTGTCTACGGGAGGAAAATCGCGACGCTAATTCATTCTTATCGTTACTTACTAGCGACTCCCTCGTCAACAGGGGCTGGTCTCACTGTTGTAGTTTTCTTTGAAGGAAATGGCAAGGCTGATCTTAAACGGGAGGGTCAGCTTGGTGGAGGTGTTCCAGGTCGGGACATGGCAGTTGGTCGAGCTCAGGTCCTCCAGCTTGCGGAAGTCACAGGTGAGTAGAGAACGTTCCCCGTATGGTATGTTCTAGGGCCGTCGATGGCCAGGAGCAGGGTGGCCAACCGCTCCAGGCCTCCAAAAAATGAAGGGCCCTAAAATAGATTAGCCCAAGGTTCAGTAATTCATATATTCTGTTACACGTCCGACATAATTTTTATCTTAAGAAATACTAGACGGATAATATTTTTTAAGTAGAATATGAGGTCACTAGTTAGTATAATTTTTACTTTTTAGCATTAAATATTTAATATATTTTCACATATGGTATGAAATGACATATATTGGATTTATATAATTATGTGAAAGTGTGTCTTAATTGTATTAAACATATATGTTCTTAGTATTTTAGAGCCCTATTTTACATTTCGCACCGAGGCCCCTAAATCCTGAAGACGGTCCTGGTTTGTTCATGATGTCAAACCCGAACTCTGAAGAGGTCCGGAGAGTTGCGACGCTGGTGGAGTTGTTGCAATCTACCTGGTAATCTAGAGAACCACACGACCTATCCGTCGGGCTTTGAGTGATCCAGAACGGAGAGGAGATGGTCAGGTTGCCGCATTTCTTACTGGCCAAGCAGCCTCCTCCGTCCTCTGCTCCCGTCGCTACCTCAGCGAGCATGAGCAGTAACAACCAGACACAGTTCAAGGCGAAGAAGCTAGGGACCATTGGAGCATAAGATTCGGGAGGTTTGCAGTAACGAATTGAACAGGAGTGAAGCTTATCGGTGATGTTTTCTGGGAAGAAGGCAAGATGCTAATGGCCACTGTAACAAGTAAACAGGGTCCGATCCTATATTCCTGGCTAGCCCCGGAGTGACGGGAGGTTTCTGCCTGGGCTCGAGAGCATCTGGCCAGGTACAATCACAGATGGACTGGATTGGTAGGCTGGTATCCCGCATGAGAAGTGAGAACAGAGCCGAGGTCAAGTCGCGCACTATCCTTGCCCAGATCAAGACGTTAGCAGCTTGCCAAGCCAGGTTCCTGGGTGTTGCTGGGGTAAACCTTTCCTTTTTTTGGTGTTTTTTCTCGTGTCTCATATTTTTATGTTTTCCTACGCACTTATATTCTTTCAATTTTTATTGTAACTGATTGATTATTATCAAGTTTCTTTATGATACACCATGCTACCGTATATTAATAGGTCGTACTACTAATTTAACGGTGCATATCTATTCTACACTAAGTAAATCTTCCTTATAATATATGCAGTACGTACCAGTATAAGATTATCGTGAGAAAAAAAATCATGGCATATATATAGTTTATTAGATATATTTTAAGATTTGTGCAAAGATTAATCCTAATCTCATATCTCTATACAAATTTTTCGAAATTATCAGTTATTTAAAAAGCACCCACACAAATGAAACGGTATTTCAACCATACTCAGTGCCTCTCTATCATCTGGTTGCCATCAGATTGTTTGGAGGTTAATTTATACTAAACGCATGCATTGTTAGTTCCTCTCTACTAGTTGTACTAACTTATCAAATGGATAAGTTAAACCGGATTGCTGCGGCGGCTGCCATGTCAAGAGGAGACCATCAGCGCTCATAGCGGTCGCGTTTGCCCTCGCCACATCTCCGCAGCACCGGCACGATCACAGCGTCCCAGCTCTCAAGAAAGTAGACAGACTCGTTGTAACGCTCTTTGAGGCGAGCGAACGTGTTGTTGCGCCATTCCGTCTTGACGAGACCAATGTCACGCCTCTCCGCCGGCGCCGAAGCTTGGTGCAGTTGTAGTTGTAGAAGATGAGGTTCTGATTGACATGGTTGATTGAGAAAGGCCGACAAAGCTTGGAGGAGGTGTTGGACATCGCCACATCGGGACATGGCAGTCACTGGAGTTGACGACGCTTCCAATCTTTTGGACATAGGCGATATATACTTCCTCTGTCTCTGAATACAAGAGATTTAAATATTTAAAATACGTTTTAAAATATAAGGTATTGTAGAGTATTATTTGTCCCTTTAGTCACCACCTATTTAAATCTCTTCATATATTGCCTCTAACCATCCCCTTACTTTCCCATTTATAAATATAGGTGATTTTAGTCTTCCTATTTATTCACAAATATAAGTGATTTTAGAGTACTAGTTATCATATCAATCAATTCTCATTTAAATTTCTTTTCATCCTACCTCCAACCATACTCCCACCCTAATCATCTCTTATTTAATAGGAACATTCTAGTATTTTCTCTTAATTGTTAATAATCACTCTAAAAGAGCCCCAAACCCCTTATATTTGTGAATGAGAGGAGTATCTAAGTAAGGAGCATCATAGTCCTTTTCTTATATCCTTAATTTTTCCGAAACAAGCTAGAATCTCTTGTACTATTTGAAGACAGAGGGAGTATGGAGCTGTTGCTATACAAGATGTCAATGATCTGAAAGTTGAACAACAGGTTACTATGAGAGTACCCGAGGTATAGAGTGTTGTCATTGCAAGTACTCCCTCCATCCAATTATATAAGTATTTTTAGTTTATTTGATAGGGATTAAGATTAAGGTGGTGCCCCTCATTAAATAATGGTTGAGATAAGATAAGAAGAAATTTAAGTAGTGGCTAATTAATGGAATAAGTAGTAGTATATGAATATTTATATTTTTTACATTAAATAATGGTTGAGATAAGATGAGAAGAAATTTAAGTAGTGGCTAATTAATGGAATAAGTAGTAGTATATGAATATTTATATTTTTTACAAGATTGAAATGCTTTAAATGCTTATATTATTGGACGGATGGAGTAACTTGGAATCCCAACCATGGACAGCCGTACTCTGCCTCCGTGACGAGCCCAAATGGCGCAGAGATGCTCACGTAGCCATGTTGCTGCATCTCCCTGCCTTGCAGCTAGGGATGAAAAATGGTTCAGATAGTTTTTGAGATCTGGACGTTTTTTGGAAATGGATAGTGTGGGACAGATATTTTTCGGATAGTTTCGGAAACGGAAACGAATTCGGATATTTTTTTCTCGGAAATAGAAACGGATACGGTAAGACTAGTATTCGGTTGAAAACTATTTGGATATTTTCTCAGAAATTCACAAACTAGACACAGTCTAGCCCATATACCATATCCACCAAATTGATCCAAATAGACTACTTAGAGACGATTATAGTTGTTGTTATAGTAACTAATAATATGTGAGCATGATTGCACTAATATTAGTGTATATCTTGCACTAATATAGATGGATATATGAAATTTGTTGAGAAGCATGTATCAGGGTTACTTCTAGAGATAAGAAAAGACTGTAACTAATACTATTTGTATATCTAGTTGTATTACTAGTTGCTAAAACTTAGAAATGTTGATAGTTTTAGAAAAAAAAATAATAACCCATATCTCTTCGTTGGTTTAGGAAGATCAGTTTGAGGAGTTTTTATATTTCGATAAATATTCGTTACTGTATTCGTTCCGATTCGTATTTGCTCCATATCTGTATTCAATAATACTTAATTCTATTTTTGCATTTGGGGTTGATTCCGATTCTCAAAAAATATGAAAACAAATATATCTAGTTTTCGTTTGTTCCGCATCTGTTTTTATCCCTACTTGCAGCCTTCTCCTCCTTGTATGTCTGGTTATCTGGTGCTGCTGCTGAGAGTATCAGAAGCAACGACCAGACCACCCACATCGAAAGGCTGACGAAGATGAACATGGCAGGCGGATGCATCGGAAAACAGGAAAAATATTTCGACTATTGCAGCAACGGACTAGCGGGCGAGTTGGCCATGGGGTTGTGAGTAGTAGTGAATAATGAGAGCAGAAGGAAAGATACGTCTATAAGGTTACGTTTTTTTTTCAGTTTATTCATCGAAATATTAAATAAATTATTTGTTTTACGCTTTAAATATATATTTATTAAAAAATTCTACTACCGCTTGTTTTTCTTATTTGTCTAATTTTTTTAAAGATATTTAATTTATATTTATAATCAAGTTGATAATTCATAGCAATAATTCACTCAATAATTTAAATCGAACGGACTCTAAACTTGACCCTAATAGTTTAAGCAAATCAACTAGAGAGTAACATACCAGACGGGAGCTCCTCGTAGCTTCTAGCCATTGGCGTTCGCCTAGCTTCTCGAACACCGGCAAGAAGACGGGGCTGTAGCCTTCCAAAAAGTACCTATCGTAATGCTCTCCCAGGCGAGCGAATGTGTTGTTACGGCATGTATGTAGTCTCCACGAACACGAGCCCCACTATTTTCCGCGGTTCAGCCTCTAGCGCCTTCTTGCAGTTGTAGAACACAAGGTTGATTCTAAACGTGAGGGCCATATGGCCTATTTGTATCTGTTTCTATGTGATTCAGAACGGAGAGGAGATGGTCGTTTGGTTGCCTCATTTCTTGCTGGTCGGGTAGTCTCCTCCGTCGTCAGCCCCCCTCTCTGGCTCGCTGCCGCGGTGAGCATTAGCGCTATTCAGAGAATCAGTTGACGAGAATCTAAAATAATTGGATTTCTCAACTTCTATCTTTCAATTTATTTTCTGGATTCGTAAAGTCTTTGTCCATCTGATGTGCATCAAGACATACTTATATTATAATTACAAAATTCACATCCCTGGGGCTCGATCCCACAACCCTCAAGTCACATGTGCGCGCTTCTTTCACCGAGCTACGGGCGTTTTTGTGAATTTACATAAGACATACTTATATTATAATTACATACGTTTTGTGTATTTATATAAGACATACTTATATTATAATTACATGCTAGTTATATTATAGTTACACTATAGTTCTACTGCAGTTATATTGTGTGATTTCAGTGAAAAAAATTCTGACGAGTGATATATAAGTTGACTTATCAGCCCACGGTCGGCCGGAACTTGTCTCGCTGGGCCTACCATGTGGGCTTTACGGCCTAAAACGTGGCCCAACCGGAAGCACAAATCGGCCTCGTTCGGTAAGGCCCAAATCTTGGCCCATCTCATTGTATGGGACGCAGTTTTTCTGATGGGTCGCATCGATTTTTCTGGAGCTTGGGCTGGATGCCTGGATGGTATTGATGCGTCAGTTCTGCCGTTGGTCTCCGCGGCGGCGCTGTAGGGTTGCGGCAGCTGCTGCCTTGCCTCGTGAGCCGCAGAAGCACAAGTAAACGCTGGAGGGAGTCGCGGAACAAGGCTAGTTTCCGATCTCCACGCGTTGGTGGCATAGTTATTAGGACCAGACCGAACAATGAACCGGCGAGGCCATCGGTTCATTGGTTCACTGGTCGAACCGTTAAGAACCGGTTAAATCGCTGGTTCGATAGATTTAGACCGGATGAATTGAACCGATCATAAAATATATTGAACCGGAGCAATATATATACATATACAATCGATTTATGGAAATATCTATATATTTAAGCTACGATTTTCGTAAAAATTTGTTCATTTTCTATAGAAATAGCAAAACATGCGAGCTGAAGTTGATTAATATTAGCTTTACCATCCAGCTAACCTCTGCGCCGCCGCCGCCGCCTCCGTGTGCCTGCGCCTCCGCGGCCGCTGTTGTGCGCCTGCGCCGCTGCCGCCGTGGGCCGCCGCTGTGCGCTTGCGCCTCTGCCACCGCCGCCGCCGCTGTGCGCCTGTGCCTCCGCGGTCGTGCGCCTGCGCCACTGCCACTGCCGCCGTGCGCCGCGTGCGCCTACGCCTCCGCTCCGCGCCTGCGCCTGCGCCGCTGCCTCTGCCGCTGCCGCCTGCGCCTCAGCGGCCCTACCTCCGCGGCCGCCTGTGCCTGCGCCTCCGCGGCCGTGCGCCTGCGCCGCTGCCGTGCGCTTGCGCCTCCGCGGCCGTGCGCCTCCGCCGCTGCCGCCTGCGCCTCTGCGGCCGCCGCTGCCGCCTGCGCCTCCGCGGCCACCGCTGCCGCCTGTGCCTGCGCCTCCTGCGCTTGCGCCTCCACGGCCGTGCGCCTGCGCCGCTGCCTTCGGCGTTGCCGCCTGCGCCTGCGCCGCCGATGGGGATCGATTCGATCGATTTAGGCCCAAAGCAGAGAGCAGCACAGGCAAGGCAACCATGAAAAAAACATTTACGATTTTGCCCTTACCCAGTTGTGTGATCAAAAAAAAAGAGGGGTAACATGGTCCACAAACAAAAACCGGTCGGTTCCAATAAAACCATCCGGTCCACCAGTTTCGTAAAAAACCGTCCGGTTCAACCGGTTTTTACCGGTTCGATTGCACGGACGGTCTTTTAAGTGAACCGAGCCGGTATAGTCTCTGGTTCGGTCTTTTACCGGTCCAACCGCCGGTCCGGTCCGGTTCTAATAACTATGCTTGGTGGTGGTGGTGCTTACTGGTTAGGGCGTCGGATTGGGGATGGATTACAACGGAAGCAGTGGGGACTGGGCAGATGGCATCCTGTTCCTACCCTGTACTTGCCGCGTCGGGCGAGTATCATTGGTCGAGCAGACGCACTGGAGCAAGTGCTGGTGGAGTTCTGGATTTGGCCAAAAACTTACCGAGAATACAAGACCGAAGAGAGGCGCCGCTTCTTTGTTTCTTCAGAGAAGGCCATCAAGGAACCAAGTAACTGCTCTTTGATTGTTTACTACTTTCTCTTTAAAATTTCTGCACTGTGATGATGCTAGTTGTCGTGCTCGTAGATCAAACTAGGATAGGTAATGTGATAATTTTGGCACTGAGTTGTAAATCGTAGCCATGGGTAGATCAAATTGTCGAATGCAATTACGAAACAAGTTAGGGAGGAGATGAACATAATTCAAAAACATCTTAGATTCAGCTACCTTAAACACACTAGGCAATGCCATGAATGTGTGATGATACATTGCCAAAATTTGATTCTTGTGTCTTGATTTCTGAATACCGCACGTCATCTTTTTGCATAGTTGGTAGTCATCGTATAATCTTTTGAATTCACGAGGCTTATGTCCTCAACCTTTAGAACTTCACTAAGAGCTTGTGCAGCTTTAGTATTTCTTGTAGAACTCGTACTCTCTGTATTCATCTCGTGAACTGGATGTTCTCTGCAAAACAAAATTAGCATTAATGAACTTCACTGAAAATATTACCCGTCCACGTCAAAATGTGCAGAGAAGGTATCTTACAGTAATTCACAGAAATTTTGCTTCGGTGGCATTTCCAGTTCTGCCAAACTTCTCTCGAACATATCTAAAACCTGGGTTATTGTTGGGCGATGCATAGGTAATACTTGTACACACCACAAGCCAATTAAAGTCATCTTTTTTGCAATTTCCTCAACCTCACTTGTGACTTCACAAGCTTGTAATCCATCGTCTATAGCAAAGTGGTCATAAATCCAGTACACATCAAAATGTGTAGAGAAAATATCTTACAGTAATTCACTGAAATTTTGCTTTGGTGGCATTTCCAGTTCGTCCAAACTTCTCTCGAACATATCTAAAACCTCGGTTATTGTCAGGCGGTGCATAGGTAATACTTGTACACACCACAAGCCAATTAAAGTCATCTTTTTGGCAATTTGCTCAACCTCATTTGTGACTTCACAGGCTTGTAATCCGTCATCTAGAGCAAAGTGGTCATAGATCCAATCTGGAAAGTACTGTTCACTAGAATTGTCAACCATTGATTTTGCATTTTTCCGGCCTCCAACCATCTCTAGCAACATCATTCCGTAACTATAAACATCTGACTTTGTTGAAACAACTCCAAAGGTTCGATAGATAACTTCAGGAGCGATGAATCCAATTGTTCCTCTAGCACCTGTTATGGAAAGCTTGCTCTCCTTGGTACGGCACAATTTAGCTAAACCAAAATCGGCAATCTTTGGGCAGAAGTCCTGGTCTAGAAGGATATTTTGAGGCTTTATATCAAAATGGATGATTCGTGTATTACATCCGTGGTGCAGGTACTCTAGCCCACGAGCAATTCCAATTGCAATCCCGTAAAGTTTTTCCCACCCTAGAATTTCTTTGGGATTTTCTGAGTAAATGTATTTGTCCAGAGAACCATTGGACATGTACTCATAGAGAAGAGCTCGTTTTGAGCCCTCCACACAAAACCCAAATAAGCTAACAATATTAACATGAGAGGTCCTGCCAATGCTCATAACCTCATTCACGAACTCCTCTCCATTTCCTTTCGAGTCATGCAAGAATTTCACAGCAACCAGACGACCATCCTGTAGCCTTCCTTTGAATACTACACCATAACCTCCTTCTCCTAGCTTAGTATTAAGAAATGATGTTATCTTTGTTACCTCCGAATACTTGAATCTTTTTGGTGCTAGGGATCCATAAGATACTATTAGGGCCTCAATGTTCCTTTCGCATGCACTGCTAGTCTTTGTGCAAAGGAGATGCCTTAGTTTTTTCCCCTTCCTATGCCATATCAGCACATATATACATGGTAAGAGCAAGCTTGCAGCTGTTGCTGTCGAAACTGAGATTAAAGCATATGTTATTTCCTTTTACAAAATCAGAATGATATACTATGGCCATTTAGTTTGCATTAACATCATTAGCTTTTCCTTTTAACCCTAAAAAGTGCAAGTGGCAATAGCTACAAACATGGTAAAAGGCTTGAAATTTAATCCAGATCAACCAGTCTTGTATAAGAACACACAAATTAAGGATATGGTTGTAAAGTTTTTTTACGACTTATGGTTGAATCATAAATGTTTTAACATACCTATTAGTATGATCCTCCTGCCAGTTTTCTTGCTTCCTGCAATAACACAAAAAATTAATTAATAAAAGTAATATCAATAGTAGAATATTTGATGTTGTCCCAAAACAAATGAATATCATGTTTGAAGCTTGATATTCTTTAGATGATCTACCCATTTGTAATGACCGCATTTTACCTTTGTGCAAAACTATTTTAATAAAAAGGCTAGATTCAAAAATTTGGCTCTTTAATTGATTTGGGATTTTTGTGCCATATGTGATCTCAAGAAAAATTCTTAAAAATATTTAAAACAGCCCTAGGAGCCTCTACAGAACTCCCCAAATTTTTGCTAAATTTTTAAATCCCATTCAAATCAATTTCCAAATACAAAATCCTTTAGAACCTATTGGAATAAATTCTCTAGAAAATAATAAAGACTCCTGTGCAAGCCAGGCCAGCCTCCTTCCTTTCTCAGCCCATCCCTGTGCCCCCTCTGTGCGGCCTGCTCAGCCCGCGCGAGCGCGCGCACGAGATTCAACTCCTGCGGGCCCCGCGCGTCAGTCGCTCTGCCTCCGCTCGTCTCCTCGGCCGCTCGATGCAAAACGTGGACGGCCGAGATTGCTTCTGCCACGCGAGCCCGCATGTCAACACAGTAGCATCGTCCTCCTCCCGCTGCTCGCCTCTCTCTCTCTTCTCTGGATTTCTCCCGATTCCTCTCTTTGTTCCCTCTCTGCTTGCGCCCATCAATCACCCTGCCGCTCGTTGCATGGCGCGAGACACTCCGCCATCATCACCCCGCCGCTCGTTGCACGGCGCGAGGCGTGCCCCGCCATCATCACCTCGAGCCCAGAGACAAGAAGCTGGCCGCCGTCGCGTTTCTCAGCGCCGAGCCCCGGAGGTCGACACGCACGCCAGGTCACCTCTTCCCATCGCTTCGCCGTCCCCGTCGCATCCCGTTTTCCCACTCTGGAGCGCGTGACACGAGCCACAGTGGCCAGCGCCATTGATACCCCTTGTCGGCCGAGCTCGAGCTTATCCGCAGCCTCCACCGCCCATGTCCTCTGTCCGCTAGCGCTAGAGCTCCCCTATAAATAGGGCAACACTCTCCTTCCGTCGGTCACCAAGAACCAAGCCCAAGCTAGCCGATCACCGCAATCCTCTCTCTGCCGCTGCCATTAGTGTTCTGACCCGAGCTCCCCTCGCCGCTACAGACCCTCACCGGCCAATCTACCGCCACCGCTGGGCTCCCCTAATCACCAGGAAGCTCCACCGCCATTCCCCGCTATCAATTAGCCCCCACACCCGAAACGCCCAATTTCGCTCACCGTCGTCCATCGTCACCGCCGCTCTGTCCCTCGCCACAGACACAGGTATAATCCAATTAACCCCTTCCCAGCTCTCCCTCGTGAAATACCGCCCCTAAACTGCTCCCTCCCGAGCCAATCCGCCGCCCGAATGGTCGCCGGCGACGAGCTCTTCTCTCCGCCGCCGCCGACGGTTCTGTGTCACCGTTGCCGACCACCTTTTCCTGCCTGCCTGGCCAATCTGATACGTTAAGCTAGCTCGCCGTCGTCCCCGCTCCCTGTAGCTGTAGGCCGCTTGCCGATCCTCGCCGCCGCCGGCGAGATCGCTCCGGTGACCGTTGGCCGTCGATCTCTCGGCTGGCCGTTCCCTGTACCCAGTCCGGCACTCTGCCTCCCTCTCGGTTGCTGCATGTGGGTCCATCCCCTTTCACTCTCCTCTATATCAATGACAAGTGGGCCACCACCTCCCAACTCCCTCTCTCTCTCTCTTATGCCCGACCCCACATGTCAGCCGCCCCAGTGCTGCTCTCTCCCTCTCTCTCTCCTGACCCGAGGGCCCCATTGTCAGCCTCTGATCCCTATTGTTTCTTTTATTCCTTTTCTTTTCTAAATAATTTTAATCCTTCTTATTTTCAGAAAATAGCCCAAACTTTGAAAATTCATAACTTTTAAACCGTAGCACCGTTTGAGCCCATTCAACTCTCAAAATTTTTCTAAAATTGAGATCTACGCATTGGCACTATTAGTTAAATAAAATAGGTTCTGATTCTTGGTGTTTTTGTGTGTTTTCTTTTGTGACGCTTAGAGGCCGTCCCCGAGGAGTCGCCGCAGGAAGATTTTGTCAAAGACCCGCAGGACCTCGAGCAAGGCAAGTCACCCTTGACCATGTTGGACCCATGATTTAAAATTCATTTTAATTTCCAAAACTTGCATAATTAGGAACACGACTTTAGCGGTCGCGATTCGTAATCGAATCCGTCCGGCTTAACCTATTTCTGCATTTGACCCTCCCTTGGATAAATTGATGACCTGACCTTTGTAACCCCGTCATCTTGATGTTCGTACTTGTGTACGGATGTCGATGACCCCCTTTATCTACAACAAAATATGACGATGGGAAAATCAGGGTTTTAGAATGATTTAAAAAGTCCTCGACACCCTCGGTCGAGAGTTTGCGAAATAAAATGGTTTTACAAAACTTGGTTGTGGGTCGTTGCTGCCTGTGTGGCTCTGACTTCTCCAGACTTTTAAGGACCGTTTCCTTGAGGAATTGCACTGAACATATAACAGTGCGACCACACGGGTGGAATGGGACGCCCCTGGCCAAGTGATTAGTATTCCCAGGATGTTTTTCGGTTGCTAATAAATGTGAGACTGGCTGGGTGCCAAGAGGGCGATATACTCCCGTCCCTGAGTACAGGAAATGAGTTCCTGGTACTTGGTTGAGTGTGAGCACCCATTTATAGGGCAACGTGCTATCCTGGGAAGGCTTTGGAAAGGCCTTGTCGCGAACCTCCCCGCTTGGCCAATGTGAGAGTAAGCTCGCGTTGTGTAGGAAAAGCGTATAACCTTTGCAAAGGATTGTTATAAACTGTTCGAATAGCCGTGCCCACGGTTATGGGCGAATGTAAAGTGATTTCTCTAGCGTAGACTTTCTTTTATAAATATCTGTGCAATTATTTTGCGGGTTGGAAATCGTTACCAGAATCAGTCTGTGTGACTGATGGATGGCCTGTGTGGCCTGAAACGAGCCTATGTGACCCGGGGTGTTGGATGACACCGGAGCTGATGCTTGAGTTAAGAGATGAGTTGAAATAAAGAGAATACACCCAAATGAAGGTACCAGAGGAGGGTACGCTTCGAATCGAAAATTATGACAAGTCTCTGTTAACGCCAAAATTTGGTACGATTCGCGTCGGACTTGGTTAAGGAAAGAAGTGATATCAGCCGTTGGGAGCTAATCCAGAAGAAGCCGGATTCGGGAAGGAATCGTGAAGACCACGCTATGGTAGTTAATTATCTTATCTATTAGATAGTTTTATCTTTTAGGAAACCTGATCTCTTGTCCGATCAGGTCTGTTAGTTTTCCTTTTCTAGTTAGGAAAGTCTTGTTACGTGTCCTATAAGGACTCTTGTAACTCGGGGTATATATACGTATGCCCGGGGACCTTGTAAACCATCAATCGATCAATTAAACTTCGGCGCATCGCCACCCTTTACCAACGGGTTCTTGCTTCTCGAGCGGGGCTGCATCGGTTAGGTCCGAACTCCTGCGAGAGGGTAAGTCTCGTTACCCCGACTACCAATCGGCTAGGACTTTCTCGGTTAGGTCCGATATTCTAGTCGGTCTATGGTAGTCGGCTTACCACGGTGTATCGGATCTGTCTACGGCTGCATCGGTTCGGTCCGACCTCTTAGGCTGGTCAGGTATATCACATCACGCGTGCATAATTTTTATCAGTTTATCGGGGGTAGTTTATCATCAGTTTGTGCTGCATCGGTTGGGTCCGACCTACTAAACTGCTAGCGATAAATTATTCCTGTTAGGCTGATATCCTTTGTGCAAGCGTCTTATCGGAATGTATAGCCGGTAAGTTATTTTCATCACAGTTGCATTAGGTCTATCGGCTCGTTGAGGTTCCTTTACTATTATCGATCTGTGCTGCATCAGTTAGGTTTGAACTACTAGATCGATAATAATAGATTTATCCTTATCGGGCTGATCGGCGTATATGCGACGTTCTATCGGAGTGCTTAGCCGATAGGTTATCTTTTTATAAAGCCGACTGTATTATCCTTACTGTTTTGGTCATCTATATTATCATCGGTTCTCTAGCCGATGCACATGTGTTTCCTTGGCAGTCGGCTGGCTTACTATCTTGCTTATCTATTTTATCATCGGCTCCTAGCCGATGCACATGTTATACTGACATCTTGTCTATTTGCTCATAGCGCTATCGGTTTCCCAGCCGATACACAGGTGCCATCGGCTATCGGCTACGAGGAGTCTATATCAGCCCGTATCGGCCGATAGCCGATTGCGCAATTGCTGCCGATCCGGGCACGAGGACCAACAAGGACCCGGACGCGAGCACGAGACCCGGGCGCAAGTACAGGCAGAGGCCCGGGTACGAGCATAGCGGCATCGGCTGGAAGGGATCCGTATCGGCTTGCTGGCCGATTGGATCAGTAATCTAATTTCTTCATCTCCTTGTCAATTGCGAGGTCAAATTGACTGGCACGCCCGCGAACCTCTAATATTTTAGGACCTGCACTGGAGCTAAGCAGATCTCCCAGGCCTTCGCGTGTCTCTAGGCGCCGAACCAGATCGTCAGCAAGCTTTTCAGCACACCCGGCGGTTTTTGGCGTCAACAGTCTCAGACTTGTGGAATGGGTTGAAACGCGAGTCTCTTCCTGATTAATTTAACTATGGTGAGTTGTTGCAAGGCAACTCACGGAATGGATTGAAGCGTGACCTTCTTTCCGACAACATAAAGAGCACACCTAGAATTTTAAAACCACAAGGTCTTTTCAAACCCCTCTTGTGAAAACAACCCTAACCTTCCTTTGCTAACCTTGCATGCCACAAAATTTCCGTGACTTGCTGAGTACCTCGTGTACTCACCCTTGCTCATCTTCTCTCAGAAGTCTTTGAAGATGAAGACCCTACCCTTAGCGAGTTCTATCAAGATCAAGCCGAGTACGAGGAGTTTTAGGGTTTCGCTCTAGATTCCTAAGCCGTTGCCTGTGGGTATAGGTCTACCAGTGTATTTTTCGCTGCCTACTTTTATAATGTATCGTTGCATGTCTCGGAGTCTGTCCGAGACTGCAACTTATGTAAGGACTACGTTCAATAAATAAAGCAGGTTTGGTTGTGATCCACCGATGTCCTGTATGTATCAGCTGGTCTCCTAGGACTGATACAGGTATTACAGGTAACAACGTTCCCCTTTTGTTAACCTGTACGGGTTAGCGGGAGAGGGGCGTTAGAAGAATAATCTTCGATTTAGTGAACTAATCCCTTGACCGATGAAGTAATTTGTAATTCTTCTTAACCCAGGTTTGATACAAGGGATAATTTACAACTGTTGTAGATCATCTTGTCTGGATGAACATATATATGGAGAACTACTACTCTATTCCATTGCTTGGATGTGAAACTTATTGAACAAAACTACGATCCAAAATTTAGATTGCTCTGCTATAGAAAAAAGGAATGACGAATGTTTAGGCTCCGTTTTAGAACGCAGAGATTATGTAGGAAGCTTCCAATTCTCATGAGAATTGAGGGGGAAAAATATCTGTATTCCAAACGGAGATAGCAGAGTGAGCAGCATGGCTAAGCAGCCGCTGTGATAAGGAAATGAATACGGAATGGAGGACTTCAGAGGAATTCACAGGACTCCCACACGTAATGGCTCAATTTCTGCCCGGAAACGGCGGCTTATAAACGAGCTTACCGCACATCATCCCCAAGGACTTCAGGCCGTGGGAGCATTGGCACTCCATCCCATCGGAGGTGACAATCACCCTGCAACGGCCAC
Source organism: Oryza meyeriana var. granulata (assembly GCA_003991445.1). Lineage (NCBI taxonomy): Eukaryota > Viridiplantae > Streptophyta > Magnoliopsida > Poales > Poaceae > Oryza > Oryza meyeriana. The sequence goes on along the minus strand of RYFJ01002853.1, from coordinate 31,946 downwards.
AGCTTGCGAGCAATCTTTGCAGTCATCCGTCCCCGGCATGTACTCCAGCAGAAACCCGCGCTTCATGGCGCTGGTAGTTCGCCCCTACCGCGCCGTCGAATCCCAACACCGGCATCATTGACACGATACAGTTTGTGAAGACACGGAGATTCGCTTCATTGAGAAGGGAATGAATTTCCTTTCTTCTTCATTCAAAGATTGCACGTTTCGGCAAAATCTTTAAGCATGGTCTTTGGATTTATCCAAGTGTTTTGTCAATTTAGTGTTTAGTTTCAAATACAACGTTATTATATACACAGTGCATTTGAGTAGGGTGTTAAGAATAAACTAGTAGTTATACTGTGCGTTTAGAGGTATTTTGGTTATTTCTCATCCCTCCGGTTCAAAATATATTTGTCCTTAGGGCCAAGTCAATGCAACAGTTCAATCCCCATTTTCTCTATATGTGACAGATTTTAATACGCACCAGTATATTTCACTGTACTTGTGCCTTGTACTAGAGAACCATAGACGGGGAACTATTCGTCCATGTTGATATGTGGGGCAGCCGAATTGTTTGACCGGGTATGTGTGAGCAATCGTCGTCCCTGACGTGGCTGGACCAGTATGGCCGGCCTCGTTGTCGTATACTCGTATCAGTTCCTATTCCAATTAGTGCACGCTGCTGTCGAGCGTCTAACGCCTTAGCATTTAGGCGTAAATCTAATTTAATAAAAATTGTAATTGCTAAAATTTAAGTTTTAATTATGACCATGCTGTGTCAAGATCTCTATTTTTTCTCGTTGGATCGAATCTCGTAACCTGTGATCATCTCTTTTTCCCTAGGTCTCGACTCCGAGAAATTACTCCTAAATTCTTAAAAAAAATCGCCAAATCAGCCATTGAATAATTGTTCTCCCTTTTCAAATAAATCAACCAAAAATCCAATCCCATATCTTGTTTAAATTCCCACAAGAAACATCAATTCAAAATCATTCTTAAACAATTCTCCAAGAAAATTTAAGAAAAATAATAAAACCTTCCTTGTGACCTCCTCACCCAGCTTGGCCTCCCCACGCTGCGCACGCGCCCTTCCACGTGTCACAATTTAAGAAAAATATATTTGGTGTTGATTGTCACTAAAGATTTTTCATTTTTGGCCTAATTTGCCGGGCGGTCTACGTAAAATCTTGACCAGTCTGTAGATTTGCGCGGGGTATGTGTGCAGAGGCTTCTATGATCGTGTCGTCTACATGTCCAAAGTCTTCGCACACTTTAAATGCCGTCGTCTCTATGTAGCATTGACCGATGAACACATGTCTAGAGTCTCCCACAACAGGATTAGGTACTACGAGTTTAGCCATACGAACGAACATGTAATAGTGTTTAAATATCATTTTATGTTTTGGAAAGTACAAGAAACTGGAATCTGAGCTCACCGGCGCATGTGGGCCCACTCAGCTTGCCGTCGGAGCAGACGCACGCGAACGCCGCGGAATCGTTGCTGTACCGGCACTGCCCGCCGCTCGCGTTACAGGCGTCGCAGTCGCCGAAGCCGTTTTTCTGCCACTCCAGCAGGAACCCCTCCTTGAACAGCAGGTCGTAGTTGGTCGCCGGCGTCAAGTTCACCGGCGCCTCCAGCACCGGCAGGTACGAGTACGTACAGTTCCCGGCTTGGATCGCCGGTGGCTTGTCACGGTCGTAGCTCCCGCCGAGGTACGCGTAGATGGGCCTCGTGCAGACGGAGGTGGCGTTCACGACGCCCAACTCGCTAGGCACCGTGCTGTTGCAGTAGTAGAGGAAGCAGATGGCCCGGTTCCTGCGGCTGATCGTGAACGGGCTCAGGGCTAGGCTGGACGATATGTTGAGGTCGGTGCGGCACACGCCGTCGGTGCCGCCGGCGACCCTCTTGTGTGCGGCGACGAATGGGCTGTTGGTGTAGTCGATGCCGAGGATGAGGATTTGCGAGCCCCTCAACGAAGCGACACCATAGTCGCTGCACCACAACTCGACGGCCGGGTGGCCACAGGAGGCAATGGCTAACGACGACCGGTTGAGGTCGGGGCCGCCCAGCCAGAATGGGTACTTGACGGCGACCTCCCCGCATGTCGCCGGCTCGCACTCGGCGTGTGCGAGGTGGCAGAGGAGGAGCAACGAGGCCATGATGGGAAGCAGTGAGGTTTGATGCATAATCAATCTGCAGGTTATTAGCTGGGAATGGTCGAATGGGCTTACGACTTCGATACAGAGTATATAGCGGACGATTCAGTTAGGTTTGTGGCCTTGCTGACCACACTTTTGATTACCATCTTATTGATCCCAAGAAAAAGAAGTCCCAACTCCCAACAACTCAATGTAACTTCGCTAGCCTTTTGAGGGTATCAAAAGCGCGCATTAGCTCCATTACCCATGATTAATTACCCAAAGTAGCTGACCGCTTCTAATACGATTATACTATGCTATTACGGATCAAGTGGAGTACTGTACCGCTAGCTATAATTTTCTGTCATGATTTGCAGGACGCAGTGCAACGTGATACCATTACGACTTTGGCTACATGAGGAATATCACGTGCTTAATGAAGCTAGCTCATCTTATTGTTACTTAGTACTAGCTACTGTAGTTAACGGGTTAACGGGTCTCTGCGCTGCTGTAGTTATTTTTGTTTGATTTTGAAAGAAATGGCAGGAGCTCTGCCATAGGAGCAGAGAGGTTCCTTGTGCAAACGCAACAGGACTACGCCGGTGCCGGTGCGGCAAACGCACCAGGACCAAAAAGAAGAAAAAAGGACAATAAACTTGATCCTAATAGTTTCAGCGAGAGTGAACTTACCAGGTGGCAGGCCCCATGTCATGAGGAAGCCACGCTTAATGAGCTCCTCGTAACTGCCGGCGTTCGGCTCGCCGCCCGGCGTGTCGAGCACTGGCAGGAAGACGATGCTGCAGTTTTCCAAAGAGTAGTAGTCATAGTCGCTCCGGCCGTCGTGACGCCCTCCCAGGCGGGCGAACGTGTTGCTACGGCATCGCGTCTCCACGAGCCCCAGTTCCCGCCGCTCCGCGGGCGCCGGCGCCTCGGTGCAGTTGTAGAAGACGAGATTCAGATTTGCAGGGCTGATCCTAAACGGGAGGGCCAGCTTGGCGGAGGTGTTCCGTCTTGGGAGACTGCAGCTGGTGGAGCTCGTCAGGTGAGCTAGTTTATGGACATCAAAGGCGAGCAGAGTACGGTCTCCATATGATATGTTGATGATCTCAAACCCGAAGGCTGAAGAGCTCCGAAGAGTTGCGACGCCGGTGGAGTCGTTACAGTCGACCTGGAAATCCAGAGCACCACACGGCCTATGCGTCTGGCTATGGGTGATCCAGAACGGAGAGGAGATGGTCAGGCTGCCGCATTTCTTGCTGGCCGGGCAGCCTCGTCCGTCCTCCTCAGCTCCCATCGCCGCCGCGGCGAGCATCAGTACTGCTAACAACCAGGCCGAGACGACAAACAAGAAGCAGTTTGGGGCCATCAAGACAGAAGGGAGAAATAGGGGATTACTGCATCGAGACAAGTTTGTAGGTTTGTGGGGGAGATGGAAGTAAGGAACAACATGATTGAAGAACCATAGACGGGGAACTATTCGTCCATGTTGATATGTGGAGCAGCCGAATTGTTTGACCGGGTATGTGTGAGCAATCGTCGTCCCTGACGTGGCTGGACCAGTATGGCCTGCTGTCGAGCATTGTAACGTCCTGCATTTAAGCGTAAACCTAATTTAATAAAAACCGTAATTGCTAAAAATTAAATTTTAATTGTGGCCATGCCGTGTGCCAAGATCTCCATTTTCTCTCGTCGGATCGAATCTCGTAACCTATGATCACCTCTTTTTCCCTAGGTCTTAGACTCCGAAAAATTACTCCTGAATCCTTGAAAAATTCCCAAATCAGCCATTGAATAATTGTTCTCCCTTTTCAAATAAATCAACCCAAAAATCCAATCCCGTATCCCGTTTAAATTCCCACAAGAAACATCAATTCAAAATCATTCCCAAACAACCCTCCAAGAAAATTTAAGAAAAAATAATAAAACCTTCCTTATGACCATAAGCCTATTTCCCCGGCCCATTCCTGTGCCCTCCTCCTCACCCAGCTCGGCCTCCCCACGCCGCACACGCGCCCTTCCACGTGTCGCAATTGTGAGTGCGCGGAGGAGTGTTCCCCTGTTCCTCTTCCTCGCCGAGATCTCTCTCTATATCTCTCTCTCTCCTTCCTCTCGCTCCCGCCCATCGCCCGACGTCGCCGATTCAAAATCCGCCCCGTGTCTCAGATTCCCTCCGTTTCCCCGCTTCAGTCGCCGACCGCCAGTACCGCCTCCATCACCGCACTGCTCCGACGACCGCCTTGCCGCTGCTCGGCTCCAAATTGGCCCGCCGCCTGTATGCCGTCATCTTCACTCGCATCACCGTTGTCGCCACGTGCCGCCAAGCTTTGGATGAGCTCGTCCCTCCGTCGTCCCAAAAGCAAGCTGAGACCGTCTCCTTTTTCCCTCCACGCTTCACTTTTGCGCTCGAGGATTGCCTGGCCTTCCCCCTTTTCTCCCTCCAAGCGTAACACCTCTGCTACGTCCTCGTCGCGACCCACAGTGGAGCGCGCCTGCTGACACCACTCGCCGTCCTCGCCTTGACCGAGACAGCTCACCGTTCGCCACGGGAAATCCCCGCACAACCCCTAGCCTCAATTGACCTCGCGCAGCCTATAAAATCCTATCGCCATCGCTCCTGTGTCCTCCTTTCCTAATGCCTTCCTCCTCCAAGTCACCTCGGAGTCCCGCGCCGCGTCAAGCTCGTGCCGCACCTGTGTGACATCCTGGCCCAATTAGGATATGGCCCATATGGCCCATGAGTGCGGTGTGCACATGATTAGTACCACCTTGCTAGTTGAGCAAGGGTTGAACCAACTTATAAGGCCTTGTCCCTCCAACCATAGTACTTCCGGGTTAACCCTTTTACACGAAGCGAGGACGAAAGTGTAAGTGGGGTGCTATGTGTAAGTGGGCCCGCCCGTCGGTTGGGCTGGGCTGTGCGGTTCTGGAGGGCAGGGTGTTACAAATGGTATCAGAGCCGACCCTCGCGGTTGCGCGTACGGGTCAGTGTGCGGGCATATGGCGCATGGCGCATGTGGGCTCGGTGTGAGGCACATGGCATGGCATATGGCGCTGGCACTGGACGTACGGACGTGCGCTAAGAGGGGGCGCGTTCCTGGACATTTGCCTATATGCCTGTGTGGCTATGCGGGTAAGTTGGACTGGCGGGGACGCCAGGTCCTTTGAGGGGGGGTGTGTGTGACATCCTGGCCCAATTAGGATATGGCCCATATGGCCCATGAGTGCGGTGTGCACATGATTAGTACCACCTTGCTAGTTGAGCAAGGGTTGAACCAACTTATAAGGCCTTGTCCCTCCAACCATAGTACTTCCGGGAGGACGAAAGTGTAAGTGGGGTGCTATGTGTAAGTGGGCCCGCCCGTCGGTTGGGCTGGGCTGTGCGGTTCTGGAGGGCAGGGTGTTACAACCTGGGACCGCCGCCGCTGTCGTCGTCAGCCCCTCTTCTCCGCTCGTTTGTGCTGAGAGACGAACGATCACGTTCGTGCCGCCGATGCTCATCACAGCGCTCACCGCCCACGGTAGCCAATTTCCCCTCGGACTTCCTCTCTATCCCTCCTCTAAAACCCGTGGGTGACCGCTGACGCCTCCTAGAGGTCTAGCTCTCCCCGTAGACTCCCACTCCACGTACGCCGTGTCGCCACTGTCCTGCTCGCCGTCGCTCGCCACGTAGCTTCGATCCCCGCCAATCCCAATACAGGGAACAACCTCTAGGACCCCGAAAGAACGTCCCCGCACGAGGAATCGAGCTCCGGGCGACCGCCGTCATTTTCCTCAATCTTGTTCTTGTTCGATACACCGCCACAATTAGCCGTCTCTGGGCACATTCCGGTTGATTCGAGCCATTAGCCCGATCCCCCTTACCCTCCGCGTCGCTCCGGGGCCCTCGCCGCTGTTCCTCCCCCCCCCCGCGGACTCGCGCACGCGCGGCTCAGGAGACCCGTGCACCTTCCCGTGGGCCTGCCGAGATCGGGAGCATCGTGAACCGCCCGTTGCGCCCCATCCACCGATTTCCGAACCCCGATCCTCCGTAAACCCATCTCACTGTAGACCCGCAACTGATAGTGGGCCCTGTTTGTCTAGTAGGGCCCACACGTTGGAGTCCGCCTCGCCTCGCTAGGCTGAGCCACTGATGCCGGGCCCCACGTGCCAAAGCAGCCCCAACGGTCAGCCCTTCCCTTCTGCTGCGCACCAGGCCGCCGGGGCCACCTCGCCCTGGACCGGCCCAATTACTCCCTCCACACGTGCGCGCGCCATTCTCGAGGGCCGATGGCTGGGCCCCACCTGGCAATGGTCCGAGGGAAGGAGAAATTGAGAATTAATCCATTTATTCTCTCCAAAATTTTAGAAAAATATCAAAAACACTCAAAAATTCATATCTTCTCATCTGCTTGTCTGTTTGACTCCGTTCCAGTTCTAGAAATTTTCTAAAAATGAGATCTTTCTGATGGCACCCTTAGAAATCCCTAATAGGACTATTATACTAGCCATTTTGTTGAATTGTTTTGTAACGTGTGTAGCATCGGAGTCTGAGGAGCCTCAGGACACGGATTTCGAAGACGAAGCTGCAGGCCTTGAGTAAGGCAAGTCACCTTTGATCATCTTGAGCTCATAAATTATAGAACTAAGTATCTTAATTGACAAATTGCATATACTAGGTTACACTGTAATAATTACTCGGTAGCTGTCATGAGAAGACTGTTGGGCCGCTAACCCAATTGCTGCATGACTTCCTTGATTAATTGTGTTTCCCTTACATATCCTTGTCACTGCCCTTGATAGATCCCGGTACCCGTGTTGACGGCATGGTATCGGTGATCGCTGTAACGCCCCACTTTTCAGCGAGACGTTAAACGATATTTCGCTAAAATCTACCTGTGAAAATTTTGATCTTGTGTGCTGTGTTGTATGTTGCACCATGGATCTCAATCTGTCTCTCTGCCTTGATCTCGACAATCCATCCTCTCAAAATCCTCCGTTCTAAAATAATCTCTGATTTCGAATCACCATTATCGAACTCCGCACCAAACCCTAACGGCGAGTTTCCTTGATCTTCACCCTTAGTAACCCTGCTTCGGTATCCAAACCGATGTTCCAAATCTTTGCTTTGATTTTTGTTTCGAAGATCCGATGTCAGAACCCTGCACATCTCCTTTCGAATCCTCCCGTGAATCCCCTTGTTTTCCCTCTCCCTTGAATCCCTGAGAAATCCCGAGCTTAAATAATACAACTTGGGCATCGAACCACCATCCGAACCCTCTCCATCAATATAACATATATATATATATATATATATATATATATATATATATATATATATATATATATATATATATATATATATATCTATCCCCTTGAGTATACACCTACGTATATAAACATGGATATACTAGTATCAACCCTCCCACTCAACCCCACCAACATATGTATATATAAATATATACCTCTATATGTATATATACATAAACCCCCATAAACATGCCCATGTATATATATATATATATATATACAACCACCCATATAAGTCATGTCTCCATCCTAAACCCCATGAAAACTTCTCCAATTCCCTTGAGCATTTCCCCCTTTGTATCCCTTGATTTTATATGAGTACAAATATGAATTTTGAATTCAAAATCCCCTTTGAAACCCCTAAAATCCCTCCCAAAATAATCTTAGGAAAAATGACAAGCCGCATTGTGCCCTGGGCCGCAACACCCCTTCCTCCTCGGCCCAGCTAGCCCACAGCCACTCAGTGTCGGACCGCCCCGTCCGGATGGCTGCCAAGTGGCCGAGTACCGCGACGGCTGCCGTTCGATTATCCTTCTTCTCGTGTGCTCGCCCGCGTGCGGAGCGCCACGCGCCACGAGATTTCGCCACGTATCTCCCTCGCGCGCCATGCCAGCCGCATGATCTTCGCAACGGACGCGCACTTGCCCGCATTGTTGGATGAGCGCCGCGTGGCCCGCGCACCGCTCAGCCGTCGATCTCCTGGCACTGTACATCTTCCTCGTCCCGTCGCCATCCTGTTTCCCCTCCTCATGCGCGGCAACCGTTTGGTCAAATGACTGACAGTGCCAACGTCACGGCGGCCCCGCGCCGGCCCCACCACGACGCACGCCGCTAGATGCCATGGCGCGGATGTCTCTTGCCACCCCTCTTACCCATCCTTCTCCTTCTTTTGACCGAACCCATGACAGCATGGCCGTGATCCATCTTTCCCTTTCTCTCCTCGACGTGGTTCCTGCTTAGGCCACCCCCCAAACGCCCGCGCGCGGAATTCAAAAACCACCATATGATACACCGCCATTGAGTGGCCCTCAAATCGCCACCGTTGGTTGATTTTCACCCCCGGAAATTGCCGTGCTGTTTCAGCATCCATCTCTCCCCTCCATGATTGGCCTCCAACCCTAATCATTCTAGCTACCTGAGCTCCTCCGCTCCTATAAAAACCCCCCAACCGAGACCCCCTCCATCCTAGCTCTCTCACCGCTGTCTACCCCAACGTTGGACGTCGGCCGCTTCTGCCTTGAGAGCGAACAGAACACATCGACCGATGTGGGCCGCGCCGCCGCAACACGGCTAGGCCGCTCTACCTACGCCGCCATCCCCTCGGGGCTCGGCGCACTTCCCCGTCCCCGCACGATCTCCTTTCCCACTGGTTCTCCCATCTCTTCTGTCCATCAAGCAACAACAATTCCTTGCCCGGTGAGCATTCCCGTAGTTCCTCGCCCTTTTACCCTAGAACATGGTGTTTAGCATGGGGACCCGGTAGAGTGGACCAACTCACCGTCGCCGTATCTTTCCCCACCGCTGCGCGTCGGTCTCTTCCTTTCTCTCTCTCATGCCGCTACGGCACCACGTTGTCGACCACCATCGCTCGTCCTCGACCAAACCCAAGCCGCCCTGTTGGTTCCTCTCGACCTCCTCCCTCTGCCGGTGCCCGCCTCCCACCATGGCGTGCCACCGCTCGCTGGACCTCCTTGCACCGCTACGGATGTTGTCGTCGTCTTTCCCCTCTTCTCTTCCCCCGCCGCCACGGTAGCTTGCTGCCGGCCACCGTCACTTGGTCGTTCCCCAATCCGAGCCGCTCACGACGTTCACCGTGCTCCCCTTTCCCTGCCGGCGCCGTTGCTAGACGTAGCTTGCCGCTGCTCGTCGGTTCACTCCCTGCCACCGTGCACCGTCGATCTCGCTGAGCCGTGCGCCCCTTCCCTAGCCCCTGCCGTGTGGCCCCGCTCGGGCAGGGAAGACCGTCGCCGACGCGTGGGCCCGGTCTGCTCGGCCCACCGCAACCACCGTGCACTGCACCTAGCCCTCTTGCTCCACTGACCCGTGGGCCCTCGCCCCGGTCTATCGTGAGCCAAGCTCGTGAACTCCCTAGTCACTGACACCCGGGCCCCATTGACCGGTGACACACCTCCCTTATCACTGACAGGTGGGCCACCACTTAACCCCTGGCCCACAGCCCATCCATCAACCTCCCTCACCGACACATGGGCCCAGGTTACTAATGGGTCCCAACTGTCAGTAGGCCAATGGGAGATTCTAAGGAATATTCCCCTGGGAAATTAACTAAATCCTTTCTAGTTATTCCAAAATTCAATTCAACTTCGAAAAATCATATCTTTTTATCCGTGACTCCGATTGACTTCGTTCTAACTCCAGTAATTTTCTAAAATTGAGATCTATCAAATGGCACTACTAGTAGCACTAAATAAGATCTGTTTCTTGGACTTTGTGTAGATTTTTGTGTGTTTGCACATAGTAACGGTCATTGGAAATAGCGTTTCGGAGCTGATTTCGCCAAGATTTCTTGAAGACTCGTGAAGACCTAGAGCAAGGCAAGTCACCTTTGATCAATCAGGCCTATAATTGAACTTAAATTATTTTAATTGTGAAATCGCATCGATAGGCGTGCACTGATTCGTTTGGTCCTATATGCGAGTCAGACCGGTGGACCTGCCCAACCTTGCTGCATTAATACTTTCTTGATGATTGAAACACCCTGTCCCCTTGTAACCACCGCTGCCGTGCCTCGGTATGCGTGCACTCTAGTGCGTGTGCCGACGGTCGCCCTTCAAACTTAAAATTTAGAAACTTCTTGAGTAAAACTTGGTTTTACGAAACGTTTGGAAAACCCAACACCTGGGTCGGTACCTTGTGAAAGCAAAATGAATTTTAAAAATAGAGATTTGCGACACAAGACCGATCTGGTCGGTGTGATGCCTGTGTGGTCGCATTAAGGACCAATTCCTTTGGAATTTCATCCGAGCATATGACAGTACAACCACATGGGTGATATGGGAATCCCTTGGCTGAGTAACTAGACTCTCAAGGATGCCTTGCATGCCATTGGACTGTAGATCGTGCGGGAGGGCGTCGGGGATGCCTCCTGGGTTCCTGGTACAGCATGGTCGTGGACCTACCCTGTGATTGGTCTCGAGGACCCCTCCAGTTGGCATGGGGTAACCTAGGAGGGTTGGGGAAATGACTTGTCGCGAAAACCTTTAGGCCACCGATCGTGCCTGCTCAGTGTGAGTTGGTGGCTAGAGTGAGTCGTGTCGTGTGGGTAAAGTGTACCCCCTCTGTAGAGGTCTAAACTGTTTGAACAGCTGTGCCCACGGTCATGGGTGGATGTGAGGTGATTCCTTAGTGTAGTTTTGTTTTACCCTATTTGCAACTGTGTGTGTGGTTTTGGGAACTGTGAGAAGGATGTGCCGTCGAGGACGCGGGCCGTCCGATGATGTCGGCTTGGCTGTCAAGGACAGTAGGACTTGGGAAGTCCGGAGGAATGCTTTGGCTCGGTAAGCCGTTTGATGTGATTTCTTGATTGTGAAAACTGGAGAAACTAAAGATTGATTCATCTTTCACTCCGATCGGACAAGACCCACCTCGTCCTGATTGTTGAGAAGCACACACTAGCAGATTCAAAATATTTAAATAAAATAGATTGCAAAATATCCAGCCTCTCTTTGAAGCCTGCAACAACCACCTATGTTCCCCTAGCTTGTTGAGTACATAAGTACTCACCCTTGCTCTATATATATATAGTTCTCCGTCGGGAGTGGAAGCTGGAGTTGCAGAGAAGTGAAGATTAGGATTTCATCATAGTTCCCAGTTGTTGCCTGTGCGTTGGGACTTAGTTCGCTGTCCACTACTGTCGCTGCTTCTGTGTCGTTCGTTGCTGTCTCCGGCTTGCTCCGAAGTTGCAACATAAGTTAAGGTATATGTCTACTTATTTAATTATTTACTTAAGGTATTGCAATGATGCCCGTCTGATTGCCGTGGATACCAGCGCTGTGTCCTGGGACTGGTATCGGTATCGCGTTTCTGCGGGAAGGCAGTTCACGCTGTTTTCCTGCGGCACGCTCTATTTGATGCCGTTGTACGACGGTGCTAGATTGGGGTGTGGCAATCACCTATCAAATTTAAAAAAATGGCTACGATGGGTAAAACTTGGGTTTGCAAAACATTGGAAAACTCGACACTTAGGTCGGTGCTTTGAAAATAAAATGGTTTGTGAAAACCGTGGTGCGGGGATCGTGCCAGCGGGACGAGTGTAACGCCGCTCTCCCGCTAACCCGAACAGGTTAACAGAGGAGAAATGTCATTACCTGTAATACTTGTACCAGTCCCAGGAGACCAGCTGGTACATACAGGATATCGGTGGATCACAGCAAAACCTACTTTATTTATTATACATAGGTCGTACAAAGGTTGCAGCCTCAGACAGAATCCGAGACATGCAACGATACATTACAAAAGTAAGCAGCGGAGATACATAGGTAGACCTATACCCACAAGCATGGCTTGGGGACCTAGACCGAAACCCTAAAACTTCTCGTACTCGGCTTGATCTTGGTAGAACTCGCTGAGGGTAGGGTCTTCATCTTCATAAGCTTTTGACGGCAAAATAAGCAAGGGTGAGTACATGAGGTACTCAGCAAGTCACAAAAGTTGTGTGGCATGCAAGGTTTAGCAAGGAAGGTTAGGGTTATTTTGCAAAGCGGTCTTCGAAGATGTTGTGGTTTTAAAACTCTAAGTGTGCTCTTTAAGTTGTCGGAAAGAAGCTCATGCTTCGATCCATTCCATGAGTTGCTTTGCAACAACTCACCACAGTTAGTCGGGAAGAGACTCGCGTCTCGACCCATTCCACAAGTCTGAGACTTGGTCACAATTCCGATTCGGAGCGTACCCTCCTCTGGTACCTCCATTTAGGTGGATTTTCTTTATTTCCAAAACTCATCACTTAACTCAAGCAACTTAGCTCCGGTGTCATCCAACACCCGGGTCACACAGGCCCATTTTAGGCCACACAGGCCATCCATCAGTCACACAGACTGATTCTGGTAACGGTTTCCAACCCGCAAAACAATTGCACAGATACTTATAAAATAAAATCTACGCTAGAGGAATTACTTCACATTCGCCCATAACCGTGGGCACGGCTGTTCGAACAGTTCATAACGATCCTTTGCAAAGAGTGTACGCTTTTCCCACACGATGCGAGCTTACTCCTGCACTGGCCAAGCGGGGAGGTTCGTGACAAGGCCTTTCCAAAGCCTTCCCAGGATAGCACGTTGCCCTATAAATGGGTCCTCTCGACCAAGTACCAGAAACTCATTTCCTGTACTCAGGGACGGGGGTATATCGCTCTCTTGGCACCCAACCGCTCCCACATCTATTAGCAACTGAAAACCATCCTAGGAATACTAATTACTTAGCTAGGGGCGTCCCATTCCACTCGTGTGGTCGCACTGTATTATGCTCAGTGTAGTTCCTCAAGGAAACGGTCCTTAATAATCATGCAGAGCCAGAGCCACACAGGCAGCGACGTCCCATGACCAATTTTCGTAAAACTATTTTATTTCGCAAACTTCTCAACCAAGGATGTCGAGGTTTAATAAATCATTTTATTTAGAACCCTGATTTTCCCATCGTCACATTTTATTTTAGGTAAAAAAGGGGTCATCAATATCCGTACACAAGTATGAACATCAAGATGACGGGGTTACAAAGGTCAGGGCAACAAGTTATTCAAGGCAGGGTCAAATGCAGCAAATAGGTTAGGCCGGACAGATTCGGTTACGAACTGTGGCCGAAAAGCAGTCGTGTTCCTAATTATGCAAGTTTTGGATAATTAAAATAAATTTTAAATCATGGGTCCAATATGGTCAAGGGTGACTTGCCTTGCTCGGGGTCTTGCGCGTCTTCGACGAACTCGTCCTTCGGCGACTCCTCGAGAACGGCCTTTATGCATCGCAAAAGAAAACAGGCAAAAACACCAAGAATCAGAACTTATTTTATATAACTAATAGTGCAAATGTGTAGATCTTATTTTTAGAAAAATTTTGAGAGTTGAATGGGCTCAAACGGAGCTATGGTTTAAAAGTTATGAATTTTCAAAGTTTGGGCTATTTTCTAGAAATAAAAGTATTACAATTAATTAAGGAAAAGAAAAGGAATAAAAGAATAGAAGGAGTCAGAGGCTGACAGGTGGGGTCCTTGGGTCAGGAGAGAGAGAACAGTGGTGCGACTGACATGTGGGACCGGCTGAACAGTATAAGAGAGAGAACAGAGAAGCTGACAAGTGGGGCCGGCGCTACAGGAGAGGGGGAGAAGGCAGAGGCGCCGACAGGTGGGGCTCGGCGGGTTGGAGGGAACAGAGACGCCGACACATGGGGTCGGGTTCCAGGAAGGAGGCCACGGTGGGGAATCGATGGCCGACGATCACCGGGAGCGATCTCATCGGCGGCGACGAATTCCGGCGAGCGGCCGACGGCTACGGAGAGCGGGAACGATGATGAATCATTTGAATGGATCGGATTGGGTTGGAAGGCACCAGAAGATGGTTGGTGACGATGATCTAGAGCCAACGGCGGCAGCGGAGGGGAAGGCTTGTCGTCGGTGACCATTCCAGTGGCGGAACGGTTCGGGACTGGGCAGTTTAGGTGCGTCATTACGTGCGGAAGAGCTGGGAGGGGTTAATTGGTCTTTACCTTTGTATACAATGAGATACAGAGCGGTGGCGACGGCTGACAGCGGTGAGCGAAATTGGGTGTTTTTGATTTAGTGGTTAATTGGCGATGGGGAAAGGCGGAGGAGGTTCGTGGTGGCGCTAGGAACTCGGTGGTGGCGGCGGTTTGGTCGGAAGGGCTCTGGAACAGCGGTGAGAGCTCGGGTCAGTGCTCCAATGGCAGTGACGGAGAGAGGATCTCGGTGACAGGCTAGCTTGGGCTTGCTTCTTGGCGACCGAAGGAAGGGGAGTGTCGCCCTATTTATAGGGGAGCCTGGGGCACTAGAGGACAGCGGACAGAGGCGGTGGAGGAAGGGATAAGCTCGAGCTCAGCAGACGAGGTTCATCAATGGTGGAGCCCTATGGCTTGTGTCACTCGTGCTCCAGAGGGGGAAAATGGGATGCGGAGATGATGGCGAAGCGATAGGACGGGGTGCCCTAGCGTGCCTGCTTACCTCTGGGGCTTGGCGCTGAGAAACGCGACGGCGGCCAGCTTCTTGACTCTAGGCTCGAGGTGATGATGGCAGGGTGTGTCTGACGCCGTGCGCTAGGACAGGGGAGGTTGATGATGGTGCCTGCGAGCTCTTAAGGCGGTGACAGGCCGGTTCGGCGCAGGACAGAGAGAGAATAGAGAGAGATCGGGAGAAATCCAGAGAAGAGAGAGAAAACGGTGAGCGGCGGGAGGAAGACGAAGGCACTGTGCTGGCTGGCAAGCGGGGTCGTGCGGTAGAAAGGATTTCGGCTGTCCACGTGTTCACATCGAGCGCCCGAGGAGAGAGGCAGAGGCGAGCGGCTGACGCGCGGGGCCCGCAAGGGTTAAATCCCGTGCGCGCGCTCGCGCGGGCCGAGCAGGCCGTGCAGAGGGAGAATAGGAATGGGTCGAAAAGGAAGGAGGTTGGCCCGGCTTGCACAGTGCAGTCTAATAATTTTCCAAAGAGTGTTTAAATAGGTTTTGAATGGATTTGAATTGGGAGGCTGATTTGAATAGGGTTTAAAAATTTTGCAAAAATTTGGGGATTTTCTAGAGAGGCTTTAGAGCTGATTTTTGGAGAAAAATTTGAGATCCACATAGGCACAAAAATTCCAAGCTCGATTGAAGAGCCAATTTTTGAATTTAGGTTTTTGTTAAAAATAGTTTTGACACAAATTAAAAACACGATCATTACAAACCTACCCCCCTAAAGAGAATCTCGACCCGAGATTCAGAAACTAAGCGAACAACTCAGGGTATTCTACGCGAAGGTTGTCTTCTCGTTCCCACGTGGCTCCTTCTTCAGAGTGATTGCTCCATTGGATTTTGTAGAATTTGATCGAGGTTCTTCGCGTTCGTCTCTTGGCTTCTTCTCGGATGCAGACTGGGCGTTCTTCGTATGTTAGGTTCTTGTTTAACTTGATGCCTTTGAGCGGGACTTGTTCTTCGGGTACGCGAAGGCACTTCTTCAACTGAGAGATGTGGAACACGTTGTGCACGTCTGGAAGTTCAGGGGGCAACTGTATTTGGTAGGCAACTTCTCCTCATCGAGCGGTGATAGGGTAGGGGCCTATGAATCTAGAGGCTAACTTTCCTGCCATGCCGAATCTCTTCATTCCACGCAACGGTGATACCCTTAGGTATACGTGGTCTCCGATTTCGAACTCTAAGTCGTGACGTCGGTTTTCGGCGTAACTCTTCTGTCGGGATTGGGCGACTTTCAGATGTTCTCTTATTACCTTTACCTTTTCTTCTGCGTCCTTTAGGAGATCGGGTCCAAATATTTGTTTCTCCCCCACATCGGTCCAACAGAGTGGGGTACGGCACTTACGTCCATATAGTGCCTCATTTGGAGCCATCTTGATGCTGGCTTGGTAGCTATTATTATAAGAGAACTCGGCCTAGGGTAGGCAAAGGTCCCATGTCCCTATGAAGTCCAGGGCACATGCCCTCAACATATCTTCGAGAATTTGGTTCACTCTTTCGGTTTGGCCGTCTGTCTGAGGGTGGTATACTGTACTGAAGTTGAGATGGGTTCCCAGGGCTTCATGTAGCTGTTCCCAGAACCTTGAGGTAAACTGGGTTCCTCGGTCTAACACGATCTTTTTGTGAACTCCGTGTTGGCAGACTATTCTGGCCATATATAATTCTGCTAGTTTCTTTCCTGTGTAGGTGGTCTTAACGGGTATGAAGTGGGCTACCTTGGTGAGTCGATCTACTGTTAGTGATATGCCCTAGAGGCAACATGGAGATGTTATATATATATATATATATATATATATATATATATATATATATATATATATATATATATATATATATATATATATATATATATATATATCTCACATGCTATGTTTATAATGTATTGATTGGTTCCTTGAAATAGACATTATCATTATTGATCAATGAGTACGTGACTTATTTATGAGACTCTTAATGCCAAATGTTGCTATTTCTAAATGATCCCTGATCATATATCATATGAGGAACAAATATGATTCTAACATCAGCATATGTATTGATTGATGATCATGTCTCATGGATCATGGTATGGAGATACCAAATCGATAATATGGACATATGTTAGTGAACATATGTTGGATAGACCTGCCATGAGATACTGCAGAGATTTCATGTGTTATCAGTTAGTCTCAAGTAGTGTTTATGTAGAGTCCTTAGACTTGAGATCATCATGGTTCCCAACATACGTAGTTGCTTATTTTGGGACTACTAAACACTACTCCGTAACTGGGTAGTCATAAAAGTAGTCTTCGGGTTTGCTATAAAACATGTAGTGGGATGTGAATGATCAAGATAGAATTTGCCCCTCCTTACGGGAGAGATATCTGTAGGCCCCTTGATGTAATGGATTATGGAAGTGCGTGATGATGAGGACATCACTCCTTCGGATGCATCCACTGATCCTCCAACCGTTATGCAAGGTCCAATGACCCGAGCTCGAATGCGACAATTAAATCTCGAGGTGAGCTTGTTCTTAAGCGACCCTTTTCATAGTTTTGAGAATAGATTGCTACCTAATGATGTTATCTTGCTTAGGAACATTGGAGAGGATCATGAAGTACTTGGAGAGAGGTGTGGAGGCGGAGAAGACCAGTAAGGACACCCAAGACAAGCCAGAGGCACAGTCCAACTCGAGTTCGAGTCTGCCTCGGCCTTCAGGACCAGCCTGCAATAAAACGGACGTCCAGGACGCATACGGACTCCGTTTTCGATGATCCACATATTCATGGAAAGATAATTTCATAAGCTAACTAATGGCTTTGGTTTGATGTTCAAATTCCACAGGAGTCAATAGAAATCATCGAAACAAGTCAGCATCTAGAATCTGCCAGGGTGCTGCGTCATCGTCTTTTGGTCCGTTGGGCCGTGTATCGTCTTCGAGCCCGTTAGAGGGCGCGTCCAGGGGGTGTGATGACCCTTAGACTATATATTTAGTAGCTGCCACCCACATTAGGTTTTGGGTTTTGCTTTAGATCAATCTGTCTTCGAACAGTCACCATCATCGGTTGTGAAACCCCAATTTCGAGTGCTTAATCATTCATCTGCAATTGTCACTTCAATTGAGTTGCGTACTTTCGGGTTCTTGCGTGTGTTCTTCGTTTTGCAGGCAGGGATTAGCCTTCTTGGTGAGGTCAACCGGATTTGTGACACGGTTGATAACCAGAGGAGTTGTGGTGCTAAGGTTGCAGGGATCGGGTCTTTTGATCTGAAGCCGGATCGGTGTGTCGCGTTCCACCAAAACGATAGTTATCTCTACCTAACGGAAGATCGGGAACCCCGTCCCCATCAAGTGGTAATCAGAGCTTCAGGTATACCGTCAGGTTTGCATCTTACCCATAGTCGAGTGTTTCACCTTTGTCCCATAGTCCACTGCCATACTCATTTTTCCTGTCCTACAACCATTCGCGCCATAGCCTTGCATTTTTCAGTCTCAGAGTCCGTCGTGTTGAGTTTGTGTCCTAGGTCAAGGTCTTGTTGCTGGTTAGATTGTGTTCGAGTCTAGTTCGTGTGTTTTCCCCCACCGTTTCTATCAAACCCTAGCCGCCGACGCTAACTTTCCACACTTTCTTTCCGTTTTGTCCTTTAATTCGGAGTCCGTTCGTAAAACAGGTATAACTTTTGTATACGAACTCCATTTTCAGAAAACTATATATGTTTCGGAATTAGAAAAAAATTTCGCATCCGTCTATCCCCTCCCTCGGCGGGTTCGGCAATTTTATTTTGCCGTAAAACAGCCCGGAAGATCGTCTTTCCGAGCCTGCAAGCTTTTTCTCAATTTTGGGCGCATCTTCTGAAAATTCCACAGGCCACGTCTTTCACTTGTTTGAGCTCAAATTTTCTGTGGTTACTTCTTTTGTGCTCCTAAGGCAAGAAAAAAATATCAATAAAAAGAAAAAGTTGAATTTTCCCAAAAAAAACAACAACAGCCCAAAAAAGAGAAAAAAGAGAGGGGCAAAAGAGGAACAATATTTAGAGGAGCACATAGAGAACACCAAGTTGAGCTGTGTTAGCGTGTGCTGTCTTGTGTCTTGATTCTGAGACTCTTGCTGTTCTTCATACTTGTTTTTACCACCTTGTTTGTCACACACCTGTAGTTGGAACACCTTTATTCCAGCAACGAGAACATGTATTTGGGACTATAATTTAGCATTGCTATCTGTTACTGACTTGTGTGCCACATATACATATTTTTCTCCTTGTGTGCCTTCCAAGCTCCACATATTCTTCAGATCAGTACAGAAAAAGATCCTTAAAATCTCGGAGCCACTTCCTCACAGGTATCACGAACCAGCCACCGGTTGTACCATCCACTGCTTGCGTTGGTAAGAACTTGGTAAGAACTCGGTAAGACGTGAGTGAGGGTGTGATTCCACCGACCCATAAATAGTTGATAGGGATTTTATTTGATAACTAACCATGCCAAATGACGAGCCTGCTTTGAAAAGTGACTTGCAGGACCTGAAGGAGCAGATGCTAGCAGAGGTGGCCAAGCTAACGGATGTAGTCAAAACGGCCATGAAGGACGTCAGCCATTCGCTTGAGAGCGTGGACAGGCGAGTGTCCACACTGGCCGGGAAGGTTCAATAGCTTGAGGCTAACCATCCAAAGACCAACGATGACAACAAAGATGAGGACGACGATGGGATCCTCGACAAGGGTGTTGTCTACGGTGACGATGGTCTAGTTGATGCGAGGGCGACACGCGAGAACACTCTGCGTCGAAGACTTCACCGCAATCGTACAGGTATGGGAGGTAATGGAAATCAGCGTAATCGTGGTAATGTTAATATTGATGATCCTTATGCTAAAATAAAATTTACCATACCACCTTTTTATGGAAAATATGATGCTGAGGAATATCTTGATTGGGAGATGACAATAGAACAAAAATTTGCTTCCCACCTTGTACCTGGTCAACATAAGGTTAGACAAGCTACTAGTGAATTTAAAGATTTTGCTATAATCTGGTGGCAAGAACTAGCTAATTTGCATCTACAACCTGAGTCATGGGATAGGCTAAAAGAAGCAATGCGTGATCGCTTTATTCCTCCTTCTTATAAACGTGATTTGCGTAAGAAATTGCAGCGCTTAGATCAGGGAAATATGTCTGTCCAGGAATATTATGCCGAGCTGCAAAAGGGCATGATACGTTGTGGGGTAGTAGAGGATCCGGAGGATAAAGTGTGTCGTTTTTATGGTGGATTGAGGCGTGAAATTCAGGATATTGTTGATTATAAAGAATTTACTACTACCAACCGTTTGTTCCAGCTTGCTATGCTTGCAGAAAAAGAATTGCAGGGATGACAACAGCAAAGGAGCCGGAGCAGCAACTTCAGCAGCTCCTTCACTCCCAAGACGACGACGACAGCACCGCCAATGAAACCGCTCCCTTCGTCGAGTGCTCGTCCTCCATCACCAGCGAGCACACGTGCTTCAGCTCCTTCACCTTTGGCCGCACGTACCATGGAATCTGGTAAGACTCGTTTGCAGGAGCCGGCCAAGAGTGCATCATCTGTGGCTTCCACCGGGCGCTCTTCTTTCATTCAGTGCCACCGCTGCCATGGACTTGGTCACGTGCAGAAGGATTGTCCTAGCAAACGGGCATACATTGCTATAGAAGATGGAGGCTACATTAGCACTTCTGATGTAGAGGAAGATATGGTTGATGAAGCTGCCTCGGACGATGATCATGGTGGAGATGGCCTTTCTTTGAGCATAGACGACGCAGGAAACCATCAAGCCATCATTGTACAACGAGTTCTCAGTACACAGATGGAGGAAGCAGAAAAGCTGGAACGCCACAACTTGTTTCAGATTTTATTCGTCATTAAAAATCGGCGTGCACGAGTCATAATTGACGGAGGAAGCTGCAACAACTTGGTGAGTTCTGATTTGGTTAAGAAGCTTGAATTGACCACGCGGCCACATCCACATCCATACCATATTCAGTGGCTCAACGACTCGGGTAAGGCAAAGGTAACACAAACAGCCTGGGTGCATTTTTCCCTTAGTACATACTCTGATTTTGTAGATTGTGATGTGGTACCGATGCAAGCTTGTTCTCTCTTATTGGGTCGTCCATGGGAATTTGATAATGATGCTTCACACCATGGTAGACGTAATAGATATACACTTATGCATAAGGGACAAAAAATTACTTTGCTACCTATGACCCCTGCACAAATTGTACAAGCTGATAGAGAGAGAGTTGCTAGTGAAACTAAACAAGTTGATTCTAAACCTGAAAAACAGCAAGCAATTAAATTGAAAAATCCTGTTATGCTTGCCACTAAAACTGATCTTGCAGAGATTAATGATGTGTGCTATGCTTTGATATGCAAAGATGCTTTATTTTTCACTAAAGATATAGCTAGCACTTTGCCACCTTCTGTCACAAACCTTTTGCAGGAATATAGTGACGTGTTTCCCCTTGAGATACCTCCAGGACTTCCACCCATTTGAGAGATTGAGCACCAGATTGACTTGATTCCTGGAGCGAGTCTGCCAAATTGAGCTGCCTACAGAACCAAACCCGAGGAGACTAAGGAGATTCAGCGCCAAGTCCAAGACCTTTTGGACCGCGGGTATGTACGTGAGAGCCTTAGTCCTTGTGCTGTTCCGGTTATTTTGGTTCAAAAAAAGATGGCAGTTGGCGCATGTGTGTAGATTGTAGAGCCATTAACAATATCACAATAAGGTACCGTCATCCTATCCCTAGGCTAGACGACATGCTTGATGAGTTAAGTGGTTATATATTTTTCTCTAAAGTAGACTTGAGAAGTGGATACCACCAAATAAGAATGAAATTAGGAGATGAATGGAAAACTGCTTTTAAAACCAAGTTCGGCTTATATGAGTGGTTAGTAATGCCTTTTGGTTTAACTAATGTACCTAGCACTTTCATGCGTTTAATGAACGAGGTTTTACGTCCTTTCATTGGAAAATTTGTGGCGGTTTATTTTGATGATATCTTGATATACAGCAAGTCTTTAATTGAACATCTTAATCATCTACGTGCTGTTTTTGATGCTTTGTGTGCTGCACGTTTATTTGGTAACCTCGAGAAGTGCACTTTTTGCACTGAACGAGTATCGTTTCTTGGCTATGTTGTGACCTCGTAGGGAATTGAGGTAGAAGAAGCCAAGGTGCACGCTATACAGAGCTGGCCAACGCCCACCACCGTGACACAAGTGCGGAGCTTTCATGGACTTACAGGATTTTACCGTCGCTTTGTGAAGGATTTCAGCACCATTGCAGCCCCATTGAACGAGTTGACAAAGAAGGGCATTGCGTTTCATTGGGGAGAAGAACAAGAGGCGTCCTTTGCTCTTTTGAAGGACAAGCTTACTCACGCGCCATTGCTACAACTTCCTGATTTTGGTAAGACTTTTGAGCTTGAATGTGATGCTAGTGGAATTGGCATTGGTGGCGTCTTGATGCAAGAAGGTAAACCCGTTGCTTACTTTAGTGAGAAATTAAATGGGCCTGTTCTCAATTATTCCACGTATGATAAAGAATTGTATGCTCTTGTTCGTTCATTAGAAACGTGGCAACATTATTTATGGCCTAAGGAATTTGTTATTCACTCTGATCATGAATCATTAAAAGATATTAAAAGTCAAAACAAACTGAATCGTAGACATGCTAAGTGGGTTGAATTTATTGAATCTTTTCCTTATATCATCAAACACAAGAAAGGAAAGGATAACATTATTACTGATGCTTTGTCTAGACGATATACTATGCTATCCCAACTTGATTCTCGTATATTTGGGCTTGAAACAATTAAAGAACAGTATGCTAATGATGATGAGTTTAAAGATGTGATGGAGAATTGTACAGAGGGGCGTACATGGAACAAATATGTGATACATGATGGGTTTTTGTTTAGAGCTAACCGCCTATGCATTCCAGTTGGTTCCGTTCATTTTTTATTATTGCAGGAGGTACATGGAGGAGGGTTGATAGGACATTTTGGTGCCAAGAAGACGGAGGAGGTGCTGGCCACCCACTTCTTTTGGCCAAGGATGAGACGAGATGTAGAGCGGTTCGTGGCTCGGTGCGCCATATGTCAAAAAGCTAAGTCGCGGTTGAACGCACATGGTTTGTATATGCCTCTTCCTGTTCCTTTTTCTCCTTGGGCTGATATATCTATGGACTTTGTTTTGGGATTGCCAAGGACTAAGAGGGGGAGGGATAGTATTTTTGTGGTGGTTGATCGTTTTTCTAAGATGGCACATTTTATTCCTTGTCATAAAAGCGATGATGCTGTTCATATTGCTGACCTATGCTTTCAAGAAATCGTTCGCTTGCATGGTATGCCGTCTACTATTGTTTCAGATCACGATGCAAAATTCTTGAGTTATTTTTGGCGCACCTTGTGGAATAAATTGGGAACAAAGTTGCTGTTTTCTACAACTTGTCATCCCCAAACCGATGGACAAACTGAGGTAGTGAATCGCACCTTGTCCACCATGTTGAGAGCAATCTTGAAGTGCAATTTGAAGGTGTGGGAAGAGTGTTTGCCGCATGTGGAGTTTGCATATAACAGGGCGGAACACTCCTCCACCAAGGTAAGTCCATTCCAGGTAGTGTATGGATTTAACCCCCGTGCTCCTATTGATCTTTTGCCTTTACCTACCACTGAGAGAACACATCATGATGCTAAAGAGCGCGCTGAGTTTATTCTTAAATTGCATGAAACCACTAAGACAAATATTGAAAAGATGAATGAAAAGTATAGAATTGCTGGTAGTGAAGGTAGAAAGGAAGTTACACTTAAACCGGGTGATTTGGTTTGGTTGCACTTGAGAAAAGATAGATTTCCAGAGTTGCGTAAGTCTAAATTAATGCCGAGAGCTGCTGGTCCTTTTAAGGTAATTGAGAAAATAAATGACAATGCATATAAACTTGAGTTGCCACCCGAGTTCGGGGTTAGTCCTACATTTAACATTGCAGATTTGAAGCCATACTTGGGAGAAGAAGATGAGCTTGAGTCGAGGACGACTCCACTTCAAGAGAGGGAGGATGATGAGGACATCACTCCTTCGGATGCACCCGCTGATCCTCCAACCGTTATGCAAGGTCCAATGACCCGAGCTCAAATGCGACAATTAACGAGGTGAGCTTGTTCTTAAGCGACCCTTTTCATAGTTTTGAGAATAGATTGCTACCTAATGATGTTATCTTGCTTAGGAATATTGGAGAGGATCATGAAGTACTTGGAGAGGTGTGGAGGCGGAGAAGACCAGCAAGGACACCCAAGACAAGCCGGAGGCCCAGTCCAACTCGAGTTTGAGTCTGCCTTGGTCTTCAGGACCAGCCTGCAGTAAAACGGACTCCTAGGACGCATACGGACTCCGTTTTCGACGATCCACATATGCATGGAAAGATAATTTCATAAGCTAACCAATGGCTTTGGTTTGATGTTCAAATTCCACTGGAGTCAACAGGAATCGTCGAAACAAATCAGCGTTCAGAATCTGCCAGGGTGCTGTGTCACCGTCTTTTGGTCCGTTGGGCCGTGTATCGTCTTCGAGCCCGTTAGAGGGCGAGTCCAGGGGGTGTGATGACCCTTAGACTACATATTCAGTAGCCGCCACCCACATTAGATTTTGGGTTTTTCTTTAGATCAATCTATCTTTAAACAGTCGCCGTCATTGTTTGTGAAACCCCAATTTCGAGTGCTTAATTATTCGTCTGCAATTGTCACTTCAATTGAGTTGCGTACTTTCGGGTTCTTGCTTGTGTTCTTCGTTTCGCAGGCAGGGATTAGCCTTCTTGGCGAGGTCAACCGGATTTGTGACACGGTTGATAACCAGAGGAGTTGTGGTGCTAAGGTTGCAGGGATCGGGTCTTTTGATCTGAAGCCGGATCGGTGTGTCGCGTTCCACCAAAACGATAGTTATCTGTACCTGACGAAAGATCGGGAACCCCGTCCCCATCACGTGGCCATGCTAGGGTGGTTGAGGTGTCAATCACAAGTTTGTAATCCATCACAGGATCGAGAGAGTGATCTAGCTATTAAGAGGATGACACAAGTCTCGCCTTGAGCTCAATCGATATCGTGAGGCAAAGGGATTTGTACATGAGGACATTACAGGTTCAGCCAATATGATCTTTAAGTATATTTTGGGGTTAATATGCCTTGCTAGAGACCGCTATTAACAGGTTGACCAGAAAGGCGTTTCCGGGTCGCGACAAAATATACGTGAACCTACAGGGTCACACGCTTAATGAGCTGGAACACTTATTCGAATGTGATTCGAATATGAGCTTGATTCGGATAGAGATTAGAGTAGACTCTTACTGGGCCTCGGTCCACGAGGTCCGAGTGAGGAGGTCTATATATAGGGAGGCGAGGGGCCGAGGAGATTCACGTTTTTCTGTTGACCTTGAGCCAAACCCTAGCTGCCACCTCCCGAGCCAAACCCTAGCCGCTCACGAGTGCTAGTACACTCGCAATCGGCGTTTCAGCCCCGGACGTGTGGATACCGGTAGAGGCGCTGCTCGTTGTGGCGTTGATTGGCCGGAGATCGACTATTTCCACTACTACCTTGACGCGTGCGTGGTTGGACCAGCTTCTCCAACCCTTCTTTCGCTGCACTGCGCGTCTAGTGGTAACGATCTATGATCTCTCTCTCGCATGATGTCCTGGTGTGCGCGGTAGAAATTTTTGTTTTCTGCTATCGTAGCCTACGCGTACTCCTACATCTACGACTACCCAAATAGAGTCGTACCCGTTGGGCGTCCTTGGTAAGCCTATTATAAAATCCATTCTGATTTCTTCCCACTTCCATTCGGGAATTTTCAAGGGTTGGAATAGTCCTGCGGGTTTTTGATGTTCCGCTTTAACCCTTTGGCAGATATCGCACATGGCGACATATTCGGCGACATCTCGCTTCATCCTAAACCACCAATAGTGCTTTTTAAGATCTTGGTACAACTTCGTACTTCTAGGATGTATGGAGTATGTGGACTCGTGGGCTTCCTTGAGGATAAGGTTCCTTAATTCCTTGTTGTTGGGCACACATATCCTCTTTTTACTCCATAGGGTTCCTTGTTCATCTATTGAGAATTCAGGGGCCTTGTCTTTGGAAATTTTCTCCTTAATGATCTTGATTTCTTTGTCTCCTTTCTGGGCTTCTCGAATTAGACTCTCTAAGGTAGGTTGGACTACCAGAGTGGTGAGAGTCTCTTTGTTTACCATTGTCACACCCAGAAATTTAGCCAATTTCCAGACTATTTTGTGTATTAAAATCCCTGTCCAGGAATCAACCAGGGTACACAAAATGACAAATCAATAAACAGATCCAAACGTAAATAAAACGTAAATACTTACAGAAGAGGCGCTTAGTCCTCACACGGAAGAAAACGGCAGCGGAAAGGCAAAACTAGCGTGGCTTCAGCTCCACTCCACAGGCAAGCTCAACTGGGGTATAAGCCAAGGTCCACACTTCGGAAAAGGGGAATATAGCAAGGCTGAGTACCACCCACCGTACTCAGTAAGCCACACCAATGATGCATTTGTGCACGGGATTTCAAAGAGAGGCTGGTGGCTCATTTGCATAAAAGCAGTTGTAAATAGGAGTAGTTCACAAATAGTAAAAGGTTGATTAATTTAACAAGATTAATTTTCCACCGATTAACGTTACACCACGTTAACCAGGCCTAACCATTCCCAACTGATTGACGCTACACCACGTCAACCAGTCTTCACTGATGAACGCTACACCACGTTCACCAGACGCCTCCGGTTACCGTTACACCACGATAACCGGTCTCCACTAATTAACGTTACACCACGTTAATCAGTCACCACCGGACAACGTTACACCACGCTGACCAGTTTTTCCCCGATCAACGCTACACCATGTTGACCAGGCTGCGCTGATGGAAGTTACACCACGACCACCAGGCGTAACTGATGAGCGTTACACCACGCTCACTAGTCTCCACCGACTAGTGTTACACCACTCTAATCAGTCACCCCCGGTCAACTCAACCACGTCGACCGGACTCAACACCTTCCACAACACCAGTTTTATAAAACCAGATTAATTATCTAGAGTGAGACTAATCACGGTGAGTCTTGGCCAATGTGCCCATAACCGCGGGCGCGGCTATTCGAATAGATTTACTCTGATCAGAGGTGTACAACTTTACCCACAAGACATAGCCTCACACACGTTTCCGTGCGTTAATGTGTCACCACGACACCCCGCAAGAGACTGTGACTGGACCGTTCACGCAACCTCTCCCTAACCATCCACACCACGCTGAGGTTGCACCTGCCGACAGGGCACGCCATTAGGCCAAGCTACCCCCCTTGCGCCACGGTGAATCCGGCAGCCGATCAACCCTACCCCGGGCCGACCCAACTCCATCTCTTCCACCCTCTTCTTCAGTGCCTAGGAGAGGGAGAAGAAACGCTTCAAGCCCAGCCGTTGCCCACGCTGGCTTGTGGAAAGTACGGTAGTTGCCCAAGTGGTTCCTGTGAACTGGTCCTTAATTGCCATGGGTGCAACAAGCAAAACCATACACCCACAGCCCACCATTTAAGTCAAAGTTTTAGTAATTTAATCTTAGCCTATCCAAAGTTCCATTTTCCCGACATTGAGTCGAGTCATATAAAAAGATAATATTTAATTCCCAGGTGAGCTATGTTGCTAAGCATGGCTAAGCAGGTCCTATCTCTAGCCAAGTCATCTAATGAGACCTAAGCTAGTCAAATTATCACCCAAGGTTATCAAGGAATGAATAACAAATAAACAGGGTCTCAAGTAAGTGGATAGGTTATACCATATTCCATGTAATTGGCAAAACATGCAATTTATTTATAAATCATAAAACATTTCACAAAATAGGTTCAACATGCTCAAGGATGAATGTGTGACTTGCCTTGTGTTGACGCCGAAAACCCGCCGGGGGCCGTCCGGCGTCTGGGAGACACGCGAAGGCCTGGGAGATTTGCTTCACTCCAGTGCAGGTCCTAAAATATTGAGGTTCGTAGGCGTGCCAGTCAATTTGACCCTGCAATTGACAAGGAGAAAAGATGTCAAATTCGTGAGCCAATCGGCTGGAAGCTGGCTTGGACTCATCTCATCGGCCGATGGCCGATACGCACTGTAGCACTTATACATCAGCTAAAAGCCGATGACGGCAAAAGCAATAACATAATAATAAACAAGTATTGCACTAGCCGATCATCGAAGGGGTGTTCAAAAACCGGCTATAAACTTGGTAAAATAAACAAGCAGAATGCATAAGTAAATAGATTAAATAAACTCCAGCCGATCATAGTTTAAAGTTACTGGTATTACTGTGAAGATACTGCCCGCGCCGGTGCCCGGGCCCTTGCTCCCATCGGCTCCCGGGATCTTCATCCGCTGTCCGTGCCCGTGCCCGGGTTCTTACCTATGCTCGTGCCCGGGTCCTTACCTGAGGTCATGCCCGGGAACTCGACTGAGGTCGCGCCCGGGGATTTGGCTAAGGTCGTGCCCGGGAACCTGATTGTGCTTGCGTTCGGATCGGCAGAGTAAACCAATCGGCTAGCACTTAGCCGATCGTAACAGTAATGCAGGCAAGAATGTATAACAAAGCAAGCAGCATAATCGGCTATATTTAATAAGGGATAACTTATCGGCTAAGCACTCCGATAACAACATCGCATAAAACCCATCGGCTTATTAAGGGTAACGTTATTATTCAGTCTAATAGATCGGACCCAACCGTTGCAGCACAGACTGATAATAATAACGAGATCTCGATAGGCCGATAGATCTGATGCAATCATGATGCTAAAACATGATAACTTACCGGCTATACACCCCGATAAGACACTTGCACATAAAGCATCGACCTAGCAGGACCGATTTATCGCTAACAGTTTAGTAGGTCGGACCTAACCGATGCAGCACAAACTGATGATAAATCGCTCCCAGTAAGTCGATACGATCTATGCACACGTGATGTGATATACCTAATCAATCTATGAGATCAAACTGAACTGATGCATCCATAGATAAAGTAAATATATCATGGTAAGCCGACTACCATAAACCGACTAGAATATCGGACCCAACCGAGGAAGTCCTAGCCGATAGGTAGCCGGGGTGAGGAGACTTACCCTCTCGCAGGAGGTTGGACCTAACCGATGCAGCCCGGCTCGAGAAGCAAGATTCCGTCGGAAGGGTGGCGATGCGCCGAAATTGTATTGATCGAGTGATGATTTACACGGTCCCCGGGCGTATGTATTTATACCCCGAGTTACATGAGTCCTTATTGGACACGGTACATGATTTCCTGACCGGACACGAGGTCAGGTTTCCTAAAGATAAACACTTGCCTAACTAATAGGTACAGTAAATAACTGCCAAACAGCGGTCTTCACGGCTCCCTCCCGGAATCGGTCTCTTCTGGATCAACTTCCGCCAGTTGACTGCAATTTTCCCTTTGACCGAATCTGACATAGGGCCTTACCAAATTTTGGCGTTAACACCTTGCGACAAAACAGCTTCGATTGCTCTTCCAAACTCCTCCGTAGACTCCGCAATCCTCCGAATCGGCGATTACGGTAGACTACACGCAAAATGATAAAAACCCTAAGAAACTCCAAATAAACAGTACATAAAAATTATACAAACAAGTAGATTATAATTTTAAATAAAATTAGGAAGAAGAACAGGTCGATTCGGAGTTCAGATGGAAAAGATATGGCTTTTGGAATATCGAATTCAGAATAGATCCGGAAGGAATTGGAAAAGAATATTCTCAGGAATATTCTCTCGGAATTGAATTACAAGAATTATCTTTGAATGGATAAAGGAGTGGGACCCACTGTCATGGACACAGATCCTTGTGGACCGGGTCCATGGTCCAAGGGAAACAGTGAGATGATGGACTGGAGTGATGTGCCTGCCTCGTGGACAGAGAAAACGACGTTGTGATTGAGGTGAATGCCGATGTAGCACGAAAGGTGAGATGGCGATGAGGTGGATCGATGACGAGGGAATCAGGGCTGAGGTGGCAGACGAGATGGTATGGCTAGGACTGATGTGGCATCGGGTTTAGACGTGTGGAGGTGACAGGATTAGCGAGGTCCAACGACCCAAATTGGACTCGAAAGAATCGGACGGACGAGATTCGATCAAGACAACCCGACGGTTGGGATCGACTTGGTATTTTAGGTCGATCGGTCGGTCCGAATTAGGTCTCGAAGGATCAACGATCGGGATGGCTTAAAGTCATATACGCCGGGATGGGGGAGATGCTGGGGTCATTCAGTAGTGGCACGCTGAGGGGCTAAAACGAACTCAGCCATCTAAGGCGTAGCATAGGGGACACGCCAGTGCGACGACTGGGAAGAGTGACGACGACAGTAACGATTTGCGGTGCCACGGCAGCGATGCGTCGGTGAGTTGAGACCAACGAGAGACGAGAAATGTGACGACGATGATGGCATGCAAGCGAGATGATGAGGCTCAGGATGGTGGGTTCGATAACCAGACAACTGGCGGTGCACGGGAACGGCGTGGCCAGGGGCTGGGACAGCGGGTGACGATGCGAGGTGGAGACGATAATGGCGGGATGACGGCGTGACAGCAAGAGGGGAAACGACTAGGCGGCGGGGAACGAACGATCAGCAAGGGGCTACGATGGCGATTCGAGCGGCGTCGCGGGACGGCTAGATGGGAAGAAGAGGGCATCGCCGATGGGAACACTGGGGCTCACCGGTAGCACTAATGGGAAGGCGACAACGGCTCGTCGGCCAAGATAACGGCGCAGCGACGATGATACGGTAGGACGCCAACAGGCGGCAGGACGACTGGTGACGACGGCAGACGACGACAGACAGAGGAGAGGAAGAGGGGAGCAACGGCTGCGGCTCACCGGCTGTAGGAAAAAAACGACGACGCCGATGATGAAGAACGGAGGAGGAGGAGAAACGGGCGTTGTCAGGCGAGGATCACCCCAGGCAGTGGCGTCCACAGGGGCGACGACGTCCATGCCGAACCGTCGGCGGCATCCACGGGCAGAGACACAGCGGCGGCGGCGACGACTCGTGCGAGGAGGCGGTGGAGCAGGGGCGCTGGCCGGCGGGCTCAGACCGTAGTGCGGCGGCGACTTCGGGAAGGGCAGCGCCGAGAGGAGGCTCACCTCGGGGCGGGAAGGACGACGACAGCTGCAGCACGGAGACCCGCCGTGGTCGGCGAGGGGCGGCGACGCACTGGAACCGAACGGTGGTGACAACTGCCCGGCAACGGCAGCTCGGGGCAGAGCCGGGCGGTAGCGGCACGGCCCAAAGGGCTGCAGACACCGGCGGTGACGACTGGAGGCGTGGCCGGCCGAGGCAGGCGACGGTGCGGCGAGCCAGACGGCGGCGGCTCGCGTGCGGAGGCGGTGGAGCAGGAGCGGCGACCCTGCGCAGCTTGGGGCGGTGCTGGGTGCGGCGACGGAGGTGCAGGCGATGGCGGCCGGCGAGCAGGGGCGCGGCGAGCTCGGTTGAGTGGAGAAAACGAGGGAGGTGAGCTCGGGAGAGCTTTTTGAGGGCACGGGGAGGCGGAAATCGTGGCCGAGGATGCGGTTTGGAGCGGATGGAGCGGGATGGTCATCGCGCGGAAATGGTGGCGTCGTGGGGGGATAAAAGAGACGGGAGTGGAGCGTGGACCGGGTCCGATATAGGTGGCCAACGGGCAGACGGGCCGGCACGGCCCGAGCACGGTCCAGCACGGCCGCTACGACACGGCCCGGGTAGGCACGATTCTGTAGCTGGCCGTGCCGTGCCGTGTCCGGGTGCTACCTCCCGGCCCAGGCACGGCAACGCCGAGGTCGTGGGCCGTGCCATGCGGCACGGCCCGTCCGGCGGTCCACCGTGCCCGGGTCGGCTCGGTCCGCCGACAGCCTGCCGCCGCGCGTCCGGCGTCCGCCGCTCCGCCGCCTGCCGCCGTCTCCCCGCTGCGCTCGCGCCCCCTCCGCCGCCACCTCCCGCGCGGCCTCCCGGCCTCCGCCGCGGCGAGCCAGGCGGTGGCCGGCGGGAGGCCGAGGAGGCCGGAGGAGGCCGGCGGCGCGGGGAGGCCGAGGCGGCGGGAGGAGCCGAGAGGCCGGCGGGAAGGCGGAGGAAGCTGCGGGAGGCGGGAGGCGAGGAGGCTGGGAGGAGGCCGGCGGCGCGGGGGAGGCCAAGGCGGCGGGAGGAGCGGCGGGAGCGGAGGAGCCGAGGAGGCCGGGAGGGCCGAGGCGGCGCGAGGAGGCCGAGGAGGCCGCTCTATGTCCACGGCGCGTGGGCGACGCGGTCCTTGCGGCCGGGCGAGCGTTTCG
>RYFJ01002852.1:0-135419 GCA_003991445.1 Oryza meyeriana var. granulata | reverse complement strand
CAAGAGAGCGATAGCCATGCACAGGGTTCTCTGTCACAAGATTTTCAAAGCTGTCTTATTTCAAAAACGGTCGATCCAAGGTATCGGTTTCCAATAGTTTAGTAAAACCCAATGTTTTTCCCGAAGACAAACAACGTTGCAGAGCTAAGCATTCTACTCGGCATCGATCCTCAGATAGGATGCTAGCGTGCCATTTGTGGGGTCTCAAGGAGAAATATAACATCATACCAATATGTGCGGCTACTGGGTCGGTCATCGTTTCGCTTGTAAACAGGGCAACAGTTTAAAAAGTGAAACTAAAAGCATGCATATATTTTCCAAACAAATTAGTTTTGCATATATGGGAAACAATATGATCAAAGAGGCTTGCCTTGTTCCAAGGAGGGGTCTTCTTTGGCAAAGGCGCGGTTCTGGATGTCCACTGGTTCAGGCTTGAACGCAGAAAGGAAACATATAGCAGGTGTCGATCGTTTTACACCGGCAATAAATATATGGGGCTAGTCGCGGATGTAAACTCGGTGGATTGCAAAGGACATCAGAGGATTTATACTGGGTTAGGCCCTCAATGTGAGGTAATACCTATCGTCCGTTTGTAGTATTCCTTTGAGGATATACGGTGGTAGTTTGATGAAATTGTGTGCCCTGCCTCATGGGCCGCCTGCCTCCCTATATACTGGGGACAGGGTCAAGGTAGGAGTCCCCATCGGATTACGATAGGAGATCTCCCTTAGAGATATAAGCCCGACTAGACTGTATATTCCTTTCTATACAAAGCGAAGTCTGCCGAATCTAGCTATATTCTAATTACAAGGCTAGCCCATCCTCTTCAGAGTGGCCATATGCTTGTCATGAGGTACCGGGGCCCATGGCACACAGTAGCCCCGAACCTCATAGTTGAGTCCCAGCTGATGCAAGTGCTCATCCTCTCACACGGTGAAAGTCTTTCCCGATGTGCATTGCTCCGAGTGCTCTTTGTCTGAGTGCTGCTTCTCCCGAGTTTGCTTCATGTCACTGGCAGCGAGGCTATGAAGGGCTTCATGTAATGTTGATAGTGTGCGCCGAATATGGCGCACCTATTAGGTGTAGCCCCCAGACTTTGTGCTTATTGTGAAACAATTAAACATGCAAGTCAAAGATCTTTAACCTTATAGTCTTTTCCCGAGTAATTACTACTGGTATATGAGACTCTTCGGTATCATGTCAACCGGAATATGATTTATAGTTTGCCGAGTAGAAATATCGTATATGGATCTTCGACTTCATGTCGATCGGAATGTTGTGTTTATAGTCTTGCTGAGTAGATTACTCGTATATGGGACTCTTCAGCGTCATGTCAGCTGGAAAGCGGGTTTTTCTTTCCGAGTGGCGTCCACCAGAAGTTAGACTCATCCGGTCATGTCAGCGGGAAAAGAAGTTGTAGTCTCTCTCGATAGTGTACTACTCGGTTAGAACTCTCCAGCGTCATGTCGGCTGGAATAATGCCACATTCTGGCGCGTGCTCATGGCAACTGATGGCCAAGCAGTAGCGAGTACCACTTATGAAAAGTAATCATCTCGTGGTAAGTTACTCGAGAAGATACCTGCACTCTCCAATTTTAATGAAGACCAGCTTGTGATCCTTATAAGGATATATCCGAGACCTGGTGGGTAAAACAGATATCCAAACATATGTTTAGGGCGTAAGGCTCTCATGCAACATATCTGTTTACCTCATGGTTCCTGTTAGTAGCACCAGCGCTATAATTTCAACTCAGCCTGCGGGCGGCCACATGGAGCATGCTACGTAGAACTCATATCTTGGTGGCTGCTACAATAAGCGGCCTGAGCGACTATCCGGCATAAGCTCTATAGAAGAATCATCGCATGTCAGGATGAGTTTTTTGGTGTCGATAACCGTAATCAGCCAGAGAAATCCTCTTTCGCAAGCCTTTCGACTTACGTTCTGGATGCATGGTTTGCCACATAAGCCTGAGTGGGTATATTGCAGATCTACTTGCCTCCTCAGGTGTGAGCAGTGCATGAGAACTCCGGATGCACTTTGAGATGTAGTCTTCTCTGACTGGGTGGTGTAAAAGCCGAACAAGGTACCCGAACTTGCATTGAGAGGGTTCAAGGCTGGTGACCTCATGGGGCGTACCTATCTCAACAGAGTTATAGCCAGCTAGCACCCGAACTTGCATTAGGCATAGGATTCGGCTGACAACTCATGGGGCGTAACCCAACCTGACAGAGCTGTGACCAATAGTACCCGAACCTAGCATTAGCGTAGGATTCGGCTGGCGACCCTCATGGGGCTACCCTACTTAGCCGTAGTACAGCCCGACTGCGCTGGAGGTCGATTATTAACTCGCATGGAGCGTAGCCGGGGAGATGACATCGACTGGTGCAAGTATCGGTCAGTAGTCTCATAAGTATTAAACACAGAATAGGTGAGTCAGCCCGAGTGCCCGAGGTATTTTGGCAGACTTGTCAGCCCCGAGCGTAGGAGATGGGCTCGCAGCCCTGAGTTCCTGTCACGCATATCGGAGCTGGGCATTTGAATATAAAGATATCGGATGAGTAGCATCTGATGATGAAATAATCACCCGAATAAAATGTATTTACAATATATGTAAGAACGAGTTCTTCTCTTTTTGGATATTAATTTCCAAGAGTTGACCCCTTACAATTTAACGCTGCTGCCAGCCGACTAGTCATAGCCCTACGTCTGGAGTTGGCTCATGGCTTTCCCAATGACACGCGTTGGGTGACTTGAGTTCGTCTTTTCAGGCAAAGTTTCACGGATCAGGATTTTATGCTACTCGAGTACTTTTGCAATCATTTAAGAGCAAAACAAGAGAGTGCAGCTTGTGCACCTATTAGGTGTAGGCGGCATTGGCAAGGCCGAGTGAAGAAATATATCAGCAAGCGACTAGCTGTTCGATATATTTCGAGTGGGGATCCATCTTGCGTTTGAGCTTTGTGAGCCCGAGCATGTCACTTGTTGTTCTGATAATCTCATTGTTGAAGTCGAAGACGATTGTGGCGACTGCCACAATGCGCCCGTCTGACTTGTGTTTGCGATTCCCGGCTTTAGTCGGACCGCGTCGTTGGTGCCCTCGCTTCTTCTGTCAGGATGCCTTTTTTTATTTCAGGGCCTCATGCAACAGCATGGGCTGAGTCGGCGTATT
Organism: Oryza meyeriana var. granulata; assembly: GCA_003991445.1. NCBI lineage: Eukaryota > Viridiplantae > Streptophyta > Magnoliopsida > Poales > Poaceae > Oryza > Oryza meyeriana. The sequence continues at coordinate 132,249 of RYFJ01002852.1, read as the reverse complement.
TGTTTGCCATGTTGAATAGAGCCTTGACAGAGTTGGGAGGCTTCGAGTGAATTTGTCGATGACGAGGTGTCTTTTACTCCTTTCGAAGGCGGTGATGACGACCCTGCTTGATGTTCGGGATTGAATTTTTTCTTCTAGAGAACTCTTGATGAAAGTCACGAAGAGACTCGTTCTTCCTTTGATGCAACTGATACAAGTCGTACTCGGAAGATGGCTCTCGTATGTTCCTGGAAGTTGGCGATGAGCGTTCTCAGAGTTTGCCATGAGCCGATTGATTGCTTGGGGAGTCCTGTTAGCCATGTCTCGCTGAGTCGCTAAAGCGACTGGGAGGTAGTTAGCCATGACTTTGTGATTTCCTCCAGCTGCTCGGTTGCGTAGTATAGACCGTGAGCCAAGACTCGGGATTGGTCTTGCCGTCGTATTTTTCGACTCCTGTAGGCTTGAAACCGATGGCCAGTCGGCCTGTTGTAGCTCCTGGGTAAGGCCGGTATTCCTTCATCTTCATGAGGACTCCGACCCGACTACGGCGGGAAACGCTCGTGGTGGGGCGAAACGTTCGTTTCGTCTTCCGGTTGGCGTCGCTCATCATCTTCTCGTTCGGGTGTCGAGCGTTGATGTCCTGCGGAAGATCACGTCGTTGTCGGCCTCGAAGGTCCTGATCATCCCGACGGTTGCTTTGACGTCGCCGGTTTCGTTGGGGCTGCCGAGTGACGCCTGACGTGCCTCCGTATGCAGCTGACTGGAGCCAGCCGCTGCGTCGCTTTGAGGTAGATGAGACTGCGTTGGGAATGTCGACCGGTTGGTCGGTATGAGGGTATCACCGACTGTTGGTGCTGCTGACTGCAGTGCGTAAGCAGGGCTTTTATCCTTGCGATCGTGGGGTGGCCTGGTGCTCAGGCCCAAGTTGGACCGTGTCCAGTAGGGTTGCGGCGGCCACGTTCTGTTTGTGGCGTGACGAAGACGTCGTGGTCGCCGACTTTCGTTTGGAGGGTTTGTTGCTGGTGGTTCGCCAGCCTGGTAGGCGTCGTTGGGGCGTGCAGGCATCTTGCTTCTCTCCTGTTGTTCTCGAGTCAGCAGGCTTCCTCCTCTTTGGGCTCGTGTCGTCGGCATGATTCCTGAATAGGAGTAGAGCCTCTGGATGCCATGAAAATTTCTCGCGGCGGAGTGAAGCTTGCCGAGCTGGTATCCGACTTGGAGTCGGAATCCGACTGGGAGTCGTAGTCCGACTGAGAGTTGTAGTCGGAATAGTTGATGGGGGCGATTACAACTCCGATCCCTAGATCCGATTCGAGCGGCTCGGGGCCGTATCCGAGTCGAACTCCAGAGGATCGGGTTTGCCGCGTCGGATGTAGATTGTAGATATCCGCGGCGTGCGAGTCCGAACGGGAAATTGACGATCTCTTCCTTTTTTGGCCCAATCTCGGCCGGCTCAAACCGAGTCCGAGTCGAACACCGAAGAAAGAGTTGTCCCTGGACTCGGCATATTGGAGATCGCCGCAGCATGTCGTGAAAGATTGCTGCAGCATCGTGTAGGCCGACTGGCGCGGAGTCGGCTGGTTCCCTTGGCAGATCGGATCGAGTCCGAGTCGGCCAAGGTGAGATTGCTGATCTGGTCGGCGATGAAGTCGAGCTTCTGAATGCGATTGTATCTCGGGGGAGAGTTTGCGTCGACTTTGGTTGCTGGATCCATGAGCTTGTAGATGTAGATCGCGCCGAAGCCCCTACCTGGCGCGCCAACTGTCGATGTTTAACCGCAATAAATATATGGGGCTAGTCGGCGGATGTAAACTCGGTGGATTGCAAAGGAACACAGAGGGATTTTATACTGGTTCAGGCCCTCAATGTGTGGTAATACCGTACGTCCAGTTTGTATGTATTCCTTTGAGGATATACGGTGGTAGTTCTGATGAACTTGTGTGCCCCTGCCCTCATGGGGCACCTACCTCCCCTTATATACTGGGGGACAGGGTTACAAGGTAGGAGTCCCCATCGGATTACGACTAGGAGATCTCCCCTTAGAGATATAATGCACCCGACTAGGACTGTATATTCCTTTCTATACAAGGCGAAGTCTGCCGAATCTAGCTATATCTCTAATTACAAGGCTAGGCCCATCCTCTATCCGAGTGGCCCATATGCTTGTCATGAGGTACCGGGGCCATGGCACCCACAGCAGGAGAAGTAAAACACCAAGAAAAAGGATCAAGGAGTAGTCGGATGCAGAAAAGGTGGCAGTCGGCTGAACCAGGTTTGCAATCCGGGTGATAGAGCTCCAAAGCTTGAGAGGAGAATGAGAACTTAGCAGAGCTGGAGCTGGCCGGTTTGCAAAACAAGGGAAGAAGGAGCATGGATGGCTCAATATATATAGCCAGCGTGCAAGGGTGAGGCACGGTGGAGCTGGGCAACGGGTAGGGAGAAAAAGTCAAGGTGAACTGACAAAGGATTTGATGTTCACGCAGGGCTTGACTTGGGAGTCTGGCGTGGTCAGGGAGTTGGCAGGCACTGTAGCTGCGATGAGACATTAAGGTCAAGGCTAGGACAGATTTGGAGAAATCTCACTGACAGGGCTTCGGACTGACCACTGGTCCAAGCGATGCAGCAGGTTATTGTCCGTCGGTCCAAGCGGTGCTGAGGGCAGGTGAAGACTGGTTCTTCTCTATTCCGGTAGTCGGCGTCCAACGGGCGGGTGCAACTCGGGGGACAAGGAAACAACAGGTCTCAACAAGGTAGTCGGCCACTTCACAGTGCTTACTCGGCAGCAAGGAGGTCCAAGTAAAACAAAGAAAAGGGCAGGATACAAGGACTGAGTAGCAATCTACTCGGCTCAAGGGAGAAGGTAGTCGGCTGGCCAGGGAGAAAAACTGGGGCACAGCTGACAGGATAGGAAGGGAGCTCGGGAAAATGAAGACTAGCGGGAAAAGAAAAACGGGTCGTTACAGGAACTTAGATGTTTGTTGCAAGTTTCAAAAAGAGGCTGGATATTTTGTAACAAATGTTATTTGAAATCTTTTGAATTTGCTAAGGGTGTTCTTCTCAACAATCAGGGCGAAGTGAGTCTCACCCGATCGGAGTGAAAAATGTATCAATCTTTAATTCTCCAGTTTTCGCAATCTCAAGGTTTACATCAGACCAGCTCCTAGAGCCAAAACATTTCTCCGAACTTCTCGAGTCCCGCTGTCCTCGACAGCCAAGCCGACATCATCGGACGACCCTCGTCCTCGACGGCACATTCTTCTCACGGTTCCCAAACCTCACACGCTGTTGCAACACAGGGCAAAAAAATAAAACTACCCTAAGGAATTGCCTCACATCTGCCCATGACCGTGGGCACAGCTGTTCAAACAGTTTAGACCTTTGCAGAGGGAGTACACTTTATGTAGCACCACCACCTCGCTGGGAGCCCACCATGTGCATACAGTACCCGATCCCTGGATCTGTAGTCGGATACACACATAGTCATCGATGAAACAAACTCAGAGTACACTAAATACATAACAGAGTACATATAATACATACTGGGAGGAAACATAAAAAGGTTGCTATCCAAGACAGGCCCCAGATGGACAACGGCAAGAACAGGGTAAACTAGCGTGATACAACACAGACAGGGAGGAAGCAGGGGATGAAAAACTACTAGACGATGGAACACGACGATACCACAGGCTTGGTTGGGAGCTAGGCCCAAAACCTCAGAAGTCCTCGTAGTCGGCTTGGTCCTGGAAGAACTCGGCAGCAGTCGGGTCTTCGTCTTCTTCTCCAGAACCTAATATAATATATACAAATATAGGAACAAGGGTGAGTACTTTCGTACTCAGCAAGCCGGGGAAAGGAGCCATGTCGGCTAGACAAGGGGCTAAGAGTCTTATTTGCGAAACCAGCCTTTAGAAACATTTTGCTTGTCAAATACTAATATGAACAATTTTTAGTTGTCAGAAAGAGGCTCACGCCTCGATCCATTCCGCAAGTTGCTTTTCAACAACTCGCCACATATAGTGTGGCGCCCTCCACCTCGGTGGGAGCCCACCATGTGCATACAGTATCCGATCCCTGGATCAGTAGTCGGATACACACTGTCGGAGGGTGAAACTCCAACGGCGGGAGGTCTGGAGACCCCCCTTTGAGATTCGGCCAGGGGAGTAGTTCTCAGGCGACCGCGACGTCCAGTGGAAGAAGGATGGTTCGATGGATGGATGGATGACGCACAAGGAAGACAGGAGGAAGTAGACAGGTTCGGGCCGCACGGAGGCGTAATACCCTACTCCTGTGTGTGTTGCTATGTGGGAGAAATGAATATGGCTTGCTGTGTTACAAGGTGAGCTTAGCTCGCGGCCGGAGCCGAAGAAGACGAACAGCAGCGAGAGAGTGAGCCAGAGAGCGGGAGCTACCTGGGAGCCCTCGGCGGTTGCTAATGCTCCAGCTTCCTCTTCCGTTCCTCCTCGGCTCAGATCCTCCTTTATAGAATCAGGGGAGTCCACCGTGCCGAGTAGCCCCAAGAGAGAGCTTTTCTCACTACGTCTTGTCGCACGCCCGTGGCCGCCTGCTGCGCCGTGCCGGAGGGACGTCTAGTCGCCGCTTGCTCGGCTGCTGCGGGCGCCTAGAGCTGGTCTGCTGTCGCCACGCCGGAATTGGTGCTGCGCTGCATGTCTGGTCGGAGCGCCGCTCGGCTGTCGGGCGGCGAGAGTATGGAGATGTGACAGTGCATGGCTCCGCTGCCGGAGTGTGGAGAATCGAGGTTCTCACAGCCGAAAGTTCTCTGACGGCACTGGGAGGGGACCCACGGAAGGCCATTATGACGGTACACGTATGTCTGACCGGGAGACAGGCGGGAGGCGCCCCGTCGCCCTGCCATTAATGCGGGTAGTTGGCAAGTTGGTCCGCCGAGTTCTTCGAGTCAATCGGCCCCCGGGGCCGAGGCGATCGGCACCCGGGGCCGAGTCAGTCGGCACCGGGACCGGGGCGATCGGCACCCGGGACCGGGAGGATCGGCACCTGGGCAGTCGGCAGTCGGCCTCGGGTCCGGGGGATCGGCACCCGGGTCCGGGGCGATATGATGGCGCCCTGGGGGCGAGGCCCGGGGCCGATGACGAGATGGCGCCCAGGAGCGAGGTCCGGGGCCGATGGCGATGCCGCCCCAGGGCTGAGGCCGATGGAGATGGCGCCCCGGGGGCGAGGCCTGGGGCCGATGGTGCCCCGGGGCCGAGCGAGATGCCGCCTAGGTCCGGGCGGTGCTCAGGCCCCGGGCACTCAGCGGGACGACGACTGTAGCTGGCCGTCTCTTGTGCAGGATGTGGACTCCGGAGTATTTGTCGCGGCCAAAGACCCTCGCGTCCCCGGGGACTAGGGGACCCCCGGTCCCATTTCGCCGACACACACATAGTCATCGGTGATACAAACTCAGAGTACATTAAGTACATAACAGAGTACATATATTACATACAAAGGTCTTCCATCCAGGACAGGCCCCAGATGGACAACAGCAAGAACAGGGTGGACTAGCGAGATACAACACTGACAGGGTGGAAGCAGAGGAAAAACTACTCGGCAAAAGAACACAACTACACCACAGGCTCGGTTGGGAATTAGGCTCGAGACCTTAGAAGTCTTCGAAGTCGGCTTGGTCCTGGAAGAACTCGGCAGCAGTCGGGTCTTCGTCTTCTTCGTCGAAACCTAATATATATATATAGGAACAAGGGTGAGTACTTTTGTACTCAGCAAGCCGGGAAAAAGGGTGCCATGTTCTTTAGACAAAGGGGCTTAGAGTCTTCATTTGCGAAAACAGCTTTTAGAAACATCTTGTTTGTCAAAGTACTAGTGTGTCCAATTTTTAGTTGTCAGAAAGAGGCTCACGCCTCGATCCATTCCGCAAGTTGCTTTTCAACAACTCGCCACATACAATTATTGAATCATGTATTTTCATTTTCATCTTCTGGTAATCAACCAAGTGACTTCACAACTCGGCTAACACCCGAGTGGCTTCGACCACTCCTTAGGTCTGATGTTTATCCGAGTGGCTCCGACCACCCGTTGACCCAAAGACTCGGCTACAACCAAATCTCAGCTATCTCTTTTAGCAATTTCCGACTACAACCGGTTATTAGTTCATTTGCTACACTGGCTACAACCAGTTAGCTCAAACTTGCTGCCCTGGCTATAACCCGGGAGCCTACTCTTTATCGTCTTCTGGCTACAACCCGAAGACTTTTCTCCTGTTAACTTTTCACATACTTGCTTATGGTGCTTCCACACCCCGGGTCACACAGGCCCGTTTCTGGCCACACAGGCCTTCCGTTTGCCAATTGGCAAACTCTGGTCACGATTCCCTTCCTAATTAAACCATTTCACAAACCACTGGCAAACAAATCTACGCTATGGGAATTACCTTACATCGCTCTTAACCGTGGGCACGGCTGTTCGAACAGTTCAGCTGAACTCTGCAGAGGGTGCACGCTTTACCCAAACGACACAAATCTTACACCAAGTACTGGCCTATACCGGAAGTTTGTGACAAGGCCATTTCCAAATCCAGCCTAGGGTTATCCAATGCCAGCAGAAGGATTCACACAGGATCAATGCTTCAGGTCAGCTCCAACCACCATCAGCACCAGGGCTCACGAGCCACAACTCAGATGAGTCCACTCCAGTCGGCACCAAACTTCCCTAAACCCACAATTTACTCGGCCAGGGGCAGCCCATACTACTCGTTTGGTCACACTGTAAAATGCTCGGATGCAATTCCCAAAGGAAACGGTCCTTATCGATAATACATAGCCAGGCCACACAGGCACTGTCTCTGTACACCAAGGCTTTCACAAACTTTCATTTACTTCTCAAATACGCTGATACGCAGAGTACCGGGTTTTCGCACAGTTGAGTAAAACCACTGTTTCCCAAACGACAATACAATCGTTGCAGGACTAAGCTATTCTACTCGGCAATCATACCCAAGGGATATAATGCCAATGTGCCATTTGTAGGGCTATCAAAGGAGAGATACATCAACATCCTACCATAATAAGTGCGACTACTGGGTGGGTCCGTCGGTTGCGCTTGCAAACCGAGGCCAATCAATTTAAAGTGTAAACTAAGCATGCATATTTTATAAACAACATAATTTTGCACATATAGGAGACAATATGATCAAAGAGGCTTGCCTTGCTCTGGCGGAGGATCTTCCTCAGTGAAGACGGCTTCTGGATCGTCCACCGGTTTAGGATCTAAACAAGCAGAAAAGATAATTACTGACAAGTTGAAAAGAGGCAAAACACCAGGAAAAGAACATCGCGGCAGTCGGCTGCAGAAAGGGTAGCAGTCGGCTAAGAATGGGTGGCAGTCGGATGAAGGTTTATCGTAGACGGCTGAGTTAAACTTGCGGACGGGGCAACAAGGCTCACCGGTTAGGAACTCCGGATGGTAGGCTCGGCGATGAGCGGCGGCAAAGGAGCTCGGGGAGCAGAAACGACTCCGGGGGCTGGGGAGGGGGAAAATGTCGGCTTAGCGGTGAAGCTGGTGATGGCGGGTTGCAAAACAGAGGAAAGAAGAAACATGGATGGCCTTTTATAGCTGGGTGCGAAGCTGGGACACTGCGGTGCAGAGCGATGGAGAGAAAAAGAAGTCACGATAAGCTGACAAGGTCACAGCGAGCTGGCTGGGGTGACGCGACGTTAGGGTAGAGTTTGACTTAGGGATTGGGTGTGGCCGGTGGAGTTGGTACACACTGTTGTGGCGATGAGACACTCTGGTCGTGGCAAGGACAGGTTGGTGGTACTTTGCAGACAGAACCTCTGACTATCCGTTGGTCCAAACAGGTTCTTGTGGTGCAGCGGCTATTATCCGCGGGTCCGATCGGGGCTACGGGCAGGTGAAGGCTGGATTATGCCACCACTTCGGTAGTCGGCGTCCAACGGGAGGAGCGTGGGAATCAGGACTGCGGTGCAACTCGGTGAGACGATAAGACAGCACGTCGGTTGACATGGCAAGGTGTCGTGAGCTTGACCGAATTGGGGCAAGTCGGGGCGGCAAGACAGAACTGGTCGACAGGGTAGTCGGGATTGCAAGAGGTTACTCGACAGCAAAGATGGCCGAGCGGACAAAGGTAAAAGGGCAAGATTCAGGAACTGAGTAGGAGTCTACTCAGCACAAGGGAGAAAAGCAGTCGGCTGGCCAGGGAGAGAAAAACTGGGGCACAGCTGAACGGGATAGGAGAGGAGTTCGAATTCAGAAAGAGAATTCCAACAGGGAAAGGAAAAACGGGTCGTTACATATAGTTACTGAATCATGTATTTCCATTTTCATCTTTCGGTAATTAACCGAGTGACCTCATAACTCGGCTATCACCCGAGTGGCTTCGACCACTCCTTAGGTCTGCTGTTTTTCCGAGCGGCTCCGACCACCCGTTGACCCCGAGACTCGGCTACAACCGGTTCTCAGCTCTCTTTAGAAATTCCAGCTACAACCGGTTACCAGCTCATTCGCTCTACTGGCTACAACCAGTTAGCTCAAAGTCGCTGCCCTGGCTACAACCAGGTAGTCTGCTCTTTATCGTCTTCTGGCTACAACCCGAAGACTTTTCTCCTGTTAACTTTTCACACACTTGCTTATGGTGCTTCAACACCCTAGGTCACACAGTCCCGTTTCTGGCCACACAGGCCTTTCGTTTGCCACTCGGCAAACTCTGGTCACGATTCCCTTCCCATTAAATAATTTGACAAACCACTGGCAACCAAAACTACGCTATGGGAATCACCTTACATTGCCCTTAACCCTGGGCACGGCTGTTCGAACAGTTCAGCTAAACTCTGCATAGGGTGCACGCTTTACCCATATGACACGAAACTTACACCAAGTACTGGCCTGTACCGAAAGTTCGTGACAAGGCCATTTCCAAAACCAGTTTAGGGTTATCCAATGCCAGCAGAAGGATCCACATAGGCTCAATGCTTTAGGTCGGCTCCAACCACCGTTAGCACCAGGGCTCACGAGCCACAACTCAGATGAGTCCACTCCAGTTGGCACCAGACTTCCCTAAACCTACAATTTACTCGGCCAGGGGCATCCCACTCTACCCGTATGGTCGCACTGTAAAATGCTCGGATGTAAATTCCCAAAGGAAACGGTCCTTATCGATTATACATAGCCAGGCCACACAGACACTGTCTCTGTATATCAAGGTTTTCACAAACTTTTATTTATTTCACAAACACGCCGATACGCAGAGTACCGGGTTTTCAAACAGTTGAGCAAAAACCACTGTTTCCCAAACGACAATACAATCGCTACAGGGCTAAGCCATTCTACTCGGTAATCGTACCCAAAGGATATGATACCAACATGCCATTTGTGGGGCTGTCAAGGGAGAAATACATCAATATCCTACCAAAAGAAGTGCGACTACTGGGTAGGTCCATCGGTTGCACTTGCAAACCGAGGCCGATCAATTTAAAGTGTAAACTAAGCATGCATATTTTGCAAACAACATAATTTTGCACATATAGGAGACGATATGGTCAAAGGGGCTTGCCTTGCTCCAGTGAAAGATCTTCCTCGATGAAGATGGCTTCTGGATCGTCCGCTGGTTCAGGATCTGAACACGCAAAAGAGAAAATTATTGATAGGCTGAAAAGAGGTAAAACACTAGGAAAAGAACAACGCAGTAGTCGGCTGCAGAAAGGTAGCAGTCGGCTGAGGATAGATGGTAGTTGGATGAAGGTTTATTGTAGACGGCTAAGTTAAGCTGGCGGACTGGGTAACAAGGCTCACCGGTTAGGAACTCCGAATGGTAGACTAGCTCGGTCTTCCTTTCCTCTTTTACTTCCTTCACTCTGCTCTTCTTCTTCTTTGCGTTCCAACCGGGAGAACACAGGGGCGATGCGACGAGCGGCGGCGATGGAGCTCAGGGAGCAGAAACGGCTCCGGGGCTGGGGAGGAGGAAGATGATGGTTTAGCGGTGAAGCTGGTGATGGCGGTTTGGCAGAGACGGTTGGGTTGCAAAACAGGGGAAAGAAGAGACATGGATGGCCTTTTATAGCCGGCATGCGAAGCAGGGACACGGCGGTGCAGAGTGATAGGTAGAGAAAAGGAGTCATGATAAGCTGGCGAGGCGACGCGACGTCAAGACAAAGATTGACTTAGGGATTGGGCGTAGCCGGTGGAGTTGGTAGACACTATAGCGACGATGAGACACTTAGGTTGTGGCAAGGATGGGTTGGTGAGACTTGCAGACAGAGCCTCTGACTATCCTTTGGTCCAAACGGGTTCTTGAGATGCGGCGGGTTATTGTCCGCTGGTCCGAGCGGGGCTGCAGGCAGGTAGAGATCGGGGAAAAGATGACGGTAAGGCCGTCGCCAGAGGTTAGACACCGGGAGGTTTTCCCGCCAGTCCAGCGCTGCTGCGAAACAGACCGGGTGGACAGGGCAGTCGGGGTGGCAAGACAACGGGTCAACAAGGTAGTCGGCGATTGCAAGGGTTTACTCGGTGGCAAAGATGGCCGAGTGGACAAAGGGTAAAAGGGCAAGATTCAGGAACTGAGTAGAAATCTACTCGACACAAGGGGAAAAGGCAGTCGGCTGGCCAGGGAGAGAACTGGGGCACAGCTGAACGGAATAGGAGAGGAGTTAGAATTCAGAAAAACGAATTCCAACAGAGAAATGAGAAACGGGTCGTTACACTTTACCCACACAACATGACTTACTCTAGCCACCAGCTCACACTGATTAGGCACGATCGGTGGTGTAACGCCCTAGCGTTTAGGCGTAAAACATAATTTAATAAATACCCTATTCATGAAAATTAGATTTTACTGGTTGTCGTGCTGTATGCTGAGATCTCGATATTTCTCTGAATCAACCCTAATCCGTATGCCCAAGTTCAAATTCAAGTCCCTGTTCCTCCTATTCACAAAAATCCAAATCCCATCCCTCATTTAAAACCCTCCAAATAAATTCACAGAAAAATCAATTCTCCTTACTTCTGAAAATTCCAAAAGTTCCCTGTTCCTCTTGGGCCTTGTCTCTCCACCCATCCATGTGCATCCATCGCCTGCCTTGCTCCTCCCTGCTCCCCGCGTCGACACTCACTACCCTTGCCCCTACCGCGAGTCGCATCCTGCCTTGACTGGACTCGTGGAGCTATCAGACGCTCAGGCTACCTAGCTTGACCTACTCCTGGAGGCTTACCGTGCACTCACTCACTATAGTGCCGTTCTCGAGCGCCGTCTCACCGAGGAGGGTGTCACTTCCGTGGACACTACCTCCTAGGACTCAGGCCGCCTGTGCCACTCTCTCACCCAATCCTTCTATAGCTCCCACTGCTCTGCAGACACGCCCAGCGGGACACGCACCCTTAGTTCTTGCATGCCCTGCTCGCCCTACTTCTCGCCACACCCACGCCGCTGCAACCCACCTTACATCCCAGGCTACTCTCCAGTCACCAGCCGTTATGGACTCCGTCTGATTCGCACCGCTCGTAAGAGCGTTGCGGGTCCCTCCACCACAGTGTTCTGTTTCACCCCTACCCTGGCAGGACCTGCCGTGGGTCCCTCTCAACAGGTTCCGGCGTACCTACCCCGTGCACCGATCGATGCCTCTTCGACCGAAGAGCCTACCACCGACATCGGCTAGTCCGAAGAGCTATAATAGAGTGTGTGTGAGCCTGGAGCGCTCGGTCAGACCTTTTGTACCGTCACCAACTATTTTGGAGTCATGACATGAAGTATACCCCTTGAGTGTTGATCAATTCAAAACATTTCAGCCCACAAATAGAATGTTCATATCCAGGCAAGTCAAGGAACTAAGGAGGGGGTATACCCAGAAGACATTTGCCTATTTGTATTCTGACTTTTGAAGGCATGCATACATGTGTAGATAAGAACTTCTAGGGAGCTTTAGGTGCTGTTGGTTCCAGCTACTGAAGGTGCTTAAATAAGCCACGCGCAAAACGAGGAATATCATTAACGCATGATTAATTAAGTATTTACTATTAAAAAGTTAAAAATAGATCTATTTACTTTTTTAGAGCTACTTTCATATAGAAAATTTTTGCGAAAAACACACCGTTTATCGTTTTGGGAAGCGTGCGCGCGAAAAACGAGAAAAAGAAGCTGGGGCAAAACATGGTGCCGAACGGGGCCTTAGAGACCCAAGGAGGATAGGTAAGGTAGTCTATGATTTTTTTAGTCTGCAACTTGTTCACAAAATCGACATGTGGCAAACTTTATGCAAAAGATTGCCTTGACATCCTATAGTGTGCGGTCACCTTTTTGTCCAACATTTTGCTTATTAATTTGCTTTCCTATTTCGGTGATAAAACTAAACTTCATGTTTTTTTTTTGAAATTCAATGAAGAATTACTTATTGTTAGGAATTATGTTATGTCTCAAGGAAATGCTTAAAATCAGATGTTATGGCACCACCATCAATATTTTTTTCTTTTATGGGCTGTTGCTGTCAAAAAGGGTAACGGAGTAGCTGGTAGATACTTACATCACCTAAGGATGGTGACCAGCTTTATCCATATTGGTGAAGTATTGGTTCAGAAATTGCAATGGATGTTGTTTCAAAATTTTGATTGCAGCTATATATCTGATAGTATATAAAAACTGGACTCATAAAAGATGTAAATGATATAACGAAAACCATGTAATTTTGATGGCAAATCATATCTGTTAGATATTTCCCTTTGTTTAGTTCTACATAGAGATGATAAGGCACTGGCCAAGCAACTGACTTTGATTACAGATGCATCAACTGAGTATCGTTGGCAGTATATAACTTGATTGCCAAACAGTAATTACTTTGATCACGAATGCATCAACTGGGCACCATTAAGTATATAGGTTAATTTATTAGTCAACCAAGTGACTTCCCCTTGCTTATGACATTAGTTTTTATATCTTCAACATTCGAATGTCTTTGTTTTTTAGAATTGTTGATGAATCTTGCATATGGAAGCTATAATCTTCTTTGAGAATTTGGTAATGAGGGTTGTTTCTGATTTTCTAACTTGCAATGTGCAGGAATCGTACAGAAGCTATATCCGAACTTACAGTTGCAGAGGTATGTTGGTTTTGTGCCTTTCAGGTGAAGATAGAGTAGACACTAAGAGGTAATAATAAAAAAGGACGTGACAATTATTGATGGACATAGGTAGCTATTTTGGATAACAAAAAACTGTTATGCTATACAAGTTCCCATGTATTTCACTTTATTTGTCTGAAGACCCTAATATGCTCATCTTCAAAATTTCTTGATCTAGACATGTAACATGTAAGAATTTGAAAAAAAAATGTTTCATCATGTTTTGGAAATTATATGAAATAAAAAGCTCAACTGATATGTCAAGCAATTCTAGGTATTTAATAGTGCCCCTTTTTGTTTTTGATTTTTTTCATCATGATTTTTCTGTCTGCTCATGTTTCGCTACAGGTTAATTTTTACCATCCTGCACTTAGGTTATTGTAATAGCAACTTGTACAACACTATTTTCTCAATATTTTTGGTGTGGAATCAAAGAGCAACAAGATTATTTAGGTACACCAAATCATAATATCTTAACACTAGGAGAGAGTAGCAACAGCTGCTGCACCCGGCAACACACCAAAAGAACAAATAAGTTAACAAAATTATGTCGCATTTGCAATTCAGTAATTATATATTGCATCATATATAAATCACATATGCCCAATATGTACAATGCTTATTTAGCTCTTTGTTTGCCAAACCACTCATAGCTAAATGTTAGAGAAGAGAAATTATCACCAGTTTTTGCCAAATTAATTGAAATGCTTATTTAGATCTGTAGTTTTGGAAACTCAAATTCAATTGAAATGTGTCAAAGTACTTTCCTATTGATAAGTGGCTTCACTATCAGTTTTTACTCACCTTTTGGTGTTGCTTGAGTTTTTTGCAAGGCGTTAACTAAGCAATTTGGAGTTGATCAGTGATGATCAGGGTTAGCCTTTTTCTTTGTGTTATATGAAACAACCTATACTATTTTATAAATTTATTTCACCTCTGCAGCACAAGAGAAGGAATACATTCAATGTGGGAATACAAAAGAGAGCATATTGTGCAGTTAAATAAATCTATGACAAATTGTATATTTGGTACCGTTGGCTGGTTTGCTTTTTCATAGTAAGTATACAAGAGGGTTATGAACATATGTCAGAATACATAACAGTAGATATAATTCATGAACTTGGATGTGGTTTTATGTTATATGTAATATATTTTGTTGGAAAACGTAATATGTTTTTATTGCATTTATATGTTTACTGTAACATATCATGTGGGATACCTGTGTTGCACATGCACGATTACTAGTCCTCTTGCAATAAGAAACCATCCACCCAAAATAAACCTGTGGACACATAATGCCCCACCGAGAATAAATCAAGATAGAGAAAACTAAACTACATCTCAACCATTATAGAACAAACTGAACTAGGCTCTCTCAAGTATGGGGTGGACCCGTCCTATAAAATCATGTTGCAATGCATGGTCTCTTTGCTAGTTTATATAAAATAAATATTATGTAAAGGCACTTCACAACATGAAGCTTGTTATTGGTATAATTTTTGCACTAAAAATGTTTATAATAAAATTGAAATAATTGTTGATCAAAATCTATAAACTTCGATATTTTAAAATTAAAATATACACCTTCTAAATTAAGGTGAACAAAGTGAGCATATTATTTCATATGTCCGATAAAAACAAATATTGGAGAAAATATTAATTCTGGAAATTCTGAAACTGTAGTACTAGTAATTGGGTTCATGTGAAAAATGCCAAATAATTTAGTACTAGTACTTGGGTTCAAGTAACAGAGAACTTGACTAATACTAGTATTATTTCTCTAAAACGTTGATACGATCGAGTACTAAGAGTTACTCATGCGTGCTTCATGGGCAGCCGCATACATGGCAATAGAGATGCAACACTTCCAACTGATGTATCCGGCCTACATGCATGACGAGTACGCTTCGGGTTTAATTTCCGTGCTGTTAATTATGGAGCTGAACCGATCAGTATTGCGGGTGACGGAGCTGAAGAGATCGGTGTTAAGGCCTCGAGCAGTGCGCAAACAAATTTTGCATGCGAATGGAGTAAACGGCATTGATCTATCAGGAATTAAAGTTCCCAACGAGCGGTTTGCAAATGAATTAGTACTTTCTTCTTCCCCGTTAGCCTTCTTGCATGCTCGTCTGTTCGCTATATATATTCTAGAATGAACGTCATGTATCTTGACTCCATTACCCACACAGCAGCTGGTCACAACTATTGCTAAAATGGCTTCCGACACAACCAGCCCAAAAGCGAGTAGCGCTCTGAGCATGACACTATTGGTGGACACCAAGGCGAAGCGCGTGCTGTACGCCGAGGCCGGCAAGGACGTCGTCGACTTTCTCTTCTCCCTCCTCGCGCTGCCGGTTGCCTCGGCCGTCAATCTGCTCGGCAAGGACTCCATGGTTGGCTGCATCGGCAACCTCTACGCCAGCTTGGAGAAGCTCGACGACACCTACGTCCAGGCCGACGTCCCCAAGGACGCGCTGCTCAGCCCCGTCGTGCTCTCGCCGGCGTCCAGCTCCATTAACAGCTCCGTTTTCCGCTTGCCGGCGCCGTCTTCTGCGCAGTCGAAGAGCTTCTTCAGATGCGTCTACGACGACTACGGCAACTGCAGTAGCTACGTGACGGACGCGAGCGGCACGAAGTGCCCTACCTGCCACCACCAGATGACAACGCCATGCAGCTATGTTGCAGGCGCCCGAGACCAGAACACGCACAATGCCACCGCTGCAGGAGGGTCGAAGGGTTTCGTGCAGGGCATCGTGACGTACACGGTGATGGACAACCTGACGGTGTCTCCCATGTCGTCCATCTCCAGCATCACGCTGCTCAACAGGTTCGCGGTGAAGGACTTGGGCTCGCTCAAGGAGATGACCGTGCAGCTCGGCTACACTGAGGTGATTACATTCATAGACATTGACATGTGGATCTTAATTACTACTTCGCTTGGTTTCAGGCGCTATGTATTGCTGTTTTTCAGGGTCTGGCGATTCTGAAGGCTTCACTGCAATCCAATACTGTCCTCACTAACGTTTTCATTGGCCTGAACCCTGCTTGATAGCTACGCAAGCTTGAGATCTGATCGATATGCATGTGTCATTGAATAACTGGGTGTTGGACTCTTGTTATGCATACAAGGAAGCGTAGCTCGTGCGTGCATTGTTGCATTGCTAGCAATAAGGAGTATATGATGGTTAAGTTATTTGCAGCTTTTTTCTTCCCGTGTCGGATATGTGGTCTCGTAGTGGTGTGTACGGATGGGTCCAGTACTCGATACAGCTGGCCGGCTGCTATATTCCTTAATAGTCGATCTTCGAACCTTATAAACTATAGTCCTACGTATTGTTATGTCGCAAGTTCAATTAGTTATCAAGCTAGTAGAGAGTTGGCGCAGCTCAGCTATGTTTGGCTTGGCGTCGTTACATGCGCTCCCTGGTTATTAGTTACACACTTATTAACTAATGTGTGCATAGGCCGGTAGACATGACCCATGAAATAATATTAGGACCGCTTATTGATCAAATGTTTAAGAAAAATGAATTGATCAAACAATTTTTTCTGTATTTAAAAGTCAAGATACGAATCGTTTAATGTAATTGCACATATTTATGACTGAGTTACATAAATTTATAATTAAAGTTACACAAATTAATAATAACAGCTACAACAAGTTAAAAAGTGCAACTTGGAACTCGCTTCCTCCGTCCCGAATCTTAAAGTTCCATTCAACAGTTAATGTTGTTGTTTAACAGAACCTAAGAAATCAAATATTTGATCAATAATAAATCTGATAATATTATCTCATACTTTTCTGGTAGAGTGAAATGCACAAACAGTCTTTTAACTTATAAGAGGGTTTTATCTGGATCCATAAACAAATAAAATGCACATTTACATCTCCTAAGCTTGTATCATTCTAGTCCAGTATGCACACAAGATCCTTAAATTTGTAAGGGGGTTCAAGCACCACGGCCATGGAGAGCTCGACAGGAGGGAGGCGTTGCTGCCGTCGCTAAAACCACTGCCGGAGATCCGCTAGAGGGAGAAGGGAGGAGAGAGTGGAGAGGAAAAAGAAAAAAAATAGAGAAATAGAAAAAAAGTGGATAGGCTCCACTTTTTAGTATTCCCTTTAGCACGCCACGTCATATTTTTATAGTGCGTTAGTTTTTTGGACTGGGATGATACATCTAGTAAGTTTAGGGAATGTAAATATGTATTTTACAAGTTTATAAACTCAGACGAAACCCACTTACACGTTAAGAACCGCTAGTGTATTTTACTCTTTCTGATAATAACTAGTTCAAACATATTTAATTTGATTAGTGATTTTATACCTGCCTGTAAACTAGACCCATATTTAACAAAGTAAATGTTATTGAGAAAACAAATTATTTTAAAAGTCATCCAATTGACACTTAGTCTGAAAACTTATGTTTCAAAATCGAATCCATCTTTTGAAAGAAAACCAAATTTGAATTTTGTTGGTGAGATAGAAATGATATCAAACGATAATGTTAGTTGCGTATTGGACATTTTATTCCATATTTTAAAATATGATTGGGTGAGATTGTTTCGCTATTTAGGCAGTCATGCTGCTTATAAATTGCAAGTGAGAGAGCGATTCATTTCCTTCTATAAAACTATTACCTCCATTCGATGATAGGAATAACATCAATGTGCGATGGATGACCTAAATAAACATGGAGCACTATAAAGAAAACAGTTGGATGAAATGTTTAAATCATCCTCATTCAAACAAGAAAATAACTACTACAAATGTTAACCGTGTAGTCTTTAACAAACACTAGGTATATAACCCAAACAAAACACAAGTGTTGTAATTAATTGCTTCTCCTTTTCAAGCCTCAGCTGGGCGTGGCGCCTTTTGTACAAACTGCTTCAGAACTCGGATGAACTCGTTGGCCGCTGGGCTCGACGGTTGGAGGACCGAGAAACCATGCTGCTCTCCCTCGAACTCGGCGAGCTCGACCGCTTTGCCCATCCCTTTCAGCCTCGACGCGTAGTCCACCACGGGGTCGTAGAGCACGTCGCCCCTGGACGCCACGACGAGCGCCGGCGGCAGCGCGACCGGCACCAGGCTGGGGCTGTCCGGGCCGAACGGGTTCGCCACCGGGTGGTCCCTGGTCGCCCCCACCGGCAGCGCCATGCGCCACAGCTGGTCTGCCATCTCGACGTTCAGGGAGATGTTGGCCAGCAGGTTGGCCTCCGCCGCCGTGCGTTCGACCCCGGCGAAGAACACGTCGATGAGGACGTACCCAGCGACGCGCACCTGGTCGACCACGAGCTGCCCCGTGCCGACGTGAACCGCGATGTGGTGGGCCAAGTTGGCGCCGGCTGACACACCGGAGATGAACGTTCGTGCGAAGTCGCCTGACTCTGCCAGCCATGGATCTGCGCCCGCGCCGAGCACGGCCTGCCCGCGCAGCCAGGAGAAGAAAGCTGCACCGTCGTCGATGGCCGTGGGGAGACGGTGCTCGGGGGCGAGGCGGTATTGGACGGAGAGCACGACGGCGGGGAGCTCGTTGGCGGCGCGGAGGCAGAAGGTGTGGAACGTTGGCTGCTCGAGGGCGCCGACGCAGTAGCCGCCGCCATGGAAGTAGACGAGCACAGGGAGCTTACCTCCTTCGCCGGCGGCAGGCTTGTACATGCGGACCCTGAGACCGTGCGTTGCGTCGTACACGACGTCCTTCCACTGAACGTCGGGGACGTCGTGGTTCAGTTCTACCGACGGGAGGAGCACGGCGTCCTCAACCGCGGACGACGGAGCCGTCGCAGAGGAGCAGGATGACGCCGAAGAAGACCTCCACGACGTGCGGCGCCATGTCGCCGGACATGGTGTGTTTCACGAGGTCGGAGACTTTTTTGTGTGATGAATGAGCGGAATGGCTTGTGCCTCGGTGGTGTCTTTAAGAAGCCAGACAGTTCAGAGATGGCTCACATGGAGTTTGGACGCAAGCTCCCGCCACCTGGATTCCTGGGGAGAGATTGTTGGGATGCAGTAGGCGTGTTTGAATTGGTTTATTATACTGGGCTTATAAGCCGCAGGTAAAATAAAAAATATTATTAATACATGATTAATTAAGTATTAGTTATTAAAAATTTAAAAAATGGATCTATTTGATTTTTTAAGGTAATTTCATATAGAAAATTTTTAAAAAAACATTTGAATTAGCTTATGGTTTAAGTTATTTTCTTATTTTTCTTAAGCACGATTAACAGTGTGTTTTTTAAATAATTTATATATAAAAGTTTTAAAAAATCAAATAAATCTATTTTTCATGTTTGTAATAGTTAATACGTAATTAATCATGTAATAACAATTCATCTTATTTTGCGTGTCATTGATAAACTTAAGCCATAAGCTGATTTAAAAGATGGCTTAGAACTGGATCGATGGATTATTTGATTTTATGATAGCAATTTAAGAGTATAAATGAATGGATTAACTGCTACAAAATTGAAATATTGTTTTTGAAAAACTCTCCATGGAACGGTAGTCGTCGCGTCAAACTAATATCCTCGGCTGGCCTGTTCATGTGGACCAAAGGCAGAAAAGCACATAGACAGACGGCTCATATATACGCATGGGTATATATACCGTATATACTGGTGAATTCGCTTGGTTATCGTATTGTTCCTTAAAACAATGCAGAATACAACGGAGAGATAAGGGAAAATTACAAATCAAATCTAATCGATATTGCACAATCGTGCACCAGCCGGTTTCACGCTCCATATATTCCGGCGAATTTGCTCGACTTAACAACTATACAAAGCCAAGGGTTTTACGTGACGCAGCGTAGTAGGGTTGAAGTTTTGTCAACATGGGCAACGCCGCCGCCGTGCCGTCCTCGCCGGCTTCCGCGGACGCGGCGCTGTCAACGACGCCGACCATCAAACTGCTCATCGCCAAGGATGCCCAGGTCGTCCTCTTCGCCGAGGCCGGCAAGGACGTCGTCGACTTCCTCGTCGGGCTTCTCGCCATGCCGGTCGGTGCAGTGGTCAAGCTGCTCGCGGGAGAGAACGCGCTCGGCGGCGTCGCGAACGTGTACGCGAGCGTGCGGAGGATGGACGCCGCGTACATGCAGAGCGCGGAGGCGCGCGACGCGCTGCTGAACCCGGCGCCGGCGCACCCCTGCCTCACCGCCACCGCCGGAGGCTTCCCCTCCCTCGTCCAGCCACACCGCGCCCAGCCGCTCGTGGCTCCGTCCCCGCACTCACCGCCGCCGCCGCCCGGGGATCCAGGCTACCCGTGTCCATCCGTCCGGCCGCCGATTCCCATG
Organism: Oryza meyeriana var. granulata; assembly: GCA_003991445.1. Classification (NCBI taxonomy): domain Eukaryota; kingdom Viridiplantae; phylum Streptophyta; class Magnoliopsida; order Poales; family Poaceae; genus Oryza; species Oryza meyeriana. The sequence continues at coordinate 111,884 of RYFJ01002852.1, read as the reverse complement.
CCGTCTCTGCAGGCGGCATTCCCGCCGTTCGACGCGGGGACCTCGACGTCGGACGCGGGCTGCCGCTGCTCGTCCTGCCTCGCCGCCGCCCAGGGGGGCAAAGGGTTCGTCCGTGACGTGGTGACGTACACCGTCATGGACGACCTCACCTTTATGCCCATGTCCAGCATCTCCAGCATCGCGCTGCTCAGCAAGCTCGGCGTCGAGGACCTCTCCGCGCTCGAGGAGAAGACGGTCAAGATCGGCTACCAAGAGGTGAACTTAACAAAATTATTCGATCTCCATCGGAGAAATTTACTTGTTTTTATTGATCAACTCATCAAAATTTACTTGTTTTTAACACATCAAAAAGTACTTGAATTAACTTCTTTTACTTGATTAACCCAGCAAAATTTAGCTAAATTTACTTGTTTAAATTGATTAATTAACCCATCAAAATTTACTCAAATTTACTTGCTTTAATCGACTGTGGTGTTGCAAATTTGCAGGGTTTGGAGATTCTGAAGGCATCGTTGCAGTCCAAGACCGTGTTGACAGATGTGTTCATCAGCAGGAAGAAGAGGGCGCGCACCGGCGACAAGCACCACAGACCCGGCGACAAGAACGTCGACGCCCGCGCACCTAGCGAGAAGAAAGACATCGCCGTCCAGATCGAAAAGAACGCGCCGCCGATGCCACAGAATTTTTCCGTCTAGTTCTAGTTCAGATTTATGTAAAAAAAAAGATCTACTCTTGAAAGAACTTTACCACCGAACACAAGCATAATGAGTTGATTGAGCAGAAAAAAATCTGCGACGTACGTGCGACGTACGTACGAGGTCTTTAGATTATGCAGTCTGTGGAAATTAATTCGAGTTCAGTTCAAATTCTTCATTAAGGAGAGAGAAATTTCAAATTCATAGCATTCCTGCTTGAACTGAACCAAACTGGAACGACGAAAAACAACAGCAAGAGGAGATGGATCTCCAACCTGCAATCTATCAATTCATGTAGTTTGTAGCTCGGTGGTGTGAGGCCTTGTACTGGATGAATTCATCACCTGATCATTCACCACATGGGAGACACCGTCAGATCGCAAAAAATTAACAGTTTGATTCTTTTTTAAAACTTATTTTAAAAATAGACCATTCCCAAAACTTATTATAGAAATGGATCAGGAGCTCAGCGCCAGTTCGGCATCATGGTTCCTGGCGCTGACCCGTCCCCTCCACCCCCGTGGACGGGGGCCGAGATGGCTCGCTGACGTGGCAGGGGTCATTTATTCAAGCATCTTAGAGCATCTCCAGCAATAGCCCCTATTTTAGAGCCCCCAAATGTTAAATGGGGGCTGCCCCTATTTTCTTTGGACCCTAAAAATGCTCCGAACTCCAGCAACAGCCCCCATTTCTCAGCCCTTATTTCTTTTTCTATTATTTTTCACCGTAAACTATATGTATATGTCTAGTTCAACACTATAATTAAAACATAAATATTTATAAGAATTTAGAGCAGGAGAGCGGCGCGCGGGAGGCCAGGGCGCAGGCCGCGCCGGCGGGCGGGAGGCCAGGGCGTAGGAGGGCGGCGCGGGGGAGGCGGGGCGTGGGAGGCCGGCACGCGGGAGGCTGCCGGGGCGCGCCGGGAGGCCGGGGCGCGGGAGGCCGGGGTGCAGGAGGGCGGCACGCGGGAGGCCGGGGGTCGGGCGGCGCGGCGCAGGAGGCCGGCGGGCAGGGCGGCGCGCAGGAGGCCGGGCGGGAGGTGGCGGCGCAGGAGTTCGGCGGGAGGCGGCGTGCAGGCAGGAGGAATTGTCATCGCGCCAAAAAAACGTCGATAGGGGCCGTGGTGTAGAGCCCCCAGGACTGGGGGCTTGAGGGCTAGATTTGGGGGCCTCCTCATTTTAGGGGCTCTATTAGGGTCCCTGCTGGACCTAAATTTTTTGTCCCACCACCCAAAAACTGTTTGGGGGCTGTATTTAGGGTCCCTGCTGGAGATGCTCTAATGAACCACCCATTTTCTTCACGCATCTTCATTTCTTGCATTGACATGGAATCGCATCTATCCAAGGAGTGTACCTACATATTATGAGACTAAGCTTGGATAGTCTAAAGAAGGCAAGGTTAAAAACATACGAACACGATCCATTAGTGTATACCTAAGCCTTTTTTTTACAAGCACGGCGAGTGTTGTACACTTGACTTGGTTGAGACGGCTAAGGTGTATCATGTAGCTGAGATAGCCCAATCTCTTCGGCGTCATGCCTGGTGTAGTCATCATCGCTGTCGTCCTCCTCCGCTTCCTCCTCCTCATCATCATCACTTGGAGCAGCAGGGGGCCTTTCCTCAAGGAGGTGCGAGAGAAAGATGCACCACCTTCTTGGTGGCATGAACTCAATAGAAAGATGCACCACCTTCTTGGCAGCGTGAGCTCAATAGGAAGAAGCACCACCTTCTATACATGTAATACTATGTAACGCCCCGCTTTCAGCGAGATGTTAAACTTTATTTTGCTAAAATCTACCAATGAAAATTTCGATTCTTGTGTGTTGTGTCCTAAGCCATGTCTGGATCTCGATTTTTATTCCTGTCCTTGATCTCTAATCCATCCTCTTAAAAACCTCCATTCCAAAATAATCCCCGATTTCGAATCGTCGTATCCAAGTTCACTTCTAAAAACCCTAACAGCGAGTTCCCCGGTCTTCTCTTTCAAAAATCTCTGTTCAGTATCCGTTCCAAAGATTCAAATCAAAACCTTAAAATAATCCCCTTTGAATCCCCTCCTAAAATTCCCTTGTTTTCTTTCTCCCTTGAATCCCTGAGAAAATCCCAAGTTTAAATATGCAACTTGGAATCAAACCTCTATCCAAAAATCTCTCCCCCCCCCCCAATATATGTATGTGTATGTATATCTCCATACATATAAGTGTATATATGTGTGTCGGCTCTCTACCTTTGACCTCCTTGAACTCTCCCCAAATATTCCCTTGAGCATCCACAAATTGAAAATTAAGAACATTGAATTTCAATTTGCATACTTCCTCTCCTTTGAATCTCCCACAAATAATCCTTGAGGGCCAACATTCAAAATTAATTCCAAAACTACCAAATTTTCCCCCCTGAGACTCTGTAACGTCCCGATTTTTCGGGCCGTTAAAAACTATTTTATAAAAACCCTAGTTCTGAAAATTTCAAATCTTTGTGTATGTGCCTAAGGACCTATGTGCCTCGGATCTCGATTTATCCTCTCCTTGATAACCCAAAATTCACCTAATTAAATTCTGTCCCAAAAATAATTCGAATTTAGCTCTCAACCGTCCAATAAAATTTCCTTACTGTATCCTCCCAAGGAAATCAAGATTCCATCAAGGACCCTCCCCCAAAAATCCCAAAGTAGATTTGAGCTCAAATTCCAGAAATTTATTCAAAGTTTTCCTTAACGTTCCCTCTCTTCCTTGAGAATCCTTTCAAATTAAAATCCATCCAAAATTTAGTCCTAATAAATTTGTTGGAAAATCCCCAAAACCCTCCCCCAAGACTCTAACCCATTCCATATGTATGTATATATATATATATATATATATATATATATATATATATATATATATATATATATATATATATATATATATATCAATGTACCAGCTGAGAAACCCCTAATGTACTCCTGATAATATTATAAACTCAAAATATCAAATTCCAAATTCAAATACCCATTTAAAGTCCCAAAAATCCTTCTCTAGAAAAATCTCTGAGAAAATGAGAAATGACATTGTTCATCATGGGCCGCCCCTCCTCTCTTTCAGCTCAGCTAGTCTGTCACACCCCGATCTGGCACCGCCGTACAACAGCACCAAATAGAGCATGCCGCAGGAAAACATCGCGAACTGCTTCCTCGTGGAACCGCGATAACGATACCAGTCCCAGGAGCAGCGTTGGTATCTACGGAAATCAGACATGCATCATTGCAAAACATTAAATAATTAAATATACGTATACCTTAACTTATGTTGCAGCTGTGGAGCAAGCCAGAGACAGCAACGAACAGTCCAGAGGCAGCGGCAGTAGCGGAACAGCGGACTAAGTCCCAAAACACAGGTACGGCTGGAACCAGGACGAAACACCGGTACTTGTACTGAAGGATCAAAACTGAACAGATGGAGCTGGGCAGGAAGCAGTCGGGCGAGACATATGCCCTTGAAACTGAGGTGGAGCAAACTGACGGTGAAGATTGGGGAGATTGGGCCTGGAACGCGGACCACCATGAGTCTGCATCTGAGAGGCTTTGCGCTTGCGAAAGACCTCGATTTCCTTCCTAGCGTCTTCAACCACTAGAGCTCTGTTGATCATGTGCTGAAAGGTAGGGAAATCATGAGCAAGGAGCTGAATCTTCATTGCCATATTCATTCCCTTCAGAAATCTCCTGATCTTCTTCTTGTCCGTGTTCACTTCCTTGGGCGCATAACGGGCCAGGTGATTGAATCTGCTCAGGTACTCGCTGATGCCGAAATGTCCTTGCTTGAGATTGTTGAACTCTTCTTTCTTGATGTCGATCACTCCCTTGGGGACATATGCAGCTCTGAAGGCTTCAGCAAACTCGGGCCAACCAATGTTAGCGGCATCCTGATGGGCAGCACAGTAGTTCTCTCACCAGTTGGCAGCGGGGCCTCGAAGTTGATGTGCAGCAAACAAGGTTTTCTCAAGGGGTGTGCATTGCACTAGATTCAGTTTTCTGTCCATGTCCTTCAGCCAGTCGTCAGCCTCCACTGGCTCGGCGGTCTGTGAGAACTCTGCCGGACGGGACCTCAGGAAGTCGGCAAGCTTGGAGCGGCCATGGGCTTGTGCTGGTTGAGCTTGGTGCAAAAGGGGCTGTAAGGCGGCCAAGTTTTGAGCAATGCCTTGCAAAATCTGTGTCTGAATGGCCATAAGCTGCTGCGGGTCTACCGGAAGCTGAGGGGGTTGAGGCAATCCTCCATGGTTGGTGGCTGCAGCGGCAGAGGTACCAGAGCCAACTACATGATCATTACCGGACATCCGATCATGAGTCTGCTCTACTTCTTGCTCATTCACTGCAGGAGGCACGTTGTTGTGGGCTGGAACTTGGTCTTCATAACCCAGGAGAGCTGGAGCACGAACATTGCGACGCTGACGTCTGGCCATCTGATTCCAGAAAAGGAGAAACCAAGGGAGAAAGGCTCAGAAAGGTATTGGCAATCAAATAGATAGAACAGATAAGGGAAACAACCAGAACACCATGATGGAATCGAGCAACAAACCAGGAAACGCACTCGGGAACTCGGAAACAAACTCGGAAACTCGGCTTCGGCGAAGGGTGATGGATAGGGCAGAGCACTAAACCATGAGGGCTTACGCCAGAGCTATGCACAGGAGCCAAAGGTATTTTGGATAGCCAAAAGTTCTAGAGATATTTTCAAAATCTACCACGGCAGAAGGAGATGACTGGGCAACCCCTAGCTTTTGCAAATAATAGAGTTTTCAAAATAAGATCTCTAAGGGCATCTACACGCGTAGGGTTTCGCTCCTAGGGCCAACCTATGCTCTGGTACCACCTCTTGTGGGGGGGGGCACCTCCACCAGGGCGGAAACCCACCATGTGCATAAAGTACCCGATCCCTGGATCAGTAGTCGGATACACACATAGTCATCGGTGATACAAACTCAGAGTACACTAAACATTAAATACATAATAGAGTACATATAATACAAAGGTTTCCATCCAGGATAGGCCCTAGATGGACAACGGCAAGAACAGGGTAACTAGCAAGATACAACACAGACAGGGCGGAAGCAGGGGAGGACAACTACTCGGCGATGGAACATGACGATACCACAGGCTTGGTTGGGAGCTAGGCCCGAAACCTCAGAAGTCCTCGTAGTCGGCTTGGTCCTAGAAGAACTCGGCAGCAGTCGGGTCGTTGTCTTCTTCTTCAAAACCTAATATAACATATATACAAAGATAGGAACAAGGGTGAGTACTTTTGTACTCCGCAAGCCGGGGAAAAGATGCTATGTCGGCTGGACAAGAGGGCTAAGAATCTTATTTCACGGAAACTGCTTTTGGAAATATTTTGCTTGCCAAATGCTAGTGTGTCTAATTTTAGTTGTCGGAAAGAGGCTCACGCCTCGATCCATTCCGCAAGTTGCTTTTCAACAACTCACCACATATAGTTACTGAATCATGTATTTCCATTTTCATCTTCAGGTGATTATCCAAGTGACAACACAACTCGGTGGTCACCCGAGTGGCTTCGACCACTCCTTAGGTCTGTTACTTCTCCCGAGTGGCTTCAACCACCCGTTGACCCTGAGACTCGACTACAACCAAATCTCAGCTATCTCTTTTAGCAACTCCGGCTACAACCGGTTATCAGCTCATTCACTACACTAGCTACAACCAGTTAGCACGAACTCGCTGCCTTGGCTACAACCAGGTAGTCTGCTCTTTATCGTCTTCTGGCTACAACCCGAAGACTTACTCCTGTTAACTTTTCACACACTTGCTTATGGTGCTTCAACACCCCGGGTCACACAGACCCGTTTCTGGCCACACAGGCCTTCCGTTTGCTTACTCGGCAAACTTTGGTCACGATTCCCTTCCCATCAATCACTTTCACAAATCACTGGCAACCAAATCTACGCTATGGGAATCACTTTACATCGCCCTTAACCGTGGGCACGGCTGTTCGAACAGTTCAACTAAACTCTGCAGAGGGTGCACGCTTTACCCAAACGACACGAAACTTACACTGAGTACTGGCCTGTACTGGAAGTTCGTGACAAGGCCATTTCCAAAGCCAGTCTAGGGTTACCCAATGCCAGCAGAAGGATCCACACAGGATCAATGCTTCAGGTCGGCTCCAACCACCATCAGCACCAAGGCTCACGAGCCACAACTCAGATGAGTCCACTCCAGTCGGCACCAGACTTCCCTAAACCTACAATTTACTCGGCCAGGGGCAGCCCATACTACCCGTATGGTCGTACTGTAAAATGCTCGGATGCAATCCCCAAAGGAAATGGTCCTTATCGATAATACACAGCCAGGCCACACAGGCACTGTCTCTGTACATCAGGGTTTTCTCAAACTTTATTTATTTTCATAAACACACCGATACGCAGAGTATCGGGTTTTCAAATAGTTGAGCAAAAACCAATGTTTCCCAACGACAATACAATCGTTGCAGGGCTAAGCCATTCTACTCAGTATTCATATCCGTAGATAGGATGCCAACGCGCCATTTGTGGGGCTATTAAGGGAGAAATACGTCAACATCCTACCAAAATAAGTGAGACTACTGGGTAGGTCCATCGGTTGTGCTTGCAGACCGAGGCCGATCAATTTAAAGTGTAAACTAAGCATGCATATTTTGCAAACAACATAATTTTGCATATATAGGAGGCAATATGATCAAAGGGGCTTGCCTTGTTCCAGCGGAAGATCTTCCTCGGCGAAGACGGCTTCTAGATCATCCACCGGTTCAGGATCTAAACAAGCAGAAAAGATAATTACTGACACGCTGAAAAGAGGTAAAACACTAGGAAAAGAACATCGCGGTAGTCGGATGAAGGTTTATCATAGGCGGCTGAGTTGAGCTTGCGGACGGGGCAACAAGGCTCACCGGTTAGGAACTCCGGATGGTAGACTAGCTCGGTCTTTCTTCACTCCGCTCTCCTTTTTCTTCTTCGCGTTCCAAACGGAAGAACACAGGGGCGATGGAGCTCAAGGTCTGGGGAGGAGGAAGATGATGGTTTAGCGGTGAAGCTGGTGATGGCGGTTTGGCAGAGACAGCTGGCTTGCAAAACAGAGGAAAGAGGAGACATGGATGTTCTTTTATAGCAGGCGTGCGAGGCAGGAACACGGCGGTGCAGGGCGATAGAGAGGGGGGAAAAGGAGTCAAGATAAGCTGGCAAGGTGACGCGACGTCAATGCAGAGATTGACTTAGGGATTGGGCGTGGCCGGGGGAGTTGGTATACACTGTAGCGACGATGAGACACTCAGGTCGTGGCAAGGACGGGTTGGAGGGATTTGCAGACAGAGCCTCTAACTAACCATTGGTCCAAGCGGGTTCTTGCGGTGCGGCGGTTATTGTCCGTTGGTCCGAGCGGGGTTATGGGCAGGTGGAAGTCGGATCACTTCACCACTTCTGCAGTCAGCGTCCAACGGGAGGAGCGTGGAAAACATGGCTGCGGTGCAACTTGGTGAGGCGATGAGACAGCACGTCCGTTGATAAGGCAAGGTGTCGTGAGTTTGACCGGATCGGGGCAGGTCAGGGTGGCAAGACAGAACGGGTTAACAGGGTAGTCGGCAATGCAAGGGGTTATTCGGCGATAAGGGTGGCCGAGTGAACAAAGGTAAAAGAGCAAGATTCAGGGACTGAGTAGGAATCTACTCGGCACAGGGGAAAAGCAGTCGGCTGGCTAGGGAGAGAAAAACTGGGGCACAACTGAACGGGGTTGGAGAGGAGTTAGAATTTAGAAAAACGAATTCCAACAGGGAAATGAAAAAGGGTCATTACAGCGAGACACCGGGGCAATAGAGAGAGAGAAAGGCGAGGAGACGGCGACGATGGCCATGGCGGTGTAGAGGTGAGCCGAGGGAGCTTGAGGAGAGCAGAGGGTGGCGCGTGATGCGGGGATCCAATCAGAGGTGGTTAAAAGGCCAGGGTTTCGCGGGGGAGCTCACCGTCAGGGATAACACCGTGGCGGCGGTTCGATGTAGAGATGGGGAAGGGATTTCGACAAGGAGGGTTATGTGCCAAGGTGCTCGTCTCCGGGACCAAGGCGAGGACGCTCGGGATTGGCGCGGTGGAGGTCGATGTGCCCATGAAGCCTGGTAGCGGCGTGGCTCGACCGGATTTAGGGAAGAGGACACGGCAGCAGGCGGCGCGTCGAGTTGAGGCCAGCCGCAATGGCGGTGAAGAGAGAACAGCGGAAAGAGGGGGCTCTCGGAGGGCATTTTTATAGGCGAGGAGGGGAATGGCTAGGTCGGTTGGGCACGCTCGGGATTTCCCGTGCCCAATAATGGAGGTGGGAGGAAGGAAGGGTGCCGAGGCAAAATTCTTACGCGGCGGGGGATTTGGATCGACGGTGGGGATGTGTCGGGTGTGACATCCTGGCCCAATTAGAATCTGGCCTATGTGGCCCATGAGTGCTGTGTGCACTTGATTAATACCACATTGCTAGTTGAGCAAGAGTTGAACTAACTTATAAGGCCTTGTCCCTCCAACCATAGCACTTCCGGGTTAACCCTTTTACACGAAGCGAGGACGAAAGTGTAAGTGGGGTGCTATGTGAAAGTGGGCCCACCCATCGGATGGGCTGGGCTGCGCGGTTTTGAAGGGCAGGCTGTTACATCGGGTGGTAGAGGCGGTGTATCGGGCGGCCACTTTTGAAGTCCGCGCGCGGGCTCTCGGAGGCGTGGGAGGACGACGATGACGTCGGCGAGCAGAGCCCTTTTAACCGGCTCGGTCCGGGACCAAGGAGGGGAAAAAGGAGAGGAGGAGCAGGAAGCAGGAGCGGAGAGAGGCGGCGTGGGCGGCCATCCAAGGGTAGGCGTTTTGCGGCGTCGGCGGGGCCGGGCGGGGACCGGCGTGGCGCGGGCAGCCGAGGAGGATTTTGGTCGAACGGCTTCCATGCGTGGATGGAACAAGGGGGCGGAGAACGGAAGACGACGACCGCGCAGTCGAGCGGGAGAGCACGCGTGAGGGTTAAATGGGGGCTGACAGATGGGCTCGGCTCGGGAGTGCGAGGCAGCAGACGTCCATGCGGCTCGAACGGCACGTGCGGAAGATCGTGCAGCTCGGGTGTTCCCGGGTGCCACACGGCAACCATCGGTGGTCGCGGGGCAGGGGTGGTGGTTAATAGAATTGGACGGCGGTGCACGTCTGTTATCCAAATCGGACGGCGGGCGGGTGGCGCGCAGGCCACGTGGACGCGTGGCGCGCATCCGGCAGAGTGCGACCGTCCACGCGCGGACGCGTGGGGCAGAGGGGATCAAAGGCACGGAGTGCGGGCCTAGGGACACGTGGCACCCATCTGGCGGGGCATGGCAATCGCGCGTGGGTCGGGCTCAATGGGCCACCGAGGGGAAGGAAGGGAGAGGCCCATGAGGAATAGTGACTCTTCACATTTTCTCAGGGATTTATTTGAAGGGGATTTGGGGATTTTCCAAGGGGAATTTGAATTCAAAATTCGTTTTTGGACTTAGAAATTTCAAGGAACCTAGGGAGGCACTCCAGAGACACATTTTGGTATTTTGGAGTAAATTTTGGATGTGGACTTTTTGGACTTATTTGGGAAAAATCGAAAGGAGAAAGAAGAGATCCAGATTCAAATTAAATCGTTAATTTGAATTTGTGGATGCAGGCAGGGATTTTTGGGGAGATTCCAGGAAAATCAAGGGTAGAGAGTCAACCCACATATATACGTTTGTGTGTCTGGATATATATATACACACACATGTTTATTGGTAAAATGGTGGAATTGAGTGTGGGGGTGTTGATACATGTATATACATGTTCATATATGTATGTACATACTCAGGTACACACGCGCGCGCGCGCGCACACACACACACACACACACACACACACACACACACACATATATATATATATATATATTGGTGGGAAGGATTTCGGATTGAAGTTGGATGCCAAACTATATGTTTAACTCGGGATTCTTAGGGATTCAAACAGGATAGGGATCAAGGGAATTTTAGGGTAGGGTCCTGTCGGAGGATGAAACCTCGACGGCGGGAAGTCCGAAGACCCCCCTTTGAGATTCGGCCAGGAGAGTAGTTCTCAGGTGAATGCGGGGTCCGGTGGAAGAAGGGTTGAATGATGGAGACATGGAAGCAACAGAGGAGTCCGGACCGTCCGAAGTTGGACCGGACCGTCCGGACCGAGGCAATACAGAAGGGTCCGGACCGTCCGCTTCGGGTCCAGACCGTCCGCTTCGGGTCCGGACCGTCCGCTTCGGGTCCGGACCGTCCGATTCGTGGAGATCGCGCGGGAGAGACAATGAACAACGAACGGTCGGAAGAGGGGATCGACGCACAAGGGAGACAGGAGGATTTATACAGGTTCGGGCCACCGGAGCGTAAAACCCTACTCCTGTGTGTATGCTATGTGGAGATGATGTGGTTTGCTGTGTACAAGATGAGCTCAGCACGTGGCCGGAGCCAGAGAAGAAGAACAGTGGTTAGAGAGTGAGCTCGGGGGTGCAGAGCGGAGAGTTAGAGGACGGATCAGCTCCCTGTTCGGCCTTGGCTTGGTCCTCCTTTTATAGAGCAAGGAGATTGCACAGTGCCAAGATATATGCTGATAGAGAGAGAGAGCTACATGAGAGAGCAGGTATGGCCGGTCTTATCGCTGTCTTGTCGCCGTCTTGACGAGCGCGTCCGCCTGCTGCCGCCTGCCGGACTAGTCCGCCTGCCGAACCCACGCCGGAGTTGGTATACGGCGGGCGGTGGAGTCGTGAGGACGCGACAGGATGTGACGGGGCACACTGCCGAAGTCAAGCATCTCTGACTGCTTGACTTCGGCGCACGCCCTTGCCACCGAAGTCAAAAGGCCTCTGACAGCAGTCAGGTGTCCACGGGGGGTCGTCCTGAGGCACTTACGCGTGGCGGAGCGGACGACAGGGGCAACGTGCCCCGTCGCCTCATCACTAATACTGATATTTAGAGAGCTGGTCCATCGATCCTGCCGGAGACCGATATGTGGGCCCCGGGCAGGAAGTGGGACGATGGCGCCCGGAGGCGAGGTACGGGCCTGAGGCCAACGATGCCTCGGAGCCGAATCCGGTGGGGACGGCGCCCCGGGGACGAGCCCGAGGCCAATAGGGTCAGCGCCCCGGGGACGTGCCCGGGGCCAGAGGCGAGGGCGCCCCAGGGTCGTGCCCGGGGACGCTTGGCGCGGCGCCCCGGGGACGTGCCCGGGGCCGAAGGCGAGGGCTCCCCGGGGACGTGCCCGGGGCCGATAGGCGTGGCGCCCCGGGACCGAAGGCGAGATGGCCCCGGGGAACTGACTTGGCCGATGACCCACGCGTCCCCAGGGTATGTGGGACCCCCTATTCCATTTCACCGACAGGTCCAAAGGAGGATATCTTAGGGTTCCGATTCGGAACTTCAGAACGGATATCGATGCAGGAGTTTCTGAAGGCGAAGATCGGAAAACTCGTCGTTAGGGTTTTAGAAGCAAGCATAGATACGACGATTTAGATTCGAGGATTATTTTGGAACGGAGGTTTTCGAGAGGTCGGATTTCGAGATCAAGGACAGGAATACAAATTGAGATCCAGGCACGACTTATAACACAGCACACAAAGATCTAAATTTTCACGGATAGATTTTAGCAAAATATCATTTAACATCTCGCTAAAAGCGAGGCATTACATAGTCTCTCGGCTCATTGGCCTCTCTCCCTCACCCCGCACATGCACCGACAGCCGGGCCCCGCCTGGCAGCGGTGCACCGTGCGCGCTTGCCCAAGCTGCGCAGCACGGCCACGCGCGTGATAGCCCGGGCCCGCCTACTAGCCGCCCGCGCCACAGGCCGATAGACGGGGCCCGCTCAGCGGACACGCATCACGCGCAGCGCCATCTTATTCCTTGCGACACTCCTCCCTCTTCTCTCTCACGCACATCACGTGCTCGACGAAATCACCAAGCCCAAAATAATCTCCCCACCGAGCTCCCAAAGCCGTGTCCAACCACGGCTCTCCACCGCCCGACCGCCTCGGCCTCCCCGCCGACAACCCACCGCCCGAGACGCGCCGCACCCGCAGCCGCCCTGCGCCTCACGTCCCGAGCACTGCCATTGACACATCGAGGTCCAAGAACCGCCTCTGTTCCCCGTCGCTTAGCACCAGCCCCCTCCTATAAATCCTCGGACACCCCTTCCCCTCACCACAGCTCGCCCTCGCCGCCTCGCCACACCAGATCGAGATTGGCCCGAGCCTGAGCCAAGCTCTGTACCGCCGCTGCCGCCGTTTCTTTCCCCTAGTGAGCCCCTACCTCCTTCCTCCTCGAGATCCCGAAACGCCGCACCCCAAAGCCCCGCCATCCCGAAGCCTAGCCGAGGCCCCCGCCGCCGCCCACCATCCACTCTCCTCGCAACCTCGGGATGCCACCGCTGGCCACCTATGGCGCCCCGAGACCCAATCCGAGCCGGCCATCGCGTTCCCTCCTTTCCTACTCCCCGATGCCGTACGCCGCCGCTCGGGCCAGCGCCGGCCGTCGATCTCCCTGGCCGCCCTTATCCTCTCTCTCCCTTTCTATATTGCTCTTACTCTCTCTATCCCTCTCTGCCAGCACCCCTTCCCCTTTCTCTCTCACTGCCAAGGGGCCCCACTGACATGTGGGCCCCCACTTAATAGCTCTCTTCCAGTCCATGACATGTGGGTCCTTCCTAGCATCAACCCCTCTCTATGTCACTGCATGTGGGCCGGCTCTCTCGGTATCATTGACAAGTGGACCCCACAGCTTAATTCCCTCCTCAATGCCTGACATGTGGGCCTCCTTTCTCTGTGCCACTTACATATGGGACCCATTCCTTTCATCACTCTGTATCCATGACAAGTGGACCCCAGTGTATATTAAACCATTTCTCTCTCTTACATGTGGGCCCTCTCTGTCATTCTGTCTTCTTGACATGTTGTTAACGCCAAAATTTGGCACGGCTCGTATCGGACTCGGTAAAGATAGAAGCTATATCAATCGGAGGAAATTAATCAAGAAGAAACCGGATTTGAGAAGGAATCGTGAAGACCACGTTATGGCAGTTATTTATCTTATCTATTAGATAGTTTTATCTTTTAGGAAACATGATCTCTTGTCCGATCAGGTCTGTTAGTTTTCCTTTTCTAGTTAGGAAAGTCTTGTTCCGTGTCCTATAAGGACTCATGTAACTCGGGGTATAAATACATACGCTCGGGCATCTTGTAAATTATTCACACAGATCAATCAAATTCGGCGCATCGCCACCCTTTCGACGGGTTCTTGCTTCTCGAGCGGGGCTGTATCGGTTAGGTCCGAACTCCTGCGAGAGGGTAAGACTCGTCACCCCTTACCCAGGTGTATCTGCCCTGTCTACGGCTGCATCGGTTCGGTCCGACCTCTTAGGCCGATCAGGTATACCACATCACGCGTGCGTAGATCTTATCAGCTTACTGGGGGCGATTTATCATCAGTTCGTGCTGCATCGGTTGGATTCGACTTACTGAGCTGCCAGCGATAAATCGTTCCTGCTAGGTTGATGGTTTTTGCGCAAGTGTCTTATCGGAATGTATAGCCGATAAGTTATCTTATTACATCACAGTTGCATTAGGTCTATCGGCTTGTTGAGGTTCCTTTATTATTATTAATCTGTGCTGCATCAGTTAGGTCTGAACTCCTAGATTGATAATAATAGATTTATCCTTGACGAGCCGATCGGTGTATATGCGACGTTCTATCGGAGTGCTTAGCCGATAAGTTATCTTTCTATAAAGCCGACTGTATTATCTATACTATTTTGGTCATCTATATTATCATCGGTTTTCTAGCCGATGCACATGTGTTTCCTTGGCAGTCGGCTAGTTTACTATTCTGCCTATCTATTTTATCATCGGTTTCTAGCCGATGCACATGTTATACTGACAGCTTATCTATTTGCTTATAGCGTTATCGGTTTCCTAGCCGATACACAGGTGCCATCGGCCATCGGCTACAAGGGGCCTACATCAGTCCGTATCGGCCGATAGCCGATGTGCAATTGCTGCTGACCCGGGCACGAGCACAAGCGAGGACCCGAGCACGAGCACGCCGAGGACAAGGGCCCGGGTACACGCGTAGCCGATGTGCGAGCACTGTTGGCGCCATCGGCTGAAGGAAGACTTTATCGGCTTATCGGCCGATCGCTGCTGGTAGCCGGACGCGGGCACGAGGTCCCGGGCTCGGGCAACAAACGAGAACCCGAGCGTGGGCAACAGGCGAAGACCCGGGCGCGGACACAGGCGAGGGCCCGGGCAAGTCGGGCAGTCGGTTCAGGGGAATTCGGTACAGGAGCTATCGGCAATCGGTTGGAAGGAGTCTACATCAGTATGTCGGCCGATTGATTCACTGAATTAATATTTTCTCCTTGTCAATTATTGGGTCAAATTGACTGGCACGCCTGCGAACCTCAAGATTTTAGGACCTGCATTGGAGCTAAACAGATCTCCCAGGCCTTCGTATGTTCAATCGTATCAAACCAGATCATCAACAAGCTTCTTGGCACACCCGGTGGTTTTTGGTGCAAACACATGTGGACCCCTTGTCTCTCTGTGTCACAGCCAGGAGGGCTCCCCTGACATGTGGACCCTACATGTCATTCCCCCTATCTCATTCACTGATCTGTGGGCCCCCTTTCCTCTCTGCCATGTGGGCTAGCCCTACACTAGCCCCTCTCTCTCTGATCTTGGGCCCCACCTGTCAGCAAGGGAATATTCCTTTCGCATAATCCTTTTCTAGTTAAATAAATCCTTTTTAATTCCAAAAAAATTATTTAAACTTTAAAAATTCATATCTTTTCAATCGTAACTCCGATCGACCCTGTTCAAGTCTCAAAATTTTTCAAAAATTGAGATCTACCTCATGGCACTATTAGTTATCAATAATAGTATTTTATTTCTAGGTTTTGTGTGTTTTATCTCATTATGCGTAGTCGACGACGACGGAAATTATTTCGGACACGGATTTTTGAGGATTTTAAAGACGAAGTCAGAGGCAAGTCACTCCTTGAACATATTGATCCCAGTTTATAAAATATTATTGTTTGCCAAACTGCATTTTAGTGCGCACGTTAAATTAATTCGGTCTTGATTCGCACGACAAACCGACGAACCTACCTAGTAGTTGCAATAGCCCGTAGGCTTGAAAAACCCTATTCCTTGTCGCTCCACCTCCGTGTTACCTCGGCAACCGTGCTCTATGAGCATGGGTATCGACGGTTCCACTTAAATCACATGTGATGTCGAAATGGAAAAACTTGGGTTTATAAAACCTTTGTGATCCGACACGCGGTATCGGTAAGTTTGCGAAACAAAGAAGGTTTACGAAAACCCCACGATGCAGAGTGATCGCTTGGGTAGAGATGCTTTGTATTCGCATATAAGGACTGATTCCTTGGGGAATTGCACTGACCATAGTACAGTGCGACCACATGGGTGGAATGGGACACCCCTGACCAAGTAATTAGTAGATCCAGGGTTGGCTTGGTTGCCTTTGGACGTGGAGTTGCCGGGGTGGCAATATGAGATGCATCTGCGGGATCCTGAGTACGAGGAGTCTGGGACTCGCTCGGTACTTGGTCTGGGACCTGTCCAATTGGCTTCAGGCAATCCTGGAGATACTTCAAAAAGGCCTTGTTGCGAACCTCCCCTGCTTGGCCAATAAGGGAGTACGCTCGTGTCGTGTGGGGAAAGCGTACACCTCTGTAAAGCTCTGAACTATTCGAACAACCATGCCCATGGTTATGGGCGATGTGAAGTGATTTCTCTAGTGTAGCTTTGTTTTTACAAAAAAGATTTATGAAGCAAGTTTGTGGTTGGGGCCCATTACTAGAATCGGACAGGATGGCTGATGGATGACCAGTACGTGGTCTGAAACGGTCCTGTATGGATCGAGATGTCAGATGGCATTATAGTTAGGCTTCCCGAGCGGAAGCAGTATATGTTTGAGATGGAGATTATGGATGGCTCTAGGAGCCGAAGCTAGGATGATGAGATGAATGATGTCCTGAATAGGATGAAAGTGAAAGGAAAATAATAGAGGAAAAAGGAGTTGACGTCTTGGAAAGAACAAAAGTGAAAATAAACTAATAGATGAGATACTCTAAACTGCTGTCGTGGTCCGATAGGCAGTAGACTTGATTAGAAACTTTTTTTAGATAAAATCTGTTCGTCTGCTTGAGTTGTTGCAAAGCAATTCACGGATAGGATCGAAGCGAGAACCTCTTTCCAGCTACACATGGATCAACCCACACTTAGAGTTTTGGGAAATGTTTAAAAATAAAATGTTTGCGAAATAAACCCCAACCTTCCTTGATGGCCTGCATATTCACACTTTTTCCGTGACTTGCTAAGTACATATGTACTCAATCCATTAACTTTTTCCCTCCATTAGGTAGAGTGAAGTTGAAGTGAAGATTAGGGTTTCTTTCCTAATCCCAAGCCATTGCTTGTGGATTGGGTTCTTGCTGCGTTATATTTCCACTGTTGCTGTTCTGCTTGCAGGTTGTTGCTCAGGGCTTACCCGAAGTTGCAACTATTAAAAGTATACTATATATATTTATTTAGTTGCTATGGTACATTTCGGTTGACCGTGAGTACCAGCAAGGTTTCCTGGGATTGGTACCGGCAACGCAGTTACGTGGGAGTCGGTTTACGCCGATCTCCTACCATGCTTCCTCTCTGGTATCACTATAGGTGGTGCCAGGGCGGGGGTGTTACAGACTCCCTCCTTGATTCCTTGTTTTTCTCTAAGTTCAAATGCTTAATTTGAATTCACATTCTCAAAGCAAACCCTCAAAAATCCTTTCAAATTAACTCCCTAGAAAATAAGAAAGAGTACTATACTCCTTGGGCCTCAACCTCTCCTTCTCCTCCCTTGGCGGCCCACGGGCCAGCAATACCCTCACCGCACGCCTGGGATGCCGCCACGTGTCCTAGCTCTCTGCACCGCGCTATCCGATCTCCCTACTTGCCCTCTCCTGCACGGGATACCGAGCACCACTGGATCACTGCCACATGCTCCCCATGTGCCTCACCCCTTGCTGACTCCCAGCCCCCACCCCACTCATTCCCTCCAAGCCGCAGTGCACCGAGTCCATGCACCAATAGCCGCTGACGCATGGACCCACTTCTCCTCAGCTCATGTTTGATTACCTTTGTATGGCTGGCACCTAGGCCCCAACCACCAGTGAGATCTCCTCCTTGGATCACCGACATATAGGCCACAACATCCTAGCCCGGCCCACAGCCCACTCAATCATACCCCCTTTTCCCACTTACAAGCCGGCCCAGGCTGACAGTGGGCCCCTATCATCAGTGACTCCAGGGAATATTCCCTTGGATATTCCTTCCTAGAAAACCAAATAAATCATTTTCCTTTATCCAAAAATCCAAATAAACTTCGAAAATTCATATCTTTTGATCAATAACTCCGATCGACTCCGTTCCAACTCCAGTAATTTTCTAAAATTGAGATCTATCCAATGGCACTATTAGTAACACTAAATAGGGTCTTTTTATTGTCCTTTGTGTAGATTTTAATTGTTTGCACATAGTAACCGGTCGTCAGAAATTCGTTTCGGAGCGGATTTCGCCGAGATTTCTCGAAGACGCGTGAAGACTTAGAGCAAGGCAAGTCACCTTTGATCAATCGAGCCTATAATTGAAATTTAAATTATTTTGATTGTGAAATTGCATCAATAAGCATGCACTGATTAGTTCGGTCCCGTCTGCGAGTCAGACCGGTGGACCTACCCAACATTGCTGCATTTAAATACTTCCTTGATGATTGCAATACCATGTTCCTTTGTAACCACCACTGCCGCATCTCGGTATTCATGCATTATTGTGTGAGTACTGACAGTCGCTCCTTTAAACTTAAAATTTAAGAAACTTCTTGGGTAAAACTTGGTTTTACGAAACGTTTGGAAAACCCGACACCTAGGTAGGTGCCTTGTGAAGGAAAAATAAGTTTCAAAATGGAGATCCGTGGCACAAGGCCGGTCCGATGTGTGTGATGCCTGTGTGGTCGCTTTAAGGACCAATTCTTCGGAATTTCATCCGATCATATTACAGTACAACCACATGGGTGAATGGGAAGCCCCTGGTTGAGTAACTAGTCGTCCAGGGACGCCTTGCGTGTCATTGGACTGTGGATCACTGAGGGGGCGTCGGGAAAGACCTCCTAAGTTCCTGGCACAGTATGGTTTGGGACCTACCCTGTGGTTGGTCTCAAGGACCCCTCTAGTTGATATGGGATAACCTGGGAGGGTTTGAAAAATACCTTGTCGTGAAAACCTCTATGTCACCAATCGTACCCGTACAGTGCGAGGTGTTGGCTAGAGTGATTCATGTCGTGTGGATAAAGTGTACCCCCTCTGTAGAGGTCTAAACTGTTTGAACAACCATGCCTACGGTCATGGGAGGATGTGAGGTGATTCCTTAGCATAGTTTTATTTTACCCTGATTGCAAAATATGTGTGTGGTTTAGGAACTGTGAGAAGGATGTGTCATCGAGAGCGCGGGTCGTCCGATGATGTCAGCTTGGCTGTCAAGGACAGCAGGACTCAGGAAGTCCGAAAAAAATGTTTTGGCTCGGGAAGCCAATTGATTGTCAACTCTGAGATTTGTAAAAACTGGAGAAACTAAAGATTGATATATTTTCACTCCGATCGGGCGAGACCCACCCCGCCCTAATTGTTGAGAAGCACACACTTAGCAGATTCTAAAAGAATTTAAATAAAATAGATTTACAAAATATCCAGTCTCTTTCTAAAGCCTACAACAACCACCTGAGTTCCCCTGGCTTGCTGAGTACGTAAGTACTCACCCTTGCTCTATATTTATAGTTCTCCGTCAGGAGCTGGAGCTGGAGTTGCAGTGAAGTGAAGATTAGGGTTTCGTCTTGGTTCCCAGTCACTGCCTATGTGTTGGGACTTAGTCACTGTTCTGTTGTTGCGGTTGCCTATGTCCTGTTCGTTGCTGTCTCCGGCTTGCTCCGAAGTTGCAACGTAAGTTAAGGTATATATTTAATTGTTTATTTAAGGTTTACGATGATGCATATCTGATTTCCGTGGATACCAGCGCTGCGTCCTAGGACTGTTATGGGTATCGCGGTTTCACGGGAAGGCAGTTCACGTTGTTTTCCTGTGGCATGCCCTATTTGTTGCCGTTGTTCGGCGATACCAGATCGGGATGTGACATACTACAGCCTCAAATCCACCAATGAAACACTAAATCATAAATTTGGGTCAAATTTGATTTATAGTGTTTCACATCGATCTCTAAAATCAACCAATAAGTATGAAAAAAAATATGAGAAAACAAAGGAAGACACCTTGCCTGTCAACTTCCTAAAAAATCTAACAAAAAAACCTCCAAATCAACCGGATTTGAAGAGGGAAGGTATGAGAAGAGAGAGGGAGGAGAGCTTTGCTCTCGGGTTCGAAGGGAGGAAGAAAGAACTAGGGAGGAGGGAAGGGGGTTCTATAGGTTTAGGGAGTCGGCGCCGACCTCTCCTCCACGTCAGCAGCCAGCGCGGTGAGGCTGCCACTGGAGGCGGGGGATCAGCGCCAGGGCCTATGGCGCCAAGACGTTGGACATCAATGCCAATGACCCTAGCATCAAGAAAAGAGTCATTTTTAGAATAAATTTTTTTAGAGATCTATTTGTAAAATAAGTTTTTTAAAAGAGCCAAAATGTAAAAAATTTAGTATTATAGCTGCATATCTGAACAAGCCCTTGTGTTATGCAGGAGACGGAGCTAGCAAGCTAAGGACGAAGGGCGGAGCCAGCAGAATAGATACTTACATGGTGTTCGGCATCACTTAAGCCAGTAGGCTTAAATTCTCGTTTCCCGCGCTCACGCTTCCCAAAACGATAAATAGTATGTTTTTTGCAAAAATTTTCTATATGAAAGTATCTCTAAAAAAATAAATAGTTCTATTTTTTAAATTTTTAATAGTAAATACTTAATTAATCACGCGCTAATGATGTTTCGTTTTATGTGCAGCTTATATAAGCCACAAAAATAAGCACTTAAAAACACCACTTAACCTTTTCTTCTTCACATAAAGAAAAAGGATACATGAGCACACGACGTTTACATTTGCTTGTGGGCTGTCTGGGGTATCTAGATGGCTTGATGCCTTGATCTCATAGTAATGCCTTGACCCTCTGTGAGGCTCCGCACCAGGTTCTGCACTGTGTTCTATATATGTTCCCCTCGAGGCCTTGACTATGAATTGCATTGTATTGCTAGTATCTACCGTTCAATATATCAAGCTAGATAACCCGTGCTCCCATCAGCTGAAAGTAGATTTTTATTTCAATTTGTGCTGGCTGCAGCCGGCCAGTGGATAATCATCGATCACTTCGCTTCTTCATTAATCCAATACGTGTAAGTTGCTCAACTTTATTATATTTTCCACTAGCCCTTACATTGCATGTTCACGCTTTCAACACAACTCACCTTTACTGTAGAATTAACTCCGCTTTTATATATACGACGTAGCCGACTTTTATAATTTATTTACCTATTCATCTTGTCTATAAAATATTCGTGTAAATAGACAAATATGTAAGGCGCTCTTAAATACTTTTGTTGACAGATCTAATAGTAATTTTTCCTCATTTTATTTAACTAACTTGAATAAATATTGTGGTCAAATATTGAGGAAAAAGTCAACTGCGTCACGTATTAAAAAAAGAGGTAGTACATTTTAGCCATCATTACCCTTGTTAGAAAAATTGATATCCATCTTTATGTCCCTGCAAGAATCAAGTTCTTAACATCTAATTCAAACTCCCTGTGGTCTTTTTGGATGATGGAGTTCCTCTTGTGGCTACGCAGTGCTCCTAGTGTACTACTCACCCTTCCAGTAGCAAGAATGTAGGAAGTCATCCTAATAGAGGTTCTCATGTGGAATAATCCTCATGTCACACTTCTAATAATCCTAAACAGAATAAGAGTCTCTATAAATTTTCTACTTTGTTTGATCGATCGACTGACAGATCTGTTTCAGAAGCAAGCTAGGGACGTCGATGGCAGGAGTAGAGGTCGCGACGCATGCATGGAAAGAATGGGGTCTCCAGGCTCTGGTGCTTCTCAGCTTCACGCTCCAAGTGGCGCTCCTCATCCTGGCGGAGTTCCGCCGGTGCATCGACCACGGCGTGTTAAGGGTGCTCGTTTCGTCGGCGTACATGCTGGCCGACGGCACAGCCATCTACGTGCTCGGGCACCTGTCTGCCACCAGCAGGTCTCCTGAGCACGAGCTGATGGCGTTCTGGGCGCCATTTCTGCTGCTGCACCGTGGCGGGCAGGACAACATCACAGCTTACGCCATCGAGGACAACCGGTTGTGGCTACGCCACCTGCAAACGCTCGCCGTGCAGATGGCTGCAGCTGGTTACGTCCTCTACGGGTCCTCCATTGTTTGCAGCCATTCCTTGCTCCTGTGGGCAGCCATCCTCATGTTTTTGGTCGGTGTTGTCAAGTACGGGGAGAGAGTGTGGGCGCTTAGGATTATACAGTTAGCTACCTGGACACGAACAACTGCCTATTGCTAGCCTACGGCATGCTGGATATTGCTAAGAATTTATTGAAGGGGCCACTACCTCGTATAGCTGTACTGCACGATGCTTCAGGTTTGCGTGGGCGGGATCTGTACAGAATAGTCGAGATGCAGCTATCCCTGATGCATGACATCTTCTACACCAAGGTTGAGGCGATGCACAGTTGGTGGGGCGGCCTTTACATCCGTGTAGTTTTGCCGGTGGCCACTGCCATCGCATTATTGCAATTTCATCTGTGGTGTCGTCGACATCGGCTGGACGGCTAAAGTAGTGTAGACATCGCTGCCCCTTATGTCCTTCTAGTTGGGGCCCTATACGAGGTCGGGCGGTGCTGAAGAGCTGCAGGCTATACGAGGGCCTGGGCTTGGAGGAGAGCATCCTCGCCTGGCACATCACCACCGAAGTCTACCTCTATTGGTACGGAGAGCGCGCAAAGGCCGCCGGTTACATGCTCTTCCTGCTTGCCGCACGTCCATTCATGTTGTCTCCCACTGCCAGCCGCAACGCGTATGTCAACATGTGCTATTGCCTCACCAGCCTACGGTACAGCTCGGCCGAAGACCTGGCCAGCTTACTACTGCGCTACGGGGATGCACTCAACACCGAGACCGAGTTCCGCTTTCCTATTGCCAATTATTTTGTAGGAATTAACACTCGTCCCCATTACAACAACGAAACGTTGAAGAGAGGATGTAGGCTTGGCGCAAAGCTAATCGATGAGGCGTTACAAGATTGCCCACCTGCAACAGACAGGCTGGAGCTGATCGCCCTAGTGTGGGTGGAAATGTTGTGCTACGCGGGCCGGCGATGCAGTGCGTATTCTCATGCCAAGCAGCTCAGCAATGGTGGTGAGCTCATCACCATCGCTGCCATTCTAGTGGAATACATCATGGTCGTTTAAGCTCAATAAATTAATGCACTTTCAAGAAAAAAAAAGCTCTATAAATTAATAGGCTAATAGCTGGACGAGCTTGCTGTGTGCTGGATACGGAAGCAAAAAGGATTCAACCCGAAGCGTAGCAGCACGCAGTATTCCTCTGACATCCGTACCAGTTTTTGAATTTTGAACAGCAATCATAGACTGCCTCGAGTAGTACCAGTAGTATTGGAGTCACTATTCGTTATCGGGCAGGCGTAATTAAATCAGCGACGGTAAAAAACTAGAGTAATTTTTACTATTATAAAAATTCATAACTATTCTGTTTGTCACGGTCCAATTTTATTCGTTTCTAATCATTCGCAGCCTTCCTCTACAACCACCACACTCGTCGCTCTCGCCCATGCTTAGGTAGGGCCATCATCCTACACCCGATTCAATCTAAGTCAAAATCAAATCAAAGACGTCCGATTCAAATTTAAAATAATTAATACTCAATTAATTATACGCTAATGATTTGCCTAAGCTTAAAAGGCTCTTAAGAACAGTGCCTAAGCTAACTTCTATATGCGCGCTAGTAGTAGTGCTGCTGGAGCATCCCACATTGCTTCAGCAAGCTACTAGCAAAACCAAAAGACGACTTAACTCCTTGAAGCTACTAGTGTGCCGTCGCCCACATGACGGCACAACCGCACAAGATACTATACGCACTAACTGGCATCACAAAGGACCATCATCATCATATTTATGCTAGCTAGCTAAACTTATCGAGGGGCTATCCATGTTGATGTCGGCTGAGACGACGATCCCCTTCAGTTAAGCTTGCCTAGCAGGCTTCATGGCAAGGAAAACGTCACTGAGAACGGTCGTGGACTGCAGTGAGGCCTTGAGAATCGCCAGGCCCTGCAACGCAACACCACAGACTTACATGCTTGGTTGAAAACTGAGCAAGAAAGAAAGCGCGATAAGACGGAGATAGCGAGCATAATCGATCACCTCAGTGTAGCCGAGCCGCACGTACGGTCGTCTCCTTGAGCGCGCCGAGGTCCGTCACCGCGAACGTGTTGCGCGGCGTGATGATGGACGACATGGGCGAGACGGTGAGGTCGTCCATCACCGTGTACGTCGCGATGCCCTGCACAAACCCCTTCGGCGGCAGCGCCCTGCTGCATGACAGAAGCGGGGGCGGGGGGTTGTGCGAGATACGGGCATGCCGTTGCCATCTGGTAGCAACAGGACGGACACCTTGTACCGCTCGCGTCCGTCACGTAGTTACTGCAGCTTGACGGCCGTACCGACCGGGAGCGCGAGCAGGGAGAAGAATAAGTCGACGACATCCTTGCCCGCCTCCGCGAACAGCACGCGCTGCGCCCTTGTCTGGTGTTGGCCAGATGGGTCGTATTTTAGTTTGCATTGTGTTACAGTAACTAGTTAGGAGAAAAAACTTTAATTTTTCATAAGCATGTTTTTCAAACTATTAAGCGGTATGTTTTTTTAAAAAAATTTTATATAAAAATTATTTAAAAAATCATATTAATCTATTTTTAAAGTTTAAAATAATTAATACTTAATTAATCATGTGCTAATGGTTCATCTCGTTTTGCGTGATCTTCTTACTCTTTCCTCACCTTCAAACTATCCTTAAAAGGTGAGGAAAGGGGATGAAACTCTCTCGTTTTTTATGAGCACATTTCCCAAACTGCTAAATAATATATTTTTTTAATATTTTTATATAAAAGTTGCTCTAAAAAATTAAATAAATTTATTTTTCAAGTTTATAATAATTAAAACTCAATTAATCATATGCTAATTGCTCACCTCGTTTCATGTGATATTCTTTGTCTTTTTTTTTTTCTCACCTTCAAACATTCCGTTAGTGTCTCACGTTTCGAGTTAGACGATTTTTTCCCTTGTTTTTCGCACACAGCGCTTATCCGAATACTGGGCCTTGATAGGCCGATAGTGGATGGCCTTTTTATTGGCAAAAAAAACTTCAAATTTATATTTTGCTCCATAGTACGTGGGCCTTTCGCTCCCTCTCCTTGCTTGCTCGGTGGTTGAATTTTTATTGTTACTAATTTAATCTTTTTTTAATTTATAAAACTAATTTTTGATTTTGTCTTTTTACAGAAGTAGCCTCTTGCTGTCGTGGGCCAGGACGGTTTTTAAAAACCACCATGGCCTAGGGCGGCGAATGGCCTGGGCCCACGGCGGCGTCACCAGGCCGTGACGGCGGCCCATGGCGTCAGCCGGCAGGGGTCACGTGGCATTGCCGCCCTTGGCCACGGCGGTGAATGCTCGTGCCTCTTCCTCCCCCCGCGCCCGTCCCCACGTCCGCGCCCGCACCCCGCGCCCGCGCTCGTCTCCCGCTCGCTCTCTCCCTGCGGGTGTCGGGGTATATGTAGCTTTACCTTGAGTTTTTACTGTTAATGCAGGGGGCAGAATGCAGGCGGGCCTGACCTGTCAGCGGGAAGCGCTCTGACGCGTGGGCCCCAAGCGCAGGGAGAGAGCGAGCGGGAGACGAGCGCGGGCGCAGGCGAGGGCGCGGGCGCGGGCGCAGGGTGCAAGCGCGGACGCGGGGACGGGCGCGGGCGCGGACACGGGTGCGCGGGGAGGAAGAGGCACGGGCATTTTTGCTCTCGCCCCGGAGCCATTCGCCGCCGTGGCCCAGGGCGACAATGCCACGTGGCCCCTGGCCGGCTAAAGCCGTGGACCGCCGTCACAGCGCCTGGGCCTAAGTCATTCGCTGCCCTGGGCCACGGCGGTTTTCAAACACCGCCCTAGCCCACGGCGGCAAGAGGCTACTTCTGCAAAAAGACCAAATCAAAAATTAGTTTTATAAATTAAAAAAAATAAATTAGTAACAGTAAAAATTCCTCGGTGGTCGGTGCTTCCCTCGTGGACGGCTTGGCGATGCCACCGTAGCTTGTGGTGCGTGCGGCGCTGGATGCTCGAGCAAAAGGGATCCAAGCGTAGCAGCACGCATCGTCCGCCTCGACCATCCAATTCAAAGTAACAATTACTGTTCGGGCTCAAAAAAGAAAAATCGCTTTTCAGCCAAAGGAAAGATGTGTACACGCAAATACGCAATGCGACGCAACCAAACAACACCAAGTAAAGTTAAGAGACATGATAATTAAAGGCACACTATAAACACACAGTTAATTAAGCTGCATACATGATACGGTCATTCTTACCAGTTCCTATGCGCAATATCAGGCAGCATTGTTTGGTGATACTACTAGCCTACTACCGGTCCTGATTTACAGACTAAGGTCCCCTTTAAGGCTCCTTTGAATTGTAGGTTTTTCAAAGGAAGATTAGGGGATTCAGTTTCATATGAAATTTTGCTCTGGAGGTCATTTGGATTAGAGGATTTAGGGTTACCAAATTTCTATAGAATACATTCCTATGTCTCAGTTCTATAGAATTTTGAACATAAGTTTAAACCTTTTTCATTTTCTTTGAGAATACCAATGCAATGTCTCTCTTTCTCTTTCTACTCTTGCTCTAATCTAAGTAACATATAGTTTAAAAAATCATATATTTTTTCTATAAGCTATTTAAACACATGTTTTGAACAATTCGTACAGTTTTATTTTTGGTAGGATTTGATACGTCGTGACAATCCAATCCTATGTTTTTTTTCTATTCATACGTTTTTAGAATCCTACGTTCCGAAAGAACCTAATGCCTCATTTGATTTGAAGTAAAAGCATAGGAACTTTGTAGGATTCCATTACAAAAGATTTTTTTCCTATATGACCATTCGAAACAAAGGATTGGACACTATCAAATCCTATAAAATCTCAATAGGATGTCTCATTCCATATAAGTTTTGGAGAAATTTTAACATGAGGTCTAACTTTATGAAAAATTTCCTATAAGCTCTTTGGATCTTTTATCTCTCTTCAAATTCTTGTGCTTTTTCTATAGTCTAATCAAATGATTAATTCTTGTGCTTTTTCTATAGTCTAATCAAATGATTAATCCCGTATTTTTTCTATATTTTGCAATCTTCTATTTTACACTTACATTTCTATCAAAATCCTATATTTTTTAATTTATCCGTTTTCTCAATCCCGTGTTACTTTCCTATATTCTTTTATTTATCCATTTTCTCAATCCTGTATTTCAAAGTAGCTCAAAATTGGAGGATTGACAAAGAATTTTGGGAGGAACAGACTTGTTCAAATGGGCCGTGCCCTATCGGGCCGGCCTGGACACTGTGCTACAGTAGCCGTGCCGTGCCTGGGCCGACGGTGCAGCACGACACAGCCCGCGCACTGTAGCAGGCCGGCACGGCACGGCACAGAGCACGGCACGGCACGGCCCGCCCGGAGGGCAGCGGCGGAGGCCGCGCCGCCGCGGCAGGCGTCAGTGGCCGGCGGAGGCCGAGGCGGGCGTTGGCGGCCAAGGCCGGGAAGGCGTGCAGCCGGGGAGGAGGCGGCGGAGGGCGGCGTGGCGGAGGCCGCGGCAGGCGTCGGCGGGCATGGGAGGAGGCGGGCGCGAGAGGCGGCGGGCCAGGAGAGGAGGCAGGCCGCAGGCGTCGCCGCGTCGGTTTAGTGCTGAGCAGTGTCGCTACATTGTTGCTACAGTGCTGAACAGTAAACGAGAACCAACCATTGCAACAGTGTTCGTCCTCTGGGTGGCTAGTAACAAAGTGACACGTGTCCCAACAGTCCGAAATAACAGCTAGATTTTGAATCTAGCCGTTGGAGGATAAAAAAAATCCGAAAAATTATAAAATTTTTTCCTATAAATAGAGGAACCCCCAGCCTCATTTTTGCTCACCCAAACCTCCCAATCTCTCCTCTTGTGCTCTATTCTCCTCTCTTTTGCTTTATTGCGCTCTAAATTTTTGATTTAGACAAAATTTTGTCTAAAATTCAAAAATTTTCCACATTCTCATAGCTAATAGCTGCAGCCTCCGGTGCTCCTGCAAGGTAAGAAAATCCTAAATTTTCTTTCTGTTTGTACTATTTTTTTAATATTAATTTTCTCTATTTATATTGCAGGATGGATCCGAACTACTCGATGTTCCAACTGAGCGACTTTGACCCGAACTATGTGCCGATGTCGCAAGGAGACGACACCGTGTCGGCTCCTACACCTCAAGAACATCCGGAGGAAGTACATGCAGCTTCGGAAGGATCCGAAACTGCAAGCGGGAGCCTATCAACAGCAATCGGCTCAAAGAGATTAAGAACTTCCTCCGCCTGGCAACATTTTGATGAGATCAAGGAAGCCGGTGCGGATGGAAGGGAGGTAACATATGCGAAATGTAAAATTTGTAAGACTAAACTCTCTGGAAAATCTTCTGGTGGAACAGGGCATTTAAGGCGGCATGCTAAGGCGTGTTCGAAGAAGCAAGGTTACCAGCTACGACAGCAGCAACTGGTACTAAATCCTGACGGTACGGTACGTTCATGGGAGTATAACTCTTAGGTAGTACGAGAATCCCTTACCCGTTTAATTTCTAGACAAGATCTACCCCTAAACTTTGGTGAGTCTCCTGCATTCGAGACTTACATTAAAACTGCTCATAATCCTAGGTTTCAAACTGTTAGTAAACAGACCACAACCTGGGACTTGGTGAATGTTTACAACCAAGGCCGGGACAGTATTAAATAATTGTTTACTATATGCACCTTTTGTATTAGTATCACATTTGATATTTGGAGTGGTAGGGCTAAGGAGGATTATATTAGTGTAGTTGCTCATTATGTTGATGATGAATGGGAACTAAAAAAAGAGTAATAGCTTTAAAAATAATTGATGTTTCACATACTGCAGAAAATATTGCTGAACGAATTTCTAGAGTTTGTGAGGATTTTGGCATTACAAATAAAATATTTGCAGTAACTCTAGATAATGCAGCTGCAAATTCCAGAGCAATGGAAATTTTGCAGCCTTTATTCAATGTTTATGCTCAATCATTTCTTTTATATCAACGTTGTGCGTGCCATGTTATTAATTTTATAGTTAAATCCGGTTTTAAGAGAGTAAGTGCATATCTCGATTCTATCCGTGAAGCCATAACATGGCTTAATGGTTCTAATCCTCGACTTGCGACCTTCAATCAATTTTGCATCGCTTCGGACAAGCGTCCACATAAGTTTCAAACGGATGCAGACCATCGGTGGAACTCGACTTATTTGATGTTGAGACACGTCTTGCCTTACAAGGATATACTAACAGTTTGTTGTAGTTCAAGAATGTTTTTACCAGTGACGGGCAACCGCTACTGACAGAACAGTTTTGGCATGTTGTAGAAAGGTTTTATTACTTTCTTGAAACATTTTATAATGCAACTGTTACTTTGTCTGGTGTTTACTATCCAACTGTTAATTTAATTTTGCATAAAATTTTTGAGATTGCCACTTTATTAAAAGAATATGAAGATGACCAACTATTAGGACTTGCAGTATTTCACATAAAACAAAAATATCTTAAATACTGGAGAGACATTCCATACTTGTATGTTTTTGCCTTTATTTTTGATTCTAGGGGTAAAATACGGGGATTTCTAAATATTTTGAATCTTATAGGGGATACAATGAATATTGATTACGCTAACTACTATTCCGATTCTAAGACAAAATTGTATGAAATTTTTCGAAAGTATGAAACTAACTTTCAGGGAGTTCGCGTGTAAAGAGCACCACCCGTCCCTGTCGCAGGTAAGAAGAAATTACAGTGGGCCGAATTTGGGGTGGTTCCTCTTCTTCTTCGAGCACTGGCGGTGGAACTTCGGCCGCCGCAAGTCCTGTACACGCTTCGCTTGAAGCCCTTGAGTTGTCCACCTACTTGGACAGTAACTCCATCAACCAAGAAGATCTCAACGTTTTTCAATGGTGGAACAATCATAAGACCCAATATCCCGTGCTCTCAAAGCTAGCACGGAATGTGTTCACGGTGCTTGTATCTACGGTCATCCGAATCGGCCTTCAGTCTTTGCGGAAGAATTATTGAGGAGAGAAGAAGAAATCTCCGTAGTGAGGTGGTAGAACTGCTATTTATGGTTAAAGACTGGGAGCTAGCCAAGGAACGTACCCAACACACCACGGAGAACCAAGATTTGGCTGAGCAGTTCAAAAATCTTTACCTACAAAATGAGGAACTAAAATAATGTTTTTTATTTTTGAGTGTTAACCTTTAACTGTACTCTTTTTCTTTGTCATGTTTTTCTTAAAATTAAGTTTTTACATGACAGAGTTTTTAATGAGGCAGCTATGTAATATTAAAATCAATAAAGATCATTACTTAATTTTTCTCTATATCTATATAGAAATTAAATTACTTAACTATATATATGCTTTTATTTTGCTTATTTAAAAAATATGAAAATTTCCTCCCTAATTTTTTTACAACTCCTCTAATTTTTTTCAAATTTTTTAAGTCTTTTTTGTTTTTTTTCTTCTTTACTATTTCTCTTTTTTTTACTTCTTCAGTTCTTCCAACCCAGGCGCCAGGCCCCACTGCCCAGCGTCGGCACCGCAGAAGGGAGGAGGCGGGTGCGGCCGTGCAGGACGCGCCGCGCAGGCCGGGAGGCGGTGGCGGAGGGCACGAGCACGGCGGAGGGCGTGGCACGGCGGCAGGCGTCGACAGTACCGAGCCGGCCCGAACACGTGGGCTGCCGACGGGCCGTGCCGTCACGGCATGGCCCACGACCTCGGCATGCCGTGCCTGAACCGGAGGGGAGGCACATGGGCCGGCACGACACAGCCCGCTACAGAAACCATGCCTACACAGGCCATGCCGTAGCGGGCCGTGCCAGACCGTGCTGGCTCGGTCCGCCCGTTTGGCCACGTATAAGGAGGAATCAAATTTCTTATGATATTTTCATAGAAAGAGAGAAAATTTTCCATAGGATTGATTCCTATGGTCAATTCCATAAAAAATAAGAAATCAAGAAAGATGTTAGACCTCTTAGAAACTTTTTTTTTACAATTTTTCGTTTCCTATGTTTCTAATTCCTATAGGATTAAAAAACATGCCACTTCTGTTCCTACGTTTTTTTTTTCTATCATGTGTTTCAAAAGGACCTTACAACAAATTCGACTATGAACATTAGTACTGCTGAGCATTGCTTCAGGCCTTCAGCAAGCTGCTACCAAAACCAAAAGACGAGATACTTTTTGCAGCTAGCTACCAGCTAGCAATGCGCCGGCGCGCAAACAACCATACAAGATACTAGTACGTATTTGCATGCATAACAAAAGACCTACAACGTAGAAGAACGTTTTGCTTTCCATGTTAATGTCGCCGGCGACGAGGAACTATAGAATTTTCCCTTCAGTTTGAGCTTGCCCAGCAGGCTTCCTGGCAAGGAAAACGTCACTGAGAACGGTTTTGGACTGCAGTGAGGCCCTAAGGATCGCTTGGCCCTGAAAACAAAAAACAAACACAAAGCCGCATCACGGACAATGGTACTTACTACCATTGAAAACACAGGAAATGATAATAAGAACGGTGATGGTGAATGATCGATCAGGCGATCACCTCTGTGTAGCCGAGCTGCACGGTCTTCTCCTTGAGCGCGCCCAGGTCCTTCACCGCGAACGTGTTGAGCAGCGTGATGCTGGAGATGGACGACATCAGCTCAGCGACACCGTCAGGTCGTCCATCACCGTGTACGTCACGATGCCCTGCACGAAACCTTTCGCCCCTTCGCCTTCGGCTGCGGCGTTCTGCGTGTTCTGGTCCGGGTTGCCTGCAACATACCTGCATCCCGTTGTCATCTGGTGTTCACAGGACGGACAGTTCACGCCGCTCGCGTCCGTCACGTAGTTACTGCAGAAGCAGATGCTGCCACCGAATCTGGTTTGGTTGCGACTGCATCTGAAGATGTTCTTGGACTGCCCAGAAGGCGGCGCCGGTAGGCGAAGGACGGAGCTGTTCGAGGTGGCCGCCGGCGAGATCACTATAGGGCGGAGCAGCGCGTCCTTGGACGCACCTGGCTGGACGTAGGTGTCGTCGAGCTTCTCGACGCTGCCGTAGATGTTGCTGACGCAGCCGACCATCGACTCCTTTCCGAGCAGCTTGACGGCCGTGCCGACCGGCAGCGCCAGCAGGGAGAAGAGGAAGTCCACGACGTCTTTCCCCGCCTCCGCGAACAGCACGCGCTGCGCCTCGGTGTCGACCAGCAGCTTCATGCTTAGCGCGGTGGAGGTGGCGGCCGCCGCGGCCATTTTGGTCTCCGGGTCGAGCTCACTGCGTTTCCTATCGCGCGCCTTCTGCGAGTATTTATCCGGCGCTCTGCGCTTCCGAGTACTAATACTTGGATGCGAAACATTTTAGTAGTATTACGAATTTGGAGATATTTTTTTAATAGTATTATAAATCTGAACAGAGATCTATCTAAATTCATATCATATGTAGTATTAGATTTTTTTTATTTTTTTTATTTTCAAGTGGAGGGAGTATTGAGACTATGATGGGTTGACACGAGACACAACAGGGTGGCTTGGTGGCAGACGCGTGGGCACCGGGCGCCACCCGGCAGTGCATGGATCAGGTGAAAATATGTGAAAAAGAATTTTTTGCAGGCGAGCGGCGCGTCATTTCAGCGCGGGAGCGGCAGCACAGATGGGCGTAGGTCGGCCTACCAATATTTCGTTAGCGGCTCTAGTTTAACTAAACTTATTTAGTTAAACTGGAACACACATCTGATTATGGAGCACATGATGACATACATAAAGTTGCCGATCCGCGCCCATCCCTAGCAGCACATGATCTGGACGATGTTTGATGGCACACATAGGCACAACAGCAGAACAGCACAAGAGTGCCCTTTGTTATCCAGAACTAGAACGAATAAATCCATTTAAATAGATTTTCTGCTTTATACCGGTTTCCAAGCACGCTATGCAAGGACAAATCCAAATTACAGAAAGCTCACCTTACAGGCAAATAGAACGCTTGGTCATTTGACAAGCGTGGCTTATGCGGAGACAATCACGAAGATTATATGTTTCTGTTGCTTTAAACTTTCTGTTGGATTCATGTTGGCAGGACTAACATGAGAAGGATAACCAGCCTATCCATGGTCAAAATTTCTCAACAGCTGAGGCACATTCGCAGAAGGTGAATGCGCTGTGTAACAGGTTGGGTTCCAGGTGTGAACAATGGATGTTCCTATATAATTCAAACCTTGTTACAAACAGTATACTCACCTCACGTACGGAAGCCAAGATCCTTCAATTGATGTGGATCCACAGGAGATGGCGCTTTGGTGAGTGAACATTGAGCAGTCGTAGTCTTTGGGAAAGCAATCACATCACGAATTGAACTTTCACCAGCCAAAAGCATCACCAAACGATCCAACCCATAGGCAATTCCTCCTGCCATAGTATAAAAAATAAGTTGGAGTTCAATCTCAACATTCCAAAACTAGCAGCAGAATGAAACTACTATAAATGTGAGTACATGACAATACGCAGGCATAAGCATTATCACTGGCATTTATTAAAGCATCTTAGAATCAATATATTGTCTGATGGCGTGGATATTACAAGAAACATCTAGGATCGATTCGAAAGATTGCTCTTGTTTGTGAAAAAAAATATCTTAATGAAACATACAAGCATATAGTAGTAGTAGTAGTAATAGACAGTTCAGTATGCGAGCCAAAATCTTAATCTAATCTAAAAACATAATACATGGAGTTCAGTGGTTGAGCATGGCATACCATGTGGAGGAGCACCCATGTCGAAACATTCTAAAAGATAGCCAAATTTTTCCTCTGCCTGCGTTGCAAATTTGGTATTTGGAGCTCAGCAAAAATGCAAAAGGTACAGCATGTTCTCCAAATCAACAAGCTTGAATAGAATGTGGATAAAAGACTGGTATTTTTTTACATAATTCCTGTGTCATGTTATAATGAAAAAATAAGTGACATCAGTCATCAGGTACTCAAGAATCACAGGGTATTATGGTAATAAACTGCCAGGCAAGTGTACCATCAGTGCATTTAATGTTTCTTTACTCTCTAGTCTTGACACTCAACATTGAACCTTTTTTAGAAGTATGCAGCATAAGTTTTTGCGATCATTTATCTTGAATATCAAGACATGCTTGAATGGAGCTATAGATAAGCCGTGGAAATATGAACGAAGCAACCAAAAAATAATTTATAGGTAAAACTTTTAAGTGTTCTTAGCAATTTAAAAGTCAATGCTGGAAAATGAACTATGATGAAAGAACCTCAAGATCAACTCTAAAATTAAGTTTCAAAATTCAAATTTTGGCAGCAGCTGATATGCCAATAAGCAAACAATGATGCTGAGAATCACTAGCTTATGAATGGCTGTATGCACCTTTACAGCACCAAAAAAAAACTTAAAAGAGTCTCAGACAATCTAAATCTGGAGGTATTTCTTCGTAATTATGTCGTTCCCTGCCCAGTGAATACACAGCGTGCAACATATAGCAGTCCAATGCTTTTTTTCTCAGCATAACATTAATTACTTTTTAAATTTGCTCTAGCAATCTACAAATTGAAAATTGAAAGAAGCATGCTCAATGGGTACTTTCAATCATATGAAGTGTCATATAACTAAAAGTGATACCTGTTCAGGTGAGATACCGATGATCTCAAAAATCCTTTGTTGTACATCACTTTTGTAGATTCTCAAACTGCCTCCTCCAATCTATTTAACATGCAGAACAAAAGATGCATGTTATGGTTTTCAACTCTGTTTCTACATCATCAATTGAAACTTCCAAACTATTTACATGAATTCCAGTGCATATAAAGATATACAGCTTTTATTGGTATATCAGATCAGACTCTGCACACCTTGCTACATTGGTTACTATAACAGAAAAAGGGTCTAAACTCAAAGCAACCTGCCAACCAGGCTTATGAATTAATTTAGCATCTATCTGCCATGGTCAATTTGAGAAGAGTATTTAGCATCTGAGATTTTAAACCACAATCCAATGAAAAACAAAATACAGGTAGACTTGCCCAGAGGGATATAATGTTATATCATAGTCCATATAAAACTAATAAAATGTCTTTACCAAATGTTGATGTATGTTAGTAGGCCACATTTCTTATTATGATGTCCAAGCCTCCAAGGTATGTACACAGCCCGCATGCATTATGATACATCAACCCCAAGACTAATCAGCATTTGGGTTTCAATGCTTAGACAAGATTTTACGTCAATGGGAATATGTATTGTGCTTAAATTTCTACTGTATAAATAGTGTAAAAGAACACGTGCAACCTTGGACCCTTTTCTGAACCAATATGTACTGGACAACATTTGCATCTGCATGAAGGTATGGTATTTATTGAAGGTGTCATGCATGAAACTTATAATAAGTAAACTAGCAAATAGGCTTGAATGTAAGATTCATACAAATAAAACCTGATAAATCAAGTTAAACTCATGTACACAGCCAACTTCCCAAGAATAAAAACAGGAAGTACCTCTACTCCATTGTAAATCATGTCATAAGCCAACGCGCGAGCAGATGGTAGATCAATCATATCTTCGGGATTTGGTGCAGTGAAAGGATGGTGTAGTGCCTGTGAGAAGAATGGAGAATTGGAGATGCTCAGAGGACACAAAATACAAGACAATCTTTACTTTGGGTTAGATGTCAATTCTCAGTTTTAGCAGCCTCTGAATTTCTAAAATTTAACTGTATTTCCTTCTCTGTTCAGGAGAACAATGGACATTCACTGTAAGCATTAACGGCGATCCATGAAAGTAAGCTGATGCCCCAGTCACAGAAGTACCATTTTGCAAACTTTTGTTATTGGTATCCCTAGAAAAGTTTAGTTTGAACATGTAAAACTGTGTATGTTTGCCTTAAAAGGTGCTTCCATAACATTGCCATCAAATTTGCATTCTGGAGACTTGTAAATGACCAAAAATCCATCTTTTGTGACCAGAGGAAGTATTGTAAACAGTTTATTATCTGATATTGACCCTTAAATTTGTTTGTTGATACCATAACCAATGGTGTGCACTCTGGTGATACTACACAGTATGTTATTTCCCTTTTGAAGAATACAACTCAGTATCCTAATTTAGTAATGTGCATTAATGTTGTACTATTAGCAAATAAACCATAACCAACATTCTACATTATTGAAGTCCGAGCAGTCAGCAAAATGGCAGTTCTTTAAGTAATGTGATACAGCTGTGCTTAAAGAGTATCCATTTTGGTTTTGGAAAAGAGTGAAGGAGTAATCAGTTGTAATTTTTGGGAGAATATATATAGAAGAAAATCTAACCTCATATCTCTGCTCATCACTGTTCCATTCAAACATTGGAAAATCCGTCACCCAAAGAATTGAGTGTGCTGACTAGCATAAAGAAAACAGAAAATGTAGAGGAAGATATCATGAGCATAGCTAAACAGAATATCAGGACTGTTTTCAAAAAGGTAAAACAAGAAGACGAAGAGGCACAGAATCTCATCAATATGCCCTTAGTAGTGAGTACACGTAAAAAACATATTCAGAACAAAAAAACAGCATTCAGATTGAGAGACTCACTGTGTCTATCACTTCCAGCTTATGAGCGATAAATAATCTTAATCTGCCAAGAATTCGATTAGCCACTGATTGCTCCCCCAGTGCAAACAGGATAAGATCACCTGCTTTTGCGTCTAGAAGTTCCAACAGCTGCTCTTTCTTTTCAGGCTTCAGACTTGACACAAGTGGACCAATTCCTTCAAGCTCTCCTGCGACAGCAGTAGCACAAGAATTAAAACATAAAACAAATCCATGGGACAGTCCACAAAGTTTATCAACCAAAAGATGAAAAAAATTATTTTACCATTGTCCATAACCTTGAGAAAAGGCAGGCCCTTGGCTCCAGCTTTGGAAGCTTCAGTGTAGACAGTTCCTTTCTTTAGGTCAGTATTTGAAAACACTTTGGCACCACCAGGCACACACAATGCCTTGATGACACCCTTGTTTTCTAATGTATCTGCAAAAATCTTGAAGCTACTGCCCAAAAATGCATCACTAACCTGCATTTAACAGTAAGAAAAAGATTTAGCAATAGTACTAGCTGTGACTTTATGATAGTAGTTATCACAATAACATGGGCCATTCAGCAGAAAGGATAAGGTTCTCACATCTTTCAGCTGCCAATCAAAACGAAGGTCAGGCCTATCTGTTCCATAGCGGTTCATTGCCTCCGTATAGGTTAGCCTGGGAAAAGGATTTGGTAGCTTGATATCACCAACCTCTTGGAATATCTGTAATATGAATATCCATAATGTAATAGACCATGAGCAATACTTGAAGAAATAATGACATATTTTCTGAGCAATGAACTAAACTAACGAACTAAGAGTTTGACTACTACTAACGATCTGATGTATGATGGCTAAATGACAGAACCAGTGACTAGCTAGTCTTGTCATGGGCATTGAGACAGGACAGGAGGCCGAGCCCCACAACCAGCCGCAAGACCTGGCCAGGTGGGGTGAGGGGTGGCCGGTGGGGGTAGGGGTGTGGAGCTCAGCCAGGTCACGCACGTGAGGACTCATGTGAGGAGGCACATGTGGCGTGTCTATGTTGCAGGGAAGTAGGTTTCCATATATAGGGAGATGTGTTCAAACGTCTCAGGCATAGCTAGTATGTGAGCTTACTTTTTATTATTGGTATTTCACTAATAGACAAGGGTGAGTAATAATGCTAACTCAAATACGAAAATAAAATAGAGGAAACAAGTTAACTACTTGAAAACCAACTTACATGTCTCATTAATTCTTCGTTCAACTTCAACATATCTTCCATTGATGTAAATGCAATCTCCATATCAAGTTGTGTAAACTCTGGCTGCCTGTCTGCACGCAGATCTTCATCTCGGAAACACCTGAGATAATATTTCAGAGCAGCTTTTGAGATACTTGTTTGACTGGTTCAATAATAATATATTCCAACAACTGAGCACAGTGTATAGAGCAATTTATACTTACAGTGTTCAGGTAAAATGGGGGAAAAATCAAGAATCTAGCTAAACAGGCTATGACAATTAACACTAATATTGCAACAGGAGAAAAGAGATTATGCAACAGAGAATATAGAGCAATTCATGCGAGTTGTGAGATAACTGAAAGAAACATTATATCTAAGAAACAAAAATCCTTCAAAACGTTATACCTACTTACCTTGCAATCTGATAATATTTTTCAAAGCCAGAGACCATCAACATTTGCTTGAAGAGCTGAGGACTTTGAGGAAGAGCATAGAACGTTCCTGGCTTCAAAAACCATATTGGAGGATATCAGGGGAACATGAAGCTCTCATTTGAAAAGTTATAAAAAATAATTATAGAATTATTAGACCTACCACCAACAAGCACTAGAAATATAATTATGATGCATAATAGGGCTGTGCTTTCATAATCATCGCTGTTTATAGTTAAAAGAAACCCAGCGGAGAATGTAAAAGAAATGTAGAATGTAGTGTATCCCCACAAGAACATAGGCACAAGGGAAGTCTTACAAAAAAAGTTTCTTACATCTGCGTTTATTGCAATTTTCAAAAGCTAGCTCTAGCCATAAAGCTTTCTCTTTTAATTGGAAAAGGGCAAGGAGAAAAAGAAAAACTAACTACATCATTCATCTACTGCGAGCTAATTGCGCTTAACGATGGTTAAGAGCATCGATATTTGAGAAAGCAATTATTACAACAGAGAACCCAAATATGATGTGGGCATTAGATCTTTGAAAGTTGCAGCAAATAAAAATGGAGAGAGAAGTGTGCATTTTTCAACAGAATAACAAACATGTTATAACTGTCTGTTAAGGAAAAAAAATTACAGACAACTTACCTGAACTCTCGATGGGACAAGATAATCCCGAGCACCTTCTGGTGTAGACTTAGATAAAACTGGAGTCTCAACCTACCTTGGAACATGCAGCAACTTTAGATCAGACACAATAGAAACAATAAAAGATATGGATATTGTAGGCCTTGTAAGGTAAGATATACTAGTCATTATGATGTCTTGCATTGTAATGACTCATTGTAAAGGAGATACAACAGCAGACAAGGCATACGTGATGCATCTATTTTAACTGATCCACGTTATTTTCACCAGCAAATTGTACAGGAAATGATTAAATAAAAGAGTCATCCTTATGCACCCCGTAAAAAATTAGATGATGCATTAAAATTGGAATTAGAGCCCTAAGCCCAAGGCAAAACATGACCTCTAGGCACTACAGCACGAAAGCAAGCATCTTGCTCTTTCTGTTGCTGCCAAAGCATCTTTAGAACCAGACCTCAGATATATTACATTCCATAGGGGAACAAACAACAAGCATATAGCCAAAGGCAGAATATGTTAGTGGTGCAAACTCAGCATGAAGTAATCAATGAGTATATATAACCCGTATACAGCATACCTCAACAAAATCATGTCTATCCTCCAAGTATCGACGGATATGCTTAACAACATTATGGCGCAACCTCAAGTTTGACTGCATTTGAGGTCGCCGTAAGTCCAGCACCCGGAATCTAGATATTTAAGAATATGAAAGTAAAAAAACGCTCAATACTTAACATATGGAACTTAAACCCATGATATTATATTCAAGTATGATGGTTGCATAAAGCCGTTAAAGGAGAAGACATTGAGAACAGGGAAGAGGGCTTTAGGCAAACTATTAAAAACATATATAACAGATTCAAGCAAAATGGTCACCTAAAACCTTGAAAGAAGGCAAAGAGAACAAGCTGAAGGGCTTTAGGCAAACACAGAAGTGTACATCTTCTGGCAAGGACGCTTATATCTGGAACAAATTTGTGGTTGAATTGCAGAATGTCATAACATGATAGTGCATGAGTGCAGCTGGAGTTAAACCAACAGAGTAAAGGGCGGTTTGACATTAAGTGGTTAAATAAATTGCTATATGCTAGAATAATCCAAATGATGGTAGAAAATTCCAAAGTAAAATGAATATACCAGCCTTCAAAATGGCTCGTCAATGTATTGGTCTAGTGAAAAGATATTGGAAGAACCAAGAATCCATAAAATATAGCAATGGCCATAGTTCAGTATAAATCAGTTAAGTGGAGTCAATGATTAATGAATAAAGAGATTGCAGGACTCACGGAGTGAATGATGAATATGCCATGCTCCACATTTTCTCCAAAGCATACTATCACAGGGTAATCATGTGACTACTCAGAAAATGGTTTAACACCTCAAAATGTTTTGTGCTCCCAGTAGTTAGTGTCATAATGAAACCTAAGCATTATTTGGCACCTAAGATCTTATATGCAACTTTGAATGCACGATGTAATGCCATTTATATATGAATTCGACAAGCCTAATCAGGCGTTAACCAACAAGCAATCACCATATTTGAGGTATTCGACAATTTTTGTCTTCGAGGCATTTAATATATGAGCATAAAACCAGATGCAGATACCAATGTATTCTGCAGGTCTTACCTCAATCTAATTTCTTCTGGAAACTTCTCTTTCATAGTATCAGCAGTTGTGACTGGAAAAGGCAATGAACGAGTTACTGAGTTCAGCACATATATTTTATCTGCAGCAACCTACATAGGTCAGCATGTAATATCATAGTTAGAGAGCATTTTGTTGTTTGGAGGAACACAATAGAAAAATTGTGAAGATTGAGAAGTCCACAACGATTAAAGAAAAGAAGTATTAGAATTACAAATAATGTTGCCTACACTATTCCTTATCCCATAGATTAGCTCTTATAGCATCTATATGTTCAGTATATATGAACAGCAAACTTTGAAGGTGTGGCATTTCTGTCCTAGATGGTTTGAATTTCAAAATCTTAACTTGACATATCCTCTCCAGCTGCTCTCTATAAACTGCAAAATAAAGTAACATAATGACCAGTCAATACCTCTATAGCCCCAGTCTTCATCTCTGCATTGATGGCTTCTGTTGGGCGTGACCGCACCACCCCCTCGACTGCGACCACTGACTCTACTCTTAGCTTGTTCACCACAGCATAAACTTCAGGATATTCTGGCAAAGTTGTCACCTACACAAAGAGAACAATGACTGATGGACTTAGATCACTATAGTGGTAGTACCATCGAGAAGACCATGTAATCTTATAGACATTTATCAGTCTACCAGTCAGTACACGAAAAAATCAACTCCCCCTAAAATCACAAATTGATGCGATTGTATGACTTCATTTTGCCTTGAAAGTTATTAGATCACTCAACACCAGTTTATTGGGTATTGGACATAGATAGCTGCAAACAATGCCGAAACCACTCAATATAACAGAACAAAAGTAGGTAATGTCAGCTACAAATAGTAGTACGTCATTAACTTGGCAATGCAACTGACCGTTCCTGATCGCACAAATTGAGAATGAAACATGCAATAAAAATGTGGAACCACCAGCTGTTACAAAGTACCCTCTAGAGCATTAGCATGCAGATTAATGTAATCACTACTGTGGGAGCGATCAAACAGCAACACACCTGTGTGCAACAAGTACAATCACAGGCTCGCAGCTACTACAAATGAATCAAACACAGCAGCAAATTATCAGTATCAAACACTAGCAATGACTCACCTGGACCATGCCGGAGCGGTCACGAAGGGTGAGGAAGGTGAGGCCGGCGTGGGCACGGTGGAGAGCGACCCAGCCGCAGAGGCGCACGCGGCGCCCGGCGTCATCCGCGCCGAGCTCACCGCACAACGCGTCCCTCGCAGGCCACTGCAGCGGCTGTAGCCTCTCGAGCTTCGCCTCCGCCGCGGGCGCCGCCTCCTCCGGCGGGGTCGCCGCATCGGTGGCCGCTGCCGCCGCTAGGGTTCGGAGCGGAGACGGCGAGCATGAGGCCGAGGTCGAGGCCGAGGTGGAGGTGGAGAGCAGGAGGAGGCGGCGGAGGTGCAAGGCGGCCGGCCTAGGGTTGAGGGGCTTTAGGCGGGAGAGGAGGGAGAGCGGCGACGCGCGGAGGAGAGAGGAAGCCATTGGATTGGAG
Organism: Oryza meyeriana var. granulata; assembly: GCA_003991445.1. Taxonomy (NCBI): domain Eukaryota; kingdom Viridiplantae; phylum Streptophyta; class Magnoliopsida; order Poales; family Poaceae; genus Oryza; species Oryza meyeriana. The sequence goes on along the minus strand of RYFJ01002852.1, from coordinate 69,716 downwards.
ACGGTGGTGGGAAAGCGAGCAGAGGAAGACAAGGGCAAGTTTTGCAGGAAGACGAGATGGGATGGGATCACCTTATCCTCCGGCACGAATCTTACAGCGCAAGTTCACGCCTCCCTGCAGGCTGCAGCAGCACAAGCAGATAGAAACCGCCAGAATTCGATATCAAGCTCCAAAATTTGAATCAACAAAAAATTGCAGTTCAGAGACACCAAATCTGAATTAAAATACTGGCAAAAATTCACGAGAGAACATCTTCACTCTTCCCACCAGGCACCAGCTTTTTTGGAGCCGCGTCTAAAAATTGGACACACAAATTTGACTCGCGAAGTTCGATCGCGCCAAAGCAGAACCGAAAATTTTCAAATCGCAAAGCCCCGAACCGCGGCAGCGCAAAAAGATTCAAGAAAAGTTGGCGCGATGCGGCGGCAATTTTTCAGAATGCCCGCGCAGAAGCGAACATCGATAAGAACTTCCGCGCCCAGAACATCGCAACGAAGGATAACTCGATCGAGAAATCAAGCCACGCCAGATTCACTGCGAGAAGCTAACGAATTAAAACAACGAAACAATTAGCAACTCAAAACAAAACGCAGCCAACAAAATACACTGGATGACAGATTCAGAGTTCCAAAACATCCTCCCAATATGAACAGTAACTGCAGACATGTTCTGAGAATTCAAGGAAGCAAGGTAACAGCACAAGAACTACCGATGAACACATGCAAGCAGATTAAAGCAGCATAATTACTATTTTCCAGAACCAGATAACAATATTGTTGCTAAATCCACCATGATATTTCTTACATGAACCCCAAGATAGCCAAAAGCCAAGCTAACTACACCACAGTACCATACCATCCAAATCCCCAACCTACCACATCTACCAGTACCAGCAAGACGAAACAGCAGACAGGGAAGCCTAGCAGCCTAAGCGGATGTGAACTTGGTGACGGCCTTGGTGCCCTCCGATACGGCGTGCTTGGCGAGCTCGCCGGGGAGGACGAGGCGGACGGAGGTCTGGATCTCGCGGGAGGTGATGGTGGGCTTCTTGTTGTAGCGCGCGAGCTTGGCGGCCTCGGCGGCGAGCTTCTCGAAGATGTCGTTGATGAAGGAGTTCATGATGGACATGGCCTTGGAGGAGATGCCGATGTCGGGGTGCACCTGCTTCAGCACCTTGAAGATGTAGATCTTGTACGTCTCCACGCTCTTCTTCGCCTTCTTCCTCCCGGCCCGGTCCTTCTTGCCCTCGCCGGTGCCCTTCTCGCCCTTCCCCGCTGGGAGGCGCTTTTCCGCCTTCGGCTTCTTCGCCGCCGCCGGGGCCTTCTCGGCCTTCTCCGCCGCGGGCTCCTCCTCCGAGGGCTTCTTCGCCGCCGGCTTCTTCTCCGCCTTGGGAGCCATGGAACCTTCTCTCTTCTTCTCGGGGAGGGGAAACGGAGGAGGATTTTGGTATGGAGCGCTGTGTGTGTTGCAAGATCGCGATGTGGGGAAAAGAGGAGACGGGGCCGATAGTTTTATAGAGGAGGGGATGTGCACCCTGATTGGTGGAAGGCGCGCGGCGCGGATCGATGACGTGGAGGGATTTGTGTCGTTCGCCGCTGTTTGCGGTGGACGGGTGGGATGCGTTTCGGCGCGGATTGCTGACGTGTTGAAATATCAGGGCGCGAAGAGTCGAGGAGAGGCGGGCCTTTTTCGCGCGTGAGCGTGGTTGTGGAAGGCCCCATGGGTCATAGGAACGCGATGATTTTAGCGTAGCGGGAATTTAAGTTTTTACTGTACTGTAGTAAGCAATTTTGACCAAAAAATTGCTTTCGAAATATTTCATTATAAATGCTCCATTCTGTAATCGATTATACCATGATGTTTATATGCGATTGTGTAAAGGCGCCATATTAACTCCTAATTTTTGTAAAATTCAAGTGTTTGATAAAATTTTCAGGTGGAAAATTTATCAAAAATCATTTTGGCCACTTTGTTTGGCTTTCTAATATATATTGGTGTGATTTTCTCAATGAGATATTCTGTAGTCCAAATCTCAAATTTAATTTCTTATTCGATATCGGGTTAAGCAATTATTCTAGATATTTTTTACTCCTTGGTCAGCGTTGTTTCAACTTTGATCACTAATAATTTGTTATACTACGATGAACAAAGGCCTAATGCTTACGGTAGGATGCAACACATTTTTATAATACGACATCTTTTAAGTGTACTTTTTTCAAAAACTACAAATGTGTTAACGCCAAAATTTGGCACGGTTCGCGTCGGACTCGGTTAAGGAAAGAAGTGATATCAGCCGTTGGGAGCTAATCCAGAAGAAGCCGGATTCGGGAAGGAATCGTGAAGACCACGCTATGGCAGTTAATTTCCTTATCTATAAATTAGGTAGTCTTGATAATTTTTAGGAAAACCTGATCTCGTATCCGATCAGGGCTTGTTAGTTTTCCTTTTATAGATAGGAAGTTGTGTGCCGTGTTCTATAAGGACTCATGTAACTTGGGGTATAAATACGTATGCCCGGGGACCTTGTAATCTATCTCTCGATCAATTAAACTTCGGCGCATCGCCACCCTTTCGACGGGTTCTTGCTTCTCGAGCGGGGCTGCATCGGTTAGGTCCGAACTCCTGCGAGAGGGTAAGACTCGTCACCCCTTACCCAGGTGTATCTGCCCTGTCTACGGCTGCATCGGTTCGGTCCGACCTCTTAGGCCGATCAGGTATACCACATCACGCGTGCGTAGATCTTATCAGTTTACTGGGGGCGATTTATCATCAGTTCGTGCTGCATCGGTTGGGTCCGACCTACTGAACTGCCAGCGATAAATCGTTCCTGCTAGGTTGATGGCTTTTGCGCAAGCGTCTTATTGGAATGTATAGCCGGTAAGTTATCTTATTACATCACAGTTGCATTAGGTCTATCGGCTTGTTGAGATTCCTTTACTATTATCGATCTGTGCTGCATCAGTTAGGTCTGAACTACTAGATCGATAATAATAGATTTATCCTTGTCGAGCCGATCGGTGTATATGCGACGTTCTATCGGAGTGCTTAGCCGATAGGTTATCTTTCTATAAAGCCGACTATATTATCTTTACTATTTTGGTCATCTATATTATCATCGGTTTTCTAGCCGATGCACATGTGTTTCTTTGGCAGTCGGCTAGCTTACTATTCTGTCTATCTATTTTATCATCGGCTTCTAGCCGATGCACGTGTTATGCTGACAGCTTATCTATTTGCTTATAGCGTTATCGGTTTCCTAGCCGATACACAGGTACCATCGGCCATCGGCTACAAGGAGCCTACATCAGTCCGTATCGGCCGATAGCCGATATGCAGTTGCTGCTGACCCGGGCACGAGCACAAGCGAGGACCCGGGAGCGAGAACCCGAGCACGAGACCCGGGCGCGAGTACAGGCGAGGGCCCGGGCACGAGCATAGCGGCGATCGGCTGAAAGGAATCCATATCGGCTTACTGGTCGATTGGATCAGTAATCAAATTTCTTCATCTCCTTGTCAATTGCGGGGTCAAATTGACTGGCACGCCTACGAACCTCAAATATTTTAGGACCTGCACTGGAGCTAAGCAGATTTCCCAGGCCTTCGCGTGTCTCTAGGCGCCGAACCAGATCGTCAGCAAGCTTTTTGGCACACCCGGCGATTTTCGGCGTCAACAAAATGGTCAAAATTACACTCTTGTTAGAGTAATTTGATGGTCAAACATTAACGCACAAATGCATGAGTCCTCGATATTAGTATTTGTCAATAAACAATAGGTCAGTGTTGTCGGAGGATGGAACCTCGACGGCGGGAAGTCAAGAGACCCCCTTTTGAGATTCGGCCAGGGGAGTAGTTCTCAGGCGGACGCGGCGTCAGACGGATCAGCGCTCGGGCAGGAACAGGAGGGCCCGAGCTGGGAGACACAGGGGTTCGGACCGTCCGATTCGGGACCGAACCGTCCGAACCGTGACAACCGCGCGAACAATACAAGAATGGATGGCACGCAAGGGACAGGAGGATTTAGACAGGTTCGGACCGCACGGAGGTGTAATACCCTACTCCTGTATGTGTTTTGCTATGTGGAAGAGAATATGGTTTGTTCTACAAGGTGTTCTCCTCGGGAGCTCAGGAGCTAGCCTAACCCGGGAGCTAAGACTGTCTAGGAGTTAAGCTCGGAGCCGAGGAAGAAGAAGAAGACCCGGGCTCAAGGAAGAAGAAGACCGGGGCCCCAGGAGTCCATCTAAGCTCTCCCTTTCCATTGGCATGGATCCTCCTTTTATCAGCGAAGGGGAGTCCACAGTGCCCGGCATATGTGCTGAGAGAGAGAGAGCTAGCTATGCTGCGTCTTGTCGAGCACGTCCGCGCCCGTCTGCCGCGCCGCGCTGGAGGAGAGCCCACGCCGGAGTTGGAGGAACGTCCAGTCGCTCCTGTCCGTCTGCTGAGCCCATGGCGGAGTTGGTGCTGCACGTCGGGTCGTCATGCTGCTCAGCTGCTGCGGGCGGCGAGATTCTGGGGATGTGACAGCGCACGTCTCCCCTGCCGGAGTTGGTGCTGACGTCTGGTCGGCACGGTCATCACGTCGCCGGGAGCGGATGGAGTTTGGAGATGGGACGGCGCCTGCCTCCGCTGCCGGGGCGTGGAAAGACGAAGCCTCCGTAGTTAACAAGCCTCTGACGCCCTGTGACACCTTTGACGACATAGGCTGACCACATAGGAAGCGGGCCCACCGGGGGCTAGAGCAGGCGACAGGCGCAGCACGCCCTGTCGCATCATGGTAGTTGGGGAGCTGGTCCAGAGCCTGCCGGGGACCAACATGCGGGCCCCGGGCAGGGAGTGAGACGATGGCGCCCGGAGGCAAAGCACGGGCCCGAGGCCAATGACGCCCTGAGCCCGGGAGATGGCCCCCCGGGCTACTGACGTGGCCGGTGACCCACGCGTCCCCAAGGCATGTGGGACCCCCTGTCCCATTTCGCCGACAAGTGTCATGCGAGACCATTTGAGATAGCTAAAATTGATGGATCGTCTAATTTTTGTTATAGTTGTTTAAGAGTATAAACAAATGAATTGACTACTACAAATTTTAAAAAATACCTTTGAAAACTAATCCGAGAAAATTTTTGCACGAAGAGTACTATTTAGAAGTTTGGAAAGCGTGCAAACGAAAATTCAGAATCGGAAAATAACAAGGCTGCACACCCCCCCAAAATTTTAGCTGCGTTTTTTATGCCCATGAGTTTTCTTCACTCTATTGTATATCCTGAATTTTGATTTTGATCCTTTAATACCCTTTCCGTTAGTTTATTGTTTGATCAAAAAGTCTATTTCCACCTTGGACATGGAAGGAAAGTGAATCGGTGGAGTATATTGTTGGAAGTGTAGGAGTTAGTGTATGATACCGTTATATTCATGAGTTTCCTATGTGAGGTATTATTCATGATAAACTTTGGTTAATATTTATTCAGAATAGTATATGTAGAATATTCTTTGGATGCTATATACAACAAATTAGTTTCCTGTTGTATATATATCTAAAACAAATGCTACACCATTCTAACTGCTGTGGCGTATCTTTTAAAAAAATGTCACATATACCTTTTTCTTGGTATATATAATTTCAAATATATAATACAACCTCATATGACAAACATATGAATTTTCAAAGGTAGTTTCAATATATTTCTGCATTCCTTCCATGTCTAACTGATGGAATCATAGAATGGGTATGGAAAGGATCAAAACCAAAATCCATAGGTATATAAGGAAACGAGTAAAACTCAATGGTATAGAGGGGATCAGTGGAAATTTCAAAGGCACACAAGGGATATATGATCAATGACATATGATTGGAATCATCTACACCAATGTAAAAAACATGAGTTTTAAAACAGTGCAAAAACTATAAAACCGATACACTTGATCATAAACTTCGAAGTTACTTGATCGCATGCCTAAGATTTGTGGTTGGATCCTTACCCACATGTCACTACAGAAAATTAGTGACATATCAATTTCCTCCTTAGAAAATTACTGCACGAAACCACCTCAAATTAAAATAACTATATATTATTTATATTTTCATATGATTTTTTATTATAAAACCTTTGAGGGCAATGGGGGTTGGAATTGTCTGTGATTTCTAAATATTTTAGACTTTTGCAATGGTTGCATATTTTATTAGTACTTACTGGTTCCTTAAATTAACGCCATTGTTGCTAAAATTCTAATAAAAACATATCTTGGTGTATGTGATTATGGACATTATGATTTCAATAATAGAGCCATGTATCCAACTTCACCAAAGTACCTTTGATGCTTCGCTTCTCATATGAAGCCACATCGTCTCAATTGTTTTCAGCCGTTCTCCTTGTTTGGGGGAGCTTCTATCAGCTATAGCTTCTCCCAGAATCTCTAACTGGCAGAATCTCCCCCAGACAGTTCAAATTCTCACCCAAATTATGATAATATGTAGTTGTAAAATCCAGAAAATAAACTAGAAGCCACCAGCTTCTAGAGATTCTCACCAACTGCTTCTCAGAATCTTAAGCTCCTCTAAAAAGGATCTTTAGTTGATTAGACTGCGGTCCAAATTATTTCCATTCTTTTACTCCTTTTTTTCGCTTGATGCCACATCACATTAACTATGTGTAGCTTTTGGATTGTGAATCAATGTTCAAACTTGTCTTTTTTTTCTCTTACAAACTATGGCATTTCAATTGTTTCTAGTCAAAATTTACAGCATCTATCAAGCCAAAGCAAGCAATATGCATTTATGAACGAATACTGTGATTTAGATTCAGAATATATGAATAGCAACTGAAGTATATTGTTTACTTGCTTTATGTCTTTTTGTTATTTGCTCTAGGTTCTCACCCATGTGTATTATCCCATCTAGTCATGTGTCGTTTTAGAGTCTAGACATCGTAGGTTTGATGATTTAACACTCTTTAGATTGCCACTTGACACCCTATGTTCTTTTTAGATTATTTACTGTATTATTGAAAACGGATTATTTGTTCCACGCTTCAAAAAATACGTTTTGCTTAGACCACTTATTTTAAGTTATTTGTTAAGTTTAATTCTTGAAATATTTAATTTATCACTATAATCAAGTAGATAATCCTTGGTAATAATGCACTCAACAATATAAATTAAACGGTGCGTAAGTCAATGACATGGAAACCGTCGGTGGATGTTCACCGAGAGCAGGGATCCACACATACCGCATTTGAGATTCGGTCGGGGGTTTGGTTCTTGAGCCTGCCTGGAAGGTGGAGAAAGATGGACACAAAGAGTTTAGACAAGTTCAAGTCGCACGGTGACGTAATACCCTACTCTTGTGTGTGTCATGTAATGCTTAGTTTCTTGGTTGAGAATGCTTCAGAGTCCAATCCCCTCTCATGGCCTTGGACCTATCCTTATATATCATAGGTAGTACCATAGTGACTGAACTGGAAGGATGGGCGCCACGACTTATGCCCTCAGTAACAACTAGGTTACAAGGTAGGTCGTCCTCCTCCAACGGGTCTTGCACTCTTCTAAACTGGCCCCCCGCGAAGAAGATCCAGGGGGAGGCCGTGGGCACCTGCCATGTACCCCAGACGCCCACCATGTGCCCTAGACGCCACCCACTCTCACGTGTGGGGGGGGGGGGGGACGGGAGGGGCTCTAGCGGAGAAATCCCATGGCCCCACTTGTCAGCGTCCAGGCGAAGTAGGCAAAAAGTGGGGAGAGCAGGCAGGCCGTCAAGAGTCAAGCACGGCATCTGACAGCCTACGCCTCCTGGCAACCTGCACATGGCTTTGATTGACATGCGACATGGCCTGACCTATCTACTACGCCGCACGCCCTGGCAGGTAGATATCCGTCACATTGCTCCTCCTTGGAGAGGCATGCAAAGGATAAGGCATGGTAGCATGCCTCGCCCTAGTGCATTAAATGCACCAGTAGTTGTTCGGCCGTTGAGCTTTACCCTGTAGACCCGTGTGGGTCACGGCTGCTCGGGGACGCTGTCTGGCCCCCGAGCACTCCCCTGTAGACCTGTGCGGATCATGGGTGCTTGGGGGCACCCTCCTTGGGGCTGGCTGCCCCGAGCGGATTTAGACAAGGCCTTGGCTAGTGCTAGGAAGCAGCCTGCTCAGGGCCTCGAGCTATACTGAGTACACATTTAATTAGCCAAAATGCCCTGATTACTTGCACCCATCCTGATGTTGCCATCGACAGCTGGTTCGATCATCAGGAGCCACCTCCTCTAATAGATGGCCGCTCAGGCGTTGTCGCGGCTCCATTCTCGTCTTATTCTCCAGCTTCTTCCCGAGCACAGGGGGTGCACGGCTCTCCAGATAGATTCATGCTGTTTCTCGTGCTCGGGGAACAGGTGACGTGGTACCCAGTTATCCGGCTCTCCAGCTTCTTCCCGAGCACAGAAACCAAAATGGCAAATCATGAAATTCACAATCTAAATAATGGCAAATCATTAAACCCACTTTAGACATACACCAAATTAAACTTGTTAAGCTTTGAACCATATACAACATTTAAAATGCATAGACCAGATATACGAGAATCATATACATGTGTGTCTTGAATGTATTTTCTGAGCATGGTAATTCTATTAAGTTATATAGATATATATTACTACACCACTATTGTATTTAGGGAGACTATGTCGATGCTTAGTTCCATGAGGATTTAGAAGATCTGAAAAGAGGTTACGAAAGTACTTTATTTATTTTTTAATAGATAATGTTGTTAATTTTTGATACGACATTTGATTATTTGTCTTATTAAAGAAATAATAGATAATGTTGTTAACTTTTGATACGACATTTGATTATTTGTCTTATTAAAGAAATTAAGTAAGTATAGTTTATTTTGTTATGACTTGGTTTATCATTAAAGAATTTTAAGCAAGACTCATATTTTTATATATTTATATTAATTTTTTTGAACAAGACGAATGATTTAACATCATGATAAAATCAATAACATTATTTATTAAAAAACAGAGATAATACCAATCTGTTACGTGCCTTGGTTTATTATATTCGAATTTCATTTCAATTTATTACTATAAACTTACTCCAGCTCGCTGAAGCATGTTGATGCTCGTGAGTCTATCTGACGTTGATTCATGATCTAACGGTCGGTCTGCAGTCATCTACTAAGCGATTCGCTCATCTACTGTTTCTACAGTGTACTTCTGAAATCTCAATAGCTCGCCGTCGCCCGCAGCTCCACCCGCTCCACATACCGGCGGCCGGCGCGTGCGACGGCCATCCTCACCACCACCGCCACCACCTCCGATGCCTCGTCCGGCACGCCGGCATCTCGCCAGTGATCCCATCTCGATGTCGACCACCTCGCATTCCGGCATGGTTAAGCTCCTCGCCGACATCCTCCACCGCACCCCGCCCTCCACCTGGCCGTCTGCCCTCGCCGCCCCGCTGCTCCGCGGCCGCCTGGCCGCCGCCCACATCTCCTCCCTTTTCCTCCTCCCAGCCTCGCTATCTCGCCCCGATCTCTCCCGCCGCTTCCTCCTCCTGCTGCCGCCCCACCTCGTCTCCCCGGCGTCACTGTCTCTCCTCGCCCTCTCCTTCCTGTCGTCGTCGCCATCGTCCTCGTCGTCCTCCTCCCCGCACGCCGCCTCCCTCCTCCTCTCCCTTGCATCCTCCGCCCCGTCTGCTTCCTCCTCATTCTCATCTCTCTCTCACGCTTCCTCCCTCTCGTCATTCCCACCAGGCGTCACAGCCACCGCCGCCACGTTGCTCGCCTCCTCATACCTCCGCCTCCGCCGCGCCCGCGACGCCGCCGCGGTTCTTGGCCTCTCCCTTTCATCCGGCTTTACTGTGAACCGATATACCGCTTCTCACGTATTGTTCTCTCTTGTGAAGATTCGGCAGTTTGCTCTTGCCCGGGACCTGTTTGATAAAATGCTTCAGTCTGGTTTTTGTCTGGATGAGTACATTTACACGGCAGGCATTCGAGCTTATTGTGAGTCCAGGAATTTGGATGGTGCGAGAGCGTTGGTTGCAAGGATGGAAAACCAGGGGGTCAAGGCCAGTGCCGTGCCTTACAATGTATTGATGTATGGCTTGTGCAAGAATCTGCGTGTCCAGGAGGCTGTGGAGGTGAAGAATGGCATGGTGAACACAGGAGTGACAGCCGATGAAGTGACATACCGGACTCTGGTCTATGGTTTTTGTCGGACGGAAGAGTTGGAAATGGCATTGAGGATGACACACAACATGATCAGGCTTGGTTTTGTGCCATCAGAGGCTAATTGCTCATTTATGATTGATGAGTTACGCAAGAGGGAGCTGGTTGAGGAGGCTTTCATCTTAGCTTGTCAGTTAGGTGATTTGGGCATGGTACCAAATGTGTTTGCGTACAATGCATTGATTGATAAACTGTGCAAGAATGGAAGGTTTGATGATGCAGATAGGCTCTTTACAGAGATGGTGGGCAGGGGTCTGGAGCCAAATGAGGTGACATATGCTATATTGATACATTCCCTGTGCAAGAGAGGGATGATGGAAGATGCACTCTGTTTGTTTGATAGGATGAGGGAGAAGGGAATCAGAGCGACAGTTTATCCATACAATTCCTTAATTAATGGTTATTGTAAACAGGATACTTTGGATCAGGCGAGGGGAATTTTGAGTGATATGGTTAAGGAGGGATTGACACCAAATGCAGCATCATATTGTCCCCTAATAGCTGGTTTATGTAGGAATGGAGATCTGTCCAGTGCCATGGAACTCCACAGGGAGATGGCTGAGAGGGGCATTGCATGGAATAATTATACTTTCACAGCACTTATCAATGGTTTCTGCAAAGATAAAAAGATGGATGAAGCTGCTAGGTTGTTCGATAAGATGATTGACAGCAACGCAATACCAAATGAAGTGACTTTTAATGTTATGATAGAAGGGTATTGTCTTGTTGGCAATATAAGAAAGGCATTCCAGTTATATGATCAAATGGTGGAAATGGGGCTCAAACCTGATAATTACACTTATAGGTCATTAATTAGTGGACTGTGCTTGACCAGTGGAGCGTCAAAAGCAAATGAATTTGTTGCTGATCTAGAAAATAGCTATGCTGTTTTAAACACATTTAGCTTGACTGCGCTTCTCTATGGATTCTTTAGAGAAGGAAGGTTTACTGAAACATACCATCTTTGGGATGAGATGGCAGCACGGGGAGTCAAGCTTGATCTTGTCAGCTTTACAATAATTGTATGTGCTGCTCTGAAACAGCTTGATAAGGAAAAATCATGTGTGCTATTTAGGGAGATGAAAGAAAAAGGTGTCAAACCAGATGATGTATTCTATACATGCATGATTGATGCGCACTCAAAGGAAGGAGATATGGTCCAAGCTTTAAAATGCTGGGATCAGATGGTTGATGATGGCTGCTCTCCAAACACTGTAACATATACAGTTTTAATAAATAATCTCTGCAAATCAGGGTATTTGGGCAGTGCAGAGCTCCTTTGTAAAGAGATGTTAGCCGGTAACTTTCTTCCTAACAAGTTTACTTATAATTGTTTTCTTGATTATTTTGCAACTGAAGGGGACATGGAAAAGGCTAAAGATCTCCATTCAGCTATGCTTCAAAGCCATCTAACTAGCATAGTGGCATTTAACATATTGATCAAGGGCCTTTGTAAGTCTGGAAAGATACAAGAGGCAATTGACCTTATGAGTAAGATCACCGAATACGGTTTCTTTCCAGATTGTATCAGCTATTCTACAATAATACACGAGCTCTGTAAAAGGGGTAATGTAAATAAAGCATTTGAGCTTTGGAATGAAATGCTGTACAAGGGAGTAAATCCTGATATTGTAGCATACAACATTGTGATACGGTGGTGCAATGTTCATGGTGAATCTGATAAGGCTTTGAGAATATACAATAACATGATCAGAAGTGGTGTGCAACCAAACTGGGATACATATAGAGCTCTTCTGTTAGGAGCTTCTCTGATGGTCAGCAATGGGCAGGCATTGTTGCTGACCACCTGATGTCTAGGCAGTGCATTTTCAGGTTCTCATCTAATAGCATAAGCTGCTACCATTCATCAAGGACAGAACCCATAATAGTAGTTCCCTAAACTGTTGCTACACCATGAGCCATGACTTCAGTTGCTTCAGAGTGATGATGCAATATGCACAAATTTCTGCATTTGATCTCACAGATTCTACACTCAACAAGTAAGCAATATGAGCCCATTACTTTTCTGCCTAGTGTATACTGTCCACAAACTTGCAGATAGTATTGTATTTTGTACAATTTGAGCTATCAGACTTTAATTTGACAATACTTTTACTGTTTTACAACCCTTACTTCAATCACAAGTTAGGCTGAAATAGCTTGGTTAAGACATTCATATTGGTAAAAAATCGAGGTATTGCAAGCTTAAAAGTTTATTACCAACTGTATGGACATTACGTTATCAACATGGCTTACACGACAAATAGCTAACTTTGCGTACCCATTTTTGAAAAATAAAAAGAGATTATACAATTTTAAAGGATTTGTTTTGATCAAGTAACATGATACACCTAACACCATTTAAAATTTTCAACAGTGACAGAACTTGTAGAGAAGCTTGGTCTTATGTCATTTACAATCCTTACACAACACCGTTTGCATGCTCAGTGATGCCCTGAAGAGTATGTATATTGCAGAGAAGCTTAGAAGAAGACAAGTTATGGTCAAGCCATCGTCGTCAAAGATTATCATCAAGTTCCTAGTATGTTATCCTACTGTCTTCTTTCAGCGTATATCCCTCTACCTTTTCATCTCTAGATGTAAAACTATGGCCATCATTACTTGATAGGAGCTCCTTAACAATGTTGCTTTTCTGACTACAGGTTACATAGGGAAATTTGAGTTTGTTGATGATCACAAGTCCGCTAGGATAGTCATTGAGTTTAATGATAGACTGAACAAATAGGGTGTCATCAGCCTTCGTTTTGATGTTGGAGTCAAAGAAATCGAGTCCTGGACTGCGAGGCTCTTTCCCTTACACCAGGTTAGTTCATAAAACTACCATCTGGAAATATCACTTAGCTTAAGGTGCTTCAATCTGCGACTTAGTTTGTGTTGTGCTGTTTGCAGTCTGGCTACATCGTCCTCACTACTTCTGCCAGTACTGTGGATCACGAAAGAGGCAAGGAGAAAGAATGTGGGAAGAATTGTTCTGCGATTCTTCTATAAGGGGATGAATGTGGGAGGAAATGTTCTGCGATTCTTCTACTAGGGAGATTTATGTTGGATGATAGATTTATCTTGGACGACACTAGTATCACTGTATCAGAATTGTTTATAGTAGATGCTCTCCAAGCAGCATCGCAGAAGATAAAGACGTGCGTATGATTCCATCGTATGCTGCTTGTTTTGATAAGCTTTCGAGCATCGATGAAAATTTCCTGTAGGACATTATCTAATCGAACGTTTTGTCTACGTAGTAGTGTACAATTGTACAAGTTTGTTTGAAGCTTGTGCAAGCTGCCTGCCGTTTGCGCTTAGATTGGCTGCGTTCGACTGTACCATTGGGCTGAGATTTTCATCGTAACCAAAATTAAGTTTTAATTATTATAAATTTAAAAAATAGATTTATTTGATTTTAATGCGAAATTCAATATTTATCAGTTTAAAAAACGTGTTAAATAATGATTAGTTGAACAAATGTTTGGTGAATTGTTAGTGGTAATATGTCAAAACTGACATATAATCATATAGTACTATCTAGACTTTACTCTTTTCTACTAGTATTATTTTTCTCATATTATTTGCATATTATTAGTAGTTACAGACATTCTATAAGTGGGCTTGCAAATGGGCATATACCATTATGCCAAAAGCCCCAAAACTAAAGGCACCGCGAATCCAAAGTGAACCCCTTCTCTGATTGAAAGGCCCCACCACCACCGCGCGCCGGAAACCGGACGCTCTATCTCCCCACTCCCACTCCCGCCTACATTTTCGCCACGTCAGCGATCCGCACCGAAACGCATCGCAGCCGTCTACTCAAACAGCACCTGACGTCACACGTTCTTCCACGTCATCGATCCGCGGGGCAACCGCCTCCACCAATCAGCGCTCACCTCTAGCCCTCTATAAACTCATCGCACCCGTTCCTTCTCTTCCCCATCGCAATCTTGCAAGGTGTAACGCACACCGCTCCACAGCAAAATTCCACCCGTTCCCCTCCCCGAGAAGACAGCGGCATCCATGGCGCCCAAGGCGGAGAAGAAGCCGGCGGCGAAGAAGCCCGCGGAGGAGGAGCCCGCGGCGGAGAAGGCGGAGAAGGCCCCGGCGGGCAAGAAGCCCAAGGCCGAGAAGCGGCTCCCCGCCGGTAAGGGCGAGAAGGGCACCGGCGAGGGGAAGAAGGACCGGGCGGGGAGGAAGAAGGCGAAGAAGAGCGTGGAGACGTACAAGATCTACATCTTCAAGGTGCTGAAGCAGGTCCACCCCGACATCGGCATCTCCTCCAAGGCCATGTCCATCATGAACTCCTTCATCAACGACATCTTCGAGAAGCTCGCCGCCGAGGCCGCCAAGCTCGCCCGCTACAACAAGAAGCCCACCATCACCTCCCGCGAGATCCAGACCTCCGTACGCCTCGTCCTCCCCGGCGAGCTCGCCAAGCACGCCGTTTCCGAAGGCACCAAGGCCGTCACCAAGTTCACTTCCTCCTAGGCTGCTAGCCTTCATCTAGTGCTAGTAGTAGTTTGATCTATTTATCTGGTAGCTGTAGTGGCGTCAACGATTGGAAATGGATGTTAGATCGTTAGTGGCTGTAAGACAAATTGTGCCGGGCTGCTTTTGGGGAACATTTGTCTCATGGATCTGAAAGACAGTAGTAACGCTTTTATATCATGTGAATAGGTGATTTCTCCTATGTTATCTTTGGTTGCCTTGTGCTTGTCGGAATTAATCTATGACTAGTTTTGCAGAGTTAATCTTTACATTGTAACTATTAGCATTGTCTTGCAAAATCCTCTTCGTACTGGAATTTGATTTCTGGAACATGTATGTTTGGAGCTCGGTACTGCTGAAGTGCTCATGTAAATGGTTTTTATGAAGAGCACTATTTTTGTAGTCTGGTGATTTTGGTTCATCATGTGTGTATTTGAAACAAAAGAAGAGCTGTTCTATTTTCCGCAAAAAAGGGGAGAGCTGTGTGCATTAGTAACTGTTTAGGATTTAAAGTCGCTTGGCCATTGCTGTTCTATTTAGGGCCAGAACTTTGACATCTGAAGTAAGTATTGCTTTACTTTCGTCTGGTACTGTTTCAAAGAAATATAAAACTGGAAATAGTAACTGAAATGGTGTATATATTTGCTTGCAATTTCAGAATTATGCTGTTCCAGCCTGTTTACTCATTTCTGTTCTGAATGTCTGAGGGGGCTCTCTTGTTGTTCCTGATTACCTTATAAGCTAACTGGCAAACACGAGGTATGTGTCTCTACTGATGCCTCTGCTGCATCTTCTACTCTCTGAATTCTACTTGTGGATTCTACTACTTGAAATGTTATCCTTCAATTCTCTGTCCAGTAAGGTTGTTTGAAGCGTATCAGTCTTCTCCAAGGTTCTACTGGAAGTGCATCCTGAATTTCTATTGGGCTTGTTGCATTAAACATTCCATGCCTAGTAACTTTAGCTATATCCTTTATGACCAATTAATATGGATATGACAGTATTTTTGGCAAATAGAAAAACTTCAGTAGCTATTATGGAAAGTGATTGGAATGATGGGTCTTACTCTTATGTTCTCGGGAACTCTCCTTCATTCCTAGTAGGTCAATTGTTTGAGCACTTGTTCTTTTATCTTTTTGATAGCATGAACTGTTATGCGATTGATATTCTATGTTTGATCTGTATAATTGCATTTTTTTTTTCTGCATTGTATATTTGGGGATCGGAGTCAGGGAGTTAGAAATTCTGCAACCATGGTTGTGTAGGAATTGGCATTGAAATCACGTTGTGTAAGAAGCCAAAAACTCATACTTCTATATCTTCTGATCAACATAATTACATTCTGTATGCATCTTTTACTATGAGACGCATCTAACCTTTATTTAATGAATGCTAACTATAACACCTTGTATGCCTCTGATTATCTCCAATGCAATCATCAACTCTACATATGCACCTCACTCAACATTTAGCTCAAGTACTCTACTGTTCATTTCTTAAGCACTGGAGACAAGATATTCATCTCTGATGGCATGCATCTTTGACACAGCATCTGCTAACAACATTCGCTCTTTGGCTTGTTGCTTTGAGCAGGATATGCCAAGCCTAAGGACAGAAGCCAAACACTCTTGAATAATACTTCTTGTTATGCTTGTATCTGTTACATCTATATTATTTGCTTCTTCATGTAGCCAGATTGTTTGATCAGCTATCTCTTAAAACTCGGTCAGGAAATGCTGCTGAGGCAAATTTGTGTAGATCCACCGAATCTTTGAACATGTCATCAGTAGGATTCCTTCCGGTAAATATCTCAAGCAATAATATGCCTAAACTGTAAATATCACCTAGTCTGGAGACCGCAGAACCTTCACCGTACTCTGCAATATTTGCAATTTCAGTTAATCTTGAATTGTACCTCAAAATGGCAAATTTGGAATTCCCCAAATTGACTCCCACGGTCCCACCCGTTAGGGTGGAGGGAGACTGGGAAGCGGGAATAAAATCAAAATGCAATATTTGGAACTACCTGGTGGAATATAACCAATGGAACCTCTGATCCCAACTGTGCTGCTTGAATTTTGCAGTGTTTTAGCTATACTTTCAGGGAGGATTCTTGATATGCCAAAATCTCCAACCTTAGCACTCATGTCTTCTGCAAGAAGAATATTACTTGGTTTCAGGTCACAATGGATGATTGGTGGCTGACAATGGTTATGAAGATAATCCAGTGCATCCAAGATATCAACCGCAATGCTGAGTCTCTGTGAAAGGCTCAGTGTATTGCTAGGAGTGGGATTGCTTGATGCGGGATGAAGCCAACCATCTAAGCTTCCATTGGGCATGTACTCAAAAACTAATGCCTTGAACTCTCGACCCTGTGGATTGATACTTGAGCAACAGGTGATGATCTTTATAAGACAACGATGTCGTACTCTTCTCAAAGCCTCACATTCAACCTCAAAGCTCTTGGCAGATCCTGATTGTTGAAGGTTGAACACTTTTACAGCCACAATTGCACCCTCATCTTCTAAATCACATCTATAGACAGAACCATAGCTTCCTTTTCCAAGCAAGTTAGCTTCTGAAAATCCATTACTTCCTCTTGCTAATGCATAATATGAAACTCTATGATAGTGTTCATCAGTACCTGGGAATGTTGATTGACTATTTCGTCTCCGTTTAAGCTTCCTGTGGAAGAACAGAATTATAACAGTAGCTGAAACTAACAGCAAGATTGATCCTGTTGTTGGCAGGGCTATTTTAAGAGACTTAGGCCACTGCCTTTTGTTTCTGCTTGCATCAAGAATAGGACATGGCGCTAAGTGAAGCTGAGGTATTCCACCACACAACTTGTCGTTCCCTGCAACTGACGCGTAGTAAGGTTCTTGAAAATTCCCTCATCTGGTACTTTTCCTTGCAGATTATTGAATGACACATCTAATTTCCACAACATTGTCAAATTTTGCAGAGTTGCTGGGATGTGTCAAGGGTGCCGAGGGACAGGGTAGCAGGACCCTGGCTACGTAGCTCGTAGCCGCGATCCGTGGTTGGGCGAGGTTTTACCCCTCAACACCTGCTTTGTTTAGAGGAAGAAGGAGAGAGGATTAGGCTAATTCTTGCTTGCTTATCATCGACTGATTACAGGGATATATAGGCCATCCGGCCATAGTAACCTGGAGTCAATTGCTCCTAAATCTTAGCTCCCTTGATCTACGCTATTCCTTCCTAGCTACTTTCCTAATCAGCACGCCCTGCATGCTCGGTGACCACGCCCGCAGCCTTCGCTGGTGTGCCCTCCGCGGCCCTGCGGACATCACGCGCGCGCCGTCTCCTGGTATAGGCACGGCCCCACATGACATCTCTCCCCTCCTCGACTAACAGCTCGTCCTCGAGCTGGAACGCCGGATACTTGTCGCGGAAGGAGTCCATATCTTCCCAGGTAGCGGACGCGGCTGTTTCCCCCTTCCAGTGGATGAGCACCTGGCGGACCCCACGCGCCAAGCGAGTGCGGACCGCGCGTTCTGGTTCTGGAACAGCAGCGCCGTGGTGGATGGCCGGCAGTGGAGGTGGAGCATCTGGTGGAACGCCGACGAACTTCTTGAGGAGGCCGACGTGGAACACGTCGTGGAGGCGAGTGCGCGGGGGAAGTGCTAGACGTGCGGCGACGTCGTTGATCATCTCGGAGATGCGGTACGGCCCGACGAAACGCGGCTTGAGCTTCCCTGTGGTTGTCTGGGGCAGGGAGGCAGCAGCACGGTGCCGTAGGCGAAGCAGAACCCAATCACCCACCCTGTAGGAGACGGGACGGTGCAGCTTGTCGTAGTGGTGCTTCTGGACCGCCTGGGCTTGCTCCAGACGATAACGGACGTCGGCGAGGAATTCATCGCGGTCCTCCATGGTCTTGGCGACGGCAGCCACGCGCGTCTCGCCCGGCTCATAGGAGCGGATGGTCGGTGGATTGCGGCCATACACCACGCGGAATGGCGTGTCCCGGAGTGAAGTCTGATAGGCCGTGTTGTAGACGTACTCGGCCCAGGGCAGCCACCGTAGCCATTGGCGGGGGCGGTCGCCGGTGAAACAGCGCAGGTACATGACGATGACGCGGTTGGCTGCCTCCGTCTGGCCGTCGGACTGGGGGTGGAAAGCAGTCGTCATGTGCAACCTGGCGCCCATGAGACGCATCAGCTCCCGCCAGAACGTCGAGGTGAACACCGGATCGCGGTCGGACACCATGGACTGTGGCACCCCGTGTAGGCGAACAATGTCAGCGAAGAAAGCCTGCGCCACGGACTCGGCAGTGTACGGGTGCAACAGGGGAATGAAGTGGCAGTATTTGCTGAAGCGGTCTACCACCGTGAGGATGACCGACCGCCCCCAAACGCGCGGCAGTGCCTCCACGAAGTCGAGGCCGATGTCCGTCCAAACGGTCTGCGGTACTGGTAGGGGCATGAGTAGGCCGGCCGGGTGAAGATGCTCTGATTTGTAGCGCTGGCAGGTGGTACAGGCGCGGACGAAGTCCTGCACCAGGCGACGCATGTTGGGGAAGTGGAAGTCGCGGCGAAGCTTGTGCACAGTGCGCTGCACACCCTCGTGGCCGTCCTCATGGATAGCGGCCATGATCTCCTGCAACAGAGGTGACGCTGGCGGAATGTAGAGGCGGCCGTCAAACGTCACCATGTTGTCGAGCAATGACCATGGCGACGTGCGACTGCCGGCGCTAATCTCGTTCTTCATGGCGACGAGGGCTGGGTCGGTGGCCTGAGCTTGGCGAAGGCGTGCGATGAAGTCGAAGCGGGGCGCGGAAATGGCCAACACAGCGCCCTCGGCCGTGTCGCGGCGTGATAGTGCATCAGCCACCGTGTTCGTGGCACCCGGTTTATACTTGACGGTGAAGTCGAACCCCAGTAGCTTGCCGACCCAGTGGTGTTGCGGGATCGTTGCCAGGCGCTGGTCGAGGAGGAATTTGAGGCTGTAGTGGTCCGTTCGCACCAGGAAGTGTCGGCCCCAGAGGTACGGACGCCAATGGCGGATGGCGTGGACGAGGCCGATGAGCTCCTGTTCGTAGGCAGCGAGGGAACGGTGCCGCGGCGCGACGGGCCGGCTGAAGTAGGCGACCGGGTGCTTCTCCTGGATGAGCACCGCCCCGAAGCCGTGGGTGGAGGCATCGCATTCGACGACGAACGGCTTGGCGAAGTCCGGCAGCGCCAGAACTGGAGCCGTTGTGACCGCATTCTTGAGGACGATGAAGGCTGCAGCAGCGTCGTCGTTCCAGCTGAACCCCTCCTTGAGGAGTGCCGTGAGGGGTGCCGCAATGGTGCCGTAGTCGTGGACGAACTTGCGGTAGTACCCCGCGAGCCCAAGGAACCCGCGCACCGCGCGTGCTGAGCGGGGCGGAGGCCAGTCATGGATCGCCTGCACCTTGGCTGGGTCCATGGCCACGCCGGCCTCGGAGATGATGTGGCCGAGGTAGGAGATGGAGTCGACCCCGAACGCGCACTTAGAGCGCTTGACGAAGAGTCGGTGCTGACGCAGCACGGTGAGGACGGCGCGGAGGTGCCGGAGGTGGTCCGCCCATGTGGTGCTGTAGATGAGAATGTCATCAAAAAAGACAAGCACGAACCGGCGGAGGAAGGTCCGAAGGACGTCGTTCATGAGAGCCTGAAAGGTGGCCGGGGCGTTGCACAGCCCGAACGGCATCACCAGGAACTCGTAGAGCCCCTCATGTGTGCGGAACGCCGTCTTGGCGATGTCGGCCGGACGCATCCGGACCTGGTGGTAGCCCGAGCGCAGATCGAGCTTGGAGAAGAACTTGGCGCCGTGGAGCTCGTCGACCACCGGAATGGGGAAGGCGTCCTTGACGGTGATCGCGTTCAGGGCGCGGTAGTCGACGCAGAAGCGCCACGAGCCGTCGACCTTCTTGACGAGGAGGACCGGGGAGGAGAACGCCGACGAACTCTGGCGGATGAGCCCCTGATCCAGCATGGCGGCACATTGCCGCTCGAGCTCGTCCTTGTGCGTCGCCGGGTACCGGTAGGGCCGGACCGCCACAGGCTGTGAGCCAGGGAGAAGATGGATGTTGTGGTCGCGGCCGCGAGGCGGAGGCAGCCCGTGTGGCTCGGCGAAGATGTCGTCGAAGGAGGCAAGGAGTTCGTCTAGGAGGGAGGCGCTGGCCGTGGTCGCGTGAAGTCCGGGTGCGTCCGAACCGGCCAGCCCGTGCCAACAGACCTCGCGTCTCGGCTGCTTGAAGGTCATCGTCCGGGCGCTGAAATCCCAGAGGATGGGTCCCAGCGTCGCGAGCCACTGTGTGCCCAGGACGACATCATATCCCGCAAGTGGCAGGACGAAGAGGTCAGCGAAAAACACGTCGCCGTCGACGGTGAACGCGGCCTGGCGAATGACGCCGAGGCAGGACACGCGCTCGCCGTTGGCGACTGTAGCTGTCAGGCGAGGACGGTGCTGCAGTGGAAGTCCCGTGCGCTGCGCCGCGGCCTCGGATATGAAGTTGTGCATGGAGCCCGAATCGAGGAGCGCGACGAGGGAGGTGCCACTCAGCTCGACGCGAAGCTGCATCGTGTCGCTGAAGCGGACGCCGGCGATGGCGTGGAGGGAGAAGTAGGGGGTCTCCATGGCGGCGTCCGGCTCGGAGGGCTCCTGAACGTCCGCCTCGTCGTCCACAGCGCCGTCCAGCAGGAATAGACGCTTGCAGACCCGGTTATGCCCGCGCCCGAACTTCTCGTCGCAGTTGTAGCAGAGGCCGAGGCGCCGACGCTCCTCCTGCTCGGCCTGGGTGAGACGGCGGACGGGCCGGCCTTCCACTGTGATTGTGGCCGGAGCAGTCGGTGGGGCAGCGGGCGGCGCCGGCAGGGCGAGTCGCGGTGCGGGCGCCGGAAGAAGGGTCCGGGACGGCGCGCGCGGTGGAGGCGCGGTGTACCGGTCCCGCAGCTCGAGCTTGCGTGCGAGGCTCATGGCGCCGGCGGGTGTCTGAGGATTGTGCACCTCGACGTCGAAGCTGAGCGGCGGCTGGAGACCCGCGGTGAAAAGCTGGACCCGCTGCTCCTCGTCCAATCGGCCTGCGCGAGGCAGGAGTGCCTGAAAGCGATCCTGGTACTCCTCGACGGTGCTCGTGCGCTTGCACGCCGCCAGCTCGCCGAGGGGGTTGGATCGGAGGGGAGGACCGTAGCGGAGGTGGAGCAAGTCTTTGAAGCGGCGCCACGATGGGTACCCTCATCCTGTTGGATTTGGATGTACCACATCTGGGCACCCTCCTCCAGATTGTACGACGCCATCCATACCTTCTCCTCCTCCATGATTCGCTGCTGGTGGAAGTACGACTCGCAACGGTTAATGAAGATGAGGGGGTCGGACTTGCCATCGTACCGCGGAAAATCCAACTTCTGGAACCGCGGCGGCCGGTCGTTGTGGTGCTCCCCGGAAGCGGACGTGGAGCCCGAGCCCGACGATGGAGGCTGGCTCGGAGCCAGGCGCTTGATCGCCTGGGAGTTGGCCTCGATGGCGGCCTGCAGGTACTGGAGCTTGGTGGCGAGGGCGTCCAAGGACGTCTGGAGGGCAGCGTCCTTGTCGCTGGCGTCCCCCATGGCAGCGGTGTGTTGCGGGCTGGGCGGAGCGGTGGATGATTGTTGTGGCTGCGTGGAAGAGGAAGAGGAAGGCCTGGAACGTGATACCAGGTTGTCAAGGGCGCCGAGGGACAGGGTAGCAGGACCCCGGCTACGTAGCTCGTAGCCGCGATCCGTGGTTGGGCGAGGTTTTACCCCTCAGCACCCGCTTTGTTTAGAGGAAGAAGGAGAGAGGATTAGGCTAATTCTTGCTTGCTTATCATTGACTGATTACAGGGATATATAGGCCATCCGGCCATAGTAACCTGGAGTCAATTGCTCCTAAATCTTAGCTCCCTTGATCTACGCTATTCCTTCCTAGCTACTTTCCTAATCAGCACGCCCTGCATGCTCGGTGACCACGCCCGCGGCCTTCGTTGGTGCGCCCTTCGTTGGTGCGCCCTTCGCGGCCCTGCGGACATCACGCGCGCGCCGTCTCCTGGTATAGGCACAGCACCACATGACAGGATGGGTCCTGAAAAATTGTTCTGTGCTAGAAACAATTGTTGTAGATTGCTAATCCTACCGATGGTATCGGGGATCCTACCAGAGAACTTATTCTGGGTTAGGTTCAGGATGTTGAGCCCTTTCAGGTTGGTCAAAGATTGAGGTATGTCTCCTTCAAACGAATTTTTATCTAGCTGTAGCAATTCCAACACCTCACAATTTCCTATACTGTCAGGTATTTGACCAGACAACTGGTTTCCTGAAAGTATCAACTGGTTTAGGTTAGCCAAGGTACCGACTTCTATTGGAAGGGGTCCAGAGAGGGAATTGTATGACAAGTCCAAGTACGAAGAGAGTGACGGAAGCTCCAAAATTTCCTTTGGGACTGATCCGTTATGATGGTTGGTTGATAAATCTAGAACAAATAGCTTTTTGAGCTTTCCAAGGCTTGCAGGGATTGGCCCTTCCAAATTGGTGTAGAATGCATATAGCCTATTCAAATTTGTAAGATTTCCAATGGATGACGGTATGAGGCCTGACAAGCTGGTGTTGTACAGGGCAACTTCAACCAAATTTGTTAGCTTCCCAATGCTCGCTGGAATCACTCCAGATAAGGAAGTGAACCCAAGATCCAGTGTGTCCAACCCGATCAAGTTGCCAATGTCCTCAGGTATGCTCCCAGAGATGCTATTATTATCTAAGTAGAGCTTTTGGAGTGTTGTTGACAAGTTGACAATAGAGTTTGGAAGCTGCCCGCTGAAAGAGTTGTCTGAGATAACAAGGTGTTGCAGGCGACTGCAGTTGGTTAGTGAAGTGATAAATTCCCAACCCATAGTGTTGTTTGCCTCAAGTCGGTTGCTGTTCAAGTATAGTCGTACCAGAGAATGCAACCTTCCCACTGTAGGAGGCACAAATCCACTGAATCTGTTACCATAAAGGAGCAGAGCTGATAGTGATGAGAGATTGAAGAGAGAAGAGGGGATTACTCCGCTGAACCGGTTCTCGGCCAACCCAAAATGTTGGAGGCGAGGCAACTTGTCGCCAATGTTGGCGGGAATTCTTCCTTGTAGCATGTTGCCGTTTGCTGCGAGCACCGTCAGTGTTGACAGATTCCACAGAGAGGACGGAAATACGCCGGAGAGGTGGTTTCGCTGGAAACTAAGTTCCCGCAGAACTGCAAATTCGCCAAGGTCCGGCGGGATCAGGCCCTCCAGGTGGTTGTTGTCCATGTACAAGTACTGAAGCGACGACAGGTTCGCCAGCGTGGCCGGAATCGGCCCTGTGAAGCTGTTGTTTTGCAGCTGCAGCTTCTGGAGTTTTGTCAATGTGTTACCCAGCTCATCCGGGATGCGGCCGCCAAGCTGGTTATAGGCGAGGCGCAGGTTTGTCAAGCTGATGCAGGAACTCAGATTGGCAGGTAGCTCACCGGAAAACGAGTTGCTTCCAAGGTCGAGGATCTGTAGACGCCGGAGGCGGCCGAGGCTTGGGGGGATCTCCCCATACAGTTCGTTGGAGCTGAGGTTTAGCGTTTGCAGGAAGCTGAGGTTCCCGATGGCCGGAGGGAGTCCGCCGGCGAGATTGCTGGAGGGCAGGGTCAACACCACCACCCTCGTCGGCATCTGACGGTCGCACACGACGCCCTCCCAGCTGCAGAAGCTGGTGCTGCTGTTCCAGGAGGCGAGCGCACTTGAGCTGCTCCCTCTGAACCCGGCCTTGAAAGCAAGCAGAGCGGCCTCATCGCTGCTGCTGCCACCACCAGCGACTGCTCCGGCGATCGTCAGGACGAAAAGGAGGGATAACTGAAGCCGCAGGCTCATGGTCATTGGATGTGTTGTGTTTCTTGATTGGTTTGTGAGAGTGGTAGTGCTATATTTTATAGTACTCCAGTGGCAGCGTCTTTGAAGCAAAGTTTACTTGCAGGAAGTGTGAACACGTGCGCTATGTGGGCAAGTGTTTTGGACAAATTTGGAGAGATGGCTCTTTGGCCCTTTTCGATTCCTTTTTTCCATTTCTGGGACATTTTGTTTGACTTCACTACCTAATGATATATGCGAGGATTTTGCTATCTTGTTTGTGTTCTTTTGGGTTGAATATAATGGAATGCTGAAATAATTGAATGATTTTGAGATAAAAATGAATAAATTCACTACTATAAAATAGAAAAATAGATTTTAAATAGTATTTTAAGAAATTCATATGTAAAAATACACCGTTTAGGATCTAACGCGTGTATTCATATTTCATTTCATTTCGGGGAGGAGAGTAAGAATTTAACTTTTATACAGCTTACATAGCGATCAGTTGATCGTAGGCGGCTAGGCGCTTGACCAAAAGGTTTGCGTCATCATCACACTGTTCTACGAGCCCACTTGCAGTTGCATATGCGGTTGGCTGCTTGAAGATGACATCGTTTCGGTGGTTCAGATCCTCGGTTGACAACTTGACATGGATAGATGAGCTACCCTATCTGTTTCAAAATATAGCAATATAGTATTATAAATTTTAATACTATAATTTAGATTCGTAATATTAGATGATGTCTAATCTAGTAACAGGTTTTTATATTTTAAAAAGATGAGAGTAACACGTAACAGCATCCTGGTCAGAGTCGCCACCATAGCCTGGAGTGGCCCAGATGTAGAGCAAACAAACAGGCCCGATTAGCCGAGAAACAAATAACCGGGCCACACGCGTGGAAGGCGTCCCACGAAGGTAAACTGAGAAGCTGGGAAACGGCCTTGTCTGAATTGGGCCGTAAGCTAAGCTCTTACGCCGAAGGAAAGCCCAAACTCTGAAACTAGTCCACCACCGCGCGCCGGAAAACCGCTCCCTCCTCCGTTCCCGCGCGCATTTCGCCAAAACGCATCCTCTCCTGATCTCCTCTACGCGTCGACCCCCGCATCAAACGTCACACATCCCTACACGTCATCGATCCGCGACTCGTTCTGTCCACCAACCAGAGCGCACATCCCCTTCTTGATAAAACTACCGTCTCCTCCTTTCCCACGCCGCAATCTCGCACAAAGCTTAGCAAAACCCATCGTTTCCCCTCCCCGAGAAGAAGAGCAGCATCCATGGCGCCCAAGGCGGAGAAGAAGCCAGCAGCGAAGAAGCCCGCGGAGGAGGAGCCCACGGCGGAGAAGGCCGAGAAGTCCCCGGCGGCGGGGAAGAAGCCCAAGGCGGAGAAGCGGCTCCCGGCCGGCAAGGGCGAGAAGGGCACCGGCGAGGGGAAGAAGGACCGGGCCGGGAGGAAGAAGACGAAGAAGAGCGTGGAGACGTACAAGATCTACATCTTCAAGGTGCTGAAGCAGGTGCACCCCGACATCGGCATCTCCTCCAAGGCCATGTCCATCATGAACTCCTTCATCAACGACATCTTCGAGAAGCTCGCCGCCGAGGCCGCCAAGCTAGCCCGCTACAACAAGAAGCCCACTATCACCTCCCGCGAGATCCAGACCTCCGTGCGCCTCGTCCTCCCTGGCGAGCTCGCCAAGCACGCCGTCTCCGAGGGCACCAAGGCCGTCACCAAGTTCACTTCCTCCTAGTCGTAGTGGCGTCAATGATTGGAAATGGATGTTAAATTTAGTGGCTGTAAGAGAATCGTGTGGGGATTGCCTTTGGAGAACTTTTGCCTCATGGATCTGAAATACAGTTGTAACGCTTTTATATCATGTGAATATGTGATTTCTCCTATGTTTTCTTTCGTTGCCTTGTGTTTGTTGGAATTAATCTATGTCTAGTTTTGTGGAATTAATCTTTATGTTGGTAAATATTTGCATTATCTTGCAAATTCCTCTGCATGTTACTGGAATTTGATTTCTAGGGCATGTGTATCTGGAGTTCGGTACTGCTATTGGCTCATGTAGATGTTTTAATGGAAGAGACTATTTTTGTATCCTGATGGCCGTTTCGGTTCATGATGTGTGTATTTGAAACAAAAGAAGAGCTACATGCATTAGTGTATATGTTAAGGTCACTTGGCCATTTCTGTTCTATTTTGAGCTGAGAACTTTGACATCTGAAGTAAGTTTTGCTTTACTTTCGTATGGTACTGTTTGAAAGAAATATAAAACTGGAAATAGTAACTGAAACGGTATATGTATTTGCTTTTAATTTCAGGATTATGCTTTAACAGCTTGTCTACCCATTTCTGTTCTGAATGTCTGAGGAGGGGCTCTCTCTTTGTTCCTGATTAGTACCTTATAAGCTAACTGGTAAACTGGTAAACATGAGGTATGCATCTCTACTTCTGCATCTTCTATCAAGGCTTGTTGTTCAGGTTGTTGCTCTGCAGGATACACCATGCCTAAAGACGGGGATCAATCTCTTCTGGATTCTACTTTTTAATGCTATCATTCGATTCTCTGTCCAATGAGGTTGTTTGAGCTGTCTTAAGTTTTCTTCAAGGTTCTACTGGAACTTTGGAAGAGCATCCTGAATTTCTGTTGGGCCTGTTTCCATTAAACATTCCATGCCGCATAACTTTAGCTATATCCTTTATGTTGGAATGGTAACGGTGCTGTTATACGATGTGAACATGTTATTTCTCTTATGTGATGTTGATTGCCCTTGTGCTTGTTGGTGAACTAATGATATCTATGTCTAATTTTTTGGAACTACTATTTACTTGGTTGTTATTTGCATTGTCTCATAAATTCCTTTGCATGTCATTGGAATTTTATTTCTGAAGCATGTAATTTTGGTGTCGTGTACTTGCCTCATGTATTTTTTAGATATTTTTAGAAGCACACACTTTGGGACGATACCAAATTGTTTTTAGTCTAATAGGAAATTTAGTTTCATGCTGTCCGCATTTGAAACAAGAATGTGTTAACAGTGTTATGTGTATCAGAATATGGTATGATCAGTTCTCCGCTGCTGTTCTATTCTGAGATTAGACTTTTGACAAGTGAAGTAAGTTTTGCTTTAGCTTTTGTCAGGTACTCTTTCAAAGAAATATATGAGCGAGAAAATGGTAAATGAAACACCATATTATAACTTTACAAGTATTATGTTGTGGTAGCTTGGTTTCTGATTTCTGTTCTGATTTCCTAATGTAGGTTTTCTCTGAATTTCTGAGTGCAGGTTTTCTCTATTAGCTTATGAGCTAACTGCACAACAATTTGGTATGCGTCTCTTATACCAAAGCTTGCAGTTGGACTATTGCTCTGTTTAAGATATGCATTGCATCCATGCCTTAAGGCCATGTGTATTCTACTTATTGTAATAATGTACTATTATCCTTTGATTCTCTGTCCGGGCGAGGTTGGTGGTAAATAAGAGACATCCAAGATTGTACGTGGAAGAGCATCCTGAATTTCGATAATTTTGGTTGAGCTTGTTCCATTAAACATTCGTTATCAAATAATTTTATCTTTTTAACCAATTAAGGATTAATATGGATGTATCATAATTTTTGCTCATGGAAAAACTTCAGTGGCTATTATGTATTCGCAGTGATCGGAATGACATGCCCATATTTTGGGAGCAATCCCTGGATCCTGTCCGGTTATTGGTTTGAGCACATCTGCTTTTATATTTTCAGATAGCATGAATTGTTATGGATTTTCTATTCTGTGTTAGATCTGTTTAGATGCAGTCTATGTTGATGCTATGTTTGTGTGAGGCAGTGGGAATCTGAGAACTTAGGTGGTTTATGGTTGCATTGGTATCTCTATCAGGTAGTATGAAAATGGAGATGCACTTGATAGCGTAGTGGCAAGGGATGTGTGGTTTCAACCTCGAGGTCCCGTGTCCAGTTCTCAACACGCTCACAATTTCTTCTTAATTATTTGACAACCAAGTGGCAAGGGATGAGTCAATATGCATGTCTTATATTGCGCTAATTAATTATGTGTCCGCTAAGATGATGGAGAGAGAAAAACACCAACATCTCCTTACATTTGGTTTTGCCTGTACCTCACTGATGTGTGAACTGAGTTTAGGTATAATCTCTGTTGATAGAGATGCCCAGAAAAAGATCATGCTACTACTATGCTAAATAGACTATTAAAACCGATATGAACAAATCTCATATCTGTAGGTGATTAACCTTGTGTATGCTGCATGATTTATTGGGGCAACTCACTAAACTACTTTTCTATAAACTAACCCAATCATGCATGCATGCAAGCTAACCTGTGCAGTGGCACTTATCAGACGCGCGCGACCCTCATCCACACCAGGTCGCGCTACTGAACGGGATGGAGGTTTAATTTCGTTTCTATTCAAACTAAAGTGTAACACCCCACCCTGGTTGACCTCTGTAACCAAATTTTTTAGGATGGTTCTGGTCAGTTGCTGACTAACTGTTGCAGTCGACATTCCATGGCATGTTTGCATCATCGGACATTTGCTTAGATGTGGCTCTTCTTGCAAGTTGAATTCTGATGGTGGGGCCTTACGTTTCAGACGGTCTTCTTCTTTTTTTGTATCCTCTCGTAGGGGAAACTCGTGGATCATACTCTGAAGGTTAGGGTACTGGCGATTCTGAAGTGCAATCCTCATTCCTACAATCATTCCTCTTAGATAATCTCCAGTTGTCTCTTGGTCGGTATCTGGATTTTCTGGTGATCTTGCACTTTGGAATCCCTTTGCTTTATCTTTACTATTGCTTTGATCCAAATGAGCTTGTAGTGATTATAGTAGTAACCGTTGCTGTTGTTGCGTGGCGGTGACCATCTGCGTTACTCCTGGCATTATCTGAGCTTGCAAGGCCATCATTTGTTGAAGATCCGTTAACCTCTGTAACACCCCCGTCCTGGCACCACATATAGTGACACCAGAGTGGGAGCGCCGCAGGAGATTAGCGTGAACCAACTCCCATGGAACGGCGTTGCCGGTACCAGTCCCAAGGAACCTTGCTGGTACCGGCGGTCAATCGAGATGTATCATAGCAGCTAAATAAAATATTTATATAGATTATACCTTTATGAGTTACAACTTCGGGCAAGCTCAGAGCAGCAACCTTCACATAGAACAGAAGCAGCGGAACGACAGCGCAGCAAGAGCTCAATCCACAAGAAACGGCTTGGGATTAGGAAAAAAATCCTAATCTTTACTTCAACTGTACTCTTCCTGAAGGAGGGAAAAAGATAATGAATTGAGTACATACGTACTCAGCAAGTCACGGGAACTATGAGTTATGCAGGCCATCAAGGAAGGCTGGGGTTTATTTTACAAATATTTTATTTTAAAACA
The DNA here is from genome assembly GCA_003991445.1 of Oryza meyeriana var. granulata. Classification (NCBI taxonomy): domain Eukaryota; kingdom Viridiplantae; phylum Streptophyta; class Magnoliopsida; order Poales; family Poaceae; genus Oryza; species Oryza meyeriana. Next base: position 39,750 of record RYFJ01002852.1, on the reverse strand, counting down.
TTAACCAAAACCCTAAGTGTGGGTTGATCTAGTTGTAATTGGAAAGAGGCTCTTGTCTCGATCCTGTCCGTGAATTGCTTTGCAACAACTCAAGCGAACGGATCAACTTTTAATTGTTTAAAGTTTAGCCAAGTCTATTCCTTTACCGATTGTCGGATCACGACAGCAGTTCAGTGGGTCTGCCTTCAAGCAGCTTTCCACCGTATTTTTAACTATTACTTTATTTTCACTTTCGTCCTCTCCAGGACGTAATCTTATTTTTCCTCTATTATTTTTCTTTTACTTTCATCCTTTCCAGGACATTATTCATCTCAACTTCGGCTCCCAGAGCCATTATATCTCCATCTCAATACATACTGCTTCCACTCGGGAAACCTAACTATGATGCCATCTGACATCCCGATCTAGACAGGACCGTTTCAGACCATGCACTAGTTATTCATCAGCCGACCTGGCCGATTCTGGTAACGGTTCCCAACCACAAACTTGCTTTGCAATCTTTTATGAAAACAAAGCTACGCTAGAGGAATCACTTCACATCACCCATGACCGTGGGCACGGCTGTTCGAATAGTTCAGAGCTCTGCAGAGGTATACGCTTTCCCCACACGACGCGAGCTTACTCCCATATTGGCCAAGCAGGGGAGGTTCACGACAAGGCCTTTCAGGAGCCATTCCACTATTCCAGGGTACCTCATGCCCGATAGATGTGCCAAACTCAGTCAAGCATTCGGCTTGCACATAATCCCCAATCTCCTAGACCAAGTACTGGGCAAGCTTCCCTTCCTTACTCTACTCAGGAACCCGGAGATACCCCCAAACATCTTATCTCGATGTTCCACATCTAGTGGCATGCGAGGTAACCCTGCTCCAGCTGAATACTTAGCCAGGGGCGTCCCATACCGCTCGTGTGGTCGCACTGTACTATGATTAGTGCAATTCCCCAAGGAATCGGTCCTTATATGCGAGTGCAAAGCATCCCCACCAAGGCGATCACCTTGCATTGCGGGTTTTCGCAAAACGTTCTTTATTTCACAAATATGTCAACACCGCGTGTCGGATCGAAAAAGTTTTATAAACCAGGTTTTTCCAGTGCGACAACACATGTGATGTGAGTGGAACCGCCGATACCCATGATTATAAAGCACGGATGCCGAGGTAACACGGAGGTGGAGCGACAAGAAATAGGGTTTTTCAAACCTACGGGTTATTGCAACTACTGGGTAGGTCCATCGGTCCGTCACGCGAACCGAGGCCAAATCAAATTAATGTGCGCACTAAAATGCAGTTCAGCAAACAAAAATATTTTATAAACTAGGAGCAATATGTTTAAGGAGTGACTTGTCTTAGACTTCGTCTTTAGAATCTTCAAAAATACGAGTCTGAAACAATTTCCATCATCGTCGACTACGCGTAACTAGAGAAAAACACACAAAACTCTATAAATAAAATACTATTATTAATAACTAATAGTGCCATGAGGTAGATCTCAATTTTAGAAAAATTTTGAGACTTGAACGGGGTTGATCGGAGTTACGGTTGAAAAGATATGAAATTTTGAAGTTTAAATGGATTTTTCTGGGAATAAAAAGGATTTATTTCGAATTGGAAGAATATTCCTGCTGACATCACATGGCAGTGACACACAGAGAGAGGATGCCAAAGGGGCCCACATGTCATAGAATTGAAATTTTGGAAAAAGAAATTAATTAATTAGAAGGCCCACATGTTAGTTAGGAGGGATAGGGGATGACAGGGAGGGAGAGAGGAATTGTTTAGTATACATTAGGGGTCCACTTGTCATTGAAGTAGAGAGGGGGAATGACATGTGGGGTCCTGTTGACACCAAAAATCACCGATCAGCACTAAAGATGAGTTGATAATCTGGTTCGGTGCACTAGACATGCGAAGGCCTAGGAGATCTGCTTAGATCCAGTGCAGGTCCTAAACAGTTGAGGTTTGTGGGCGTGCCAGTCAATTTGACCATGCAATTGACAAGGAGAGAAAAAAAGTTAGATCATTGATCCAATCAGCCAACAAGCCGATTCAGACTTCCTCTAGCCGATTGCCGATAGTACCTGTATATCGGCTAGAAAGCCGATGATGGTATAAGTAGATAATAAACCAGCCGACTTTCCTCGAGCCGACTGCCTGACTACCGACAGCACTTGTGTATCGGCTATGAAACCGATAATGATATAAATAAATAAATCAGCCGACTACCAATAGAACATGTGCATCGGCTGGAAAGCCGATGATAGTGTAGATAATCAAAATAATAATCAAGACAATACAGTCGGCTTTATCCAGTAAAAGATAACTTATCGGCTATACATCCCGATAAGACGCTTGCATAAAATCTATCAACCTAGCAGGAATAACTTATCGTAGGCAGTTTAGTAGGTCGGACTTAACCGATGCAGCACAAACTGATGATAAATTGTCCCCAGTAAGCCGATAAAATCTATGCACGCGTGATGTGATATATTCACTCGGCCTAAGAGATCAAACTTAACTGATGCAGCCGTAGACAGAATAGATACACCGTGGTAAGCCGACTACCGTAGATCAGCTAGAATATCGGACCTAACCGAGTAAGTCCTAGCCGATAAGGTAGTCGGGGTAACGAGACTTACCCTCTCGCAGGAGTTCGGACCTAACCGATGCAGCCTGGCTCGAGAAGCAAGAACCTGTCGAAAAGGGTGGTGATGCGCCGAATTTGTATTGATCTGAGAGATGATTTACATGGTTCTCGGGCATACGTGTTTATACCCCGAGTTGATACAGTCCTGATCGGATACGAAACAGGAGTTTCCTAACTATAAAAGGAAAATTAACAAGCCCTGATCGGACACAAGATCAGGTTTCCTAAAAGTTATTATCCCTACCCAATTTATAGATAAAATAGTTAACTGTCATGTTATGGTCTTCACGATTCCTTCCTGAATTCGGCTTCTTCTGGATTAGCTTCCATCGGCTGATATAGCATCTTTCCTTAACCGAACATGATAACGAACCGTACCAAAATTTGGTGTTAACAGGTCCATAAGGCAGTGGGACCCACATGTAAGTGACCCATTTGGTTAATAGGGATTAATTAGATTTTTTTTGGCATCGGGCCCACATATAAGTGGCTTAGGTAGATGTAACGCCCTGCTTTCAGCGAGACGTTAAACGATATTTTCGCTAAAAACTACCCATAAAAAATTCGATTTTGCGTGCTGTGTTGTAAGTTGTGCCATGGATCTTAGTTTGTCCCCGTCCTTGATCTCAACCTTTCATTCTCTTCAAAACCCTTGGTTCCAAAATAATCTCTGATTTGAATCGCCATTATCGAACTTTGCTCCAAACCCTAACGGCGAGTTCCCGATCTTCCCCTCTATAAATCTCCGTTTCGATATCCGTTCCGAAAATCCGATGTCGGAACCCTAAACCTTCCTTCTTTGAATCCCTAAAAATCCCGAGTTAAATATACCGCTTGGATATCGAACCACCATCCAAACCCTCTCCATTAAATAACATATATATATATATATATATATATATATATATATATATATATATATATATATATATATATATATATGTATGTATGTATGTATGTATGTATGTATACACGTATAAAAACATGTATATATACATGTATACATGTACCAACCCTCCTCTCAGCTCCACCAACATAAGCGTATATAAGTATATATATATACACCCCTCTCTCTATATATATGTATATACATAAACCCTCCATAAACATACCCATATATATATATGTGTGTGTGTGTGTGTATGTATATGTATCCACCCAAATATGTCTCGCCAAAGCCCCAGGAAAATTCCTTGAAACTCCCTTGAGCATTCCCTCAAAAATTCAAACTTAATTTTGTAATTTGAATTCCATATTCCTTCTTGGAAATTTCTCCCTTTGGATCCTTCACAGAATTCCTCTGAAGAAGAATAATCCCAAAAATACCGACAGTGGCCACCTTGGACCCTCTATAAATTCCTCAAATTCTCCTGAGTTCAAAAGTAAATTTTGAATTCAAAATCCCATTTGAAAATCCTCCCAAAATATTCTAGAGAAAAAGAAAAGCGGCACTGTTCCTATGGGCCACAACCCCTTTCTTTTCGGCCCAACTAGGCACAACTACTCAGCGCTAGACCGCCCCGCCCGGATGGCTGCCACATGGCCGAGTTCCGCACGCATCCGCCGTCGATCCTTCTCTCTACACCGCGCCGCGCGAGCCGCCATGAGACACCGATGCACGCCACGTGCACTGCCGAGCTGCGAGCGTCGCCGTTCGATATCCGTAACACGCCCCACGCGGACTGCCGTCACTCGGATGATCGCCACATGCCCTACTCGCCGCGCCGACCGTCGATTTACTCCAACCCCTGTTTATCTTCCTCCTCCGGCGCCCCGTTTCCCCATTCCTCGCCTCGAACCTGTTCGGTCAAATGCCTCCGAGGCCGCCCAACGCCACGCCACGGCACGCCGCAAGACGACAACGCTTGGATGCGCTCGCCGTGTTTCGCCGCCTACTTTCCACCCCGTCTTCCCTCCTTTTTCCGTCTAGGTCCTGGGCCAAGCCGGTCAAAAAGGGGCTTCGCCCGCTCTCGTCACAGCCATCCCCACCTTGACCGAGCCCGGTGCCGCTCCTCCCACCCAAGCACTTCAAGCTCCGCTGCCCGATACACCGCCTCCACCACCTGACGCATCCCGACCGCCAATTCAAATCCGCCGCCGCTCGCAAACTTCCGCTGCGGCGCCAATTTCCCCCGCCCCTCAATAATTGAGCTCCATTATTGGGAGGCCTTAGCCGAGCCCTCCCCTTGCCTATAAATGCCCCGGAGAGCTCCTCTTTCCCCCCTTGGTCTCTTCCCTCCTTGAGCGCCGTCGGCTGCATGTCATCCCGAAGCCAGTCGCCGCCGCAGCTTGATCGCCTTGGAACGCTACACGTCGGGCCAAGCCCCGCGCCGAGGACGCCGCCTCGCTCCGGACTCCTTCCTCCTCGCTCGGTGTCCGCTGGAACGAAGCGCAAGGAGCCCCAAACTCCTTCGCATCGTCGACCCCACTCCCGAGCTCCGCCGCTCCCGCAATCCCGCGCCGTCGGTGAGCCCCGTTGAATCCCTCGCATGAACCGCCTCTGGAATGATCCTCCGGTGTATCTCTCTCCTCCTCCTTAGCCCCTTTGGCCCTCCCTTCCTCCCTCTCGCCATGGCCATCAGCCCTTTTCCCTCGTCTCTATCCCCGTCACCTCGGCATCGCGCCACTGGGCGCCATCGCTCATCTCCGGCGTGACCCGAACAGGTCAAAGGATTCCCCCTGGCCTCCTCTTTCCGCCGACGCGTTCCCCGCCCTAGAGCGCCGCCGTGAGCCGGGAATGCTCTCCGCCGCCACGGTCGTCATCATCGTCTTCCACTCTTCTCTCCCTTCCTGCGTTCGGACTCGCGTCGCTGGCCACTCTCGCTCGGCCTCTCGGCAGTCAGAACCGCTCAAAAAGCTCCCCTCGGTCTCCTCTCCCCACCGATGGTCGCCGTTTGCCATCGCACATCGTCGCGCGCCGAATCGCCTCGCGCCGCCGCCGGCCGTCGACCCCGACTGGCCCGGTGCTGCTCCCTCGCGCACCACTGACGACCGGGCCCCATTCACTAGTGGCCTTTCACCCAGTGCGGTTGACAGCTAGGCCCCGCCCCCTTTGACTCCTGCCACCCGGGCCCAGAGGTCATAGAACCACCTTCCCCCTAGTGTCACCGCCATGTGGACCATCCATTCATATCCTCGGCCCACTCCCCAGCCATCTCTCATCCCCACTGACTTGTGGGTCCCTGTGCCAATGGGCCCCGTCTGTCACTGGCACTGTGGGAGGATTCTAGAGAATATCCTCTCCTGGAATTTAATAGCTCCTTTTTCCAGTTCCCAAAATTCATTTAATCTTCTAAAATCAATATCTTTTCCTTCGATCGTTCGATTGACTCCGTTCCAACTCAAGTAATTTTCTAAAATTGCGATCTATCTGATGGTACTATTATTAGCACTAAATAGGATCTTTTTACTGGTCTTTGTGTAGATTTTTATGTGTTTGTGCATATTAACGGTCGCCAGAAATTTCGTTTCGAAGCAGATTTCGCGACGATATATTGAAGATTCGTGAAGACCTTAGAGCAAGGCAAGTCACCTTTGATCATCTTGAGCCTATAATTTCGGAACTAAGTATTTTATTTGAAAAATCACATACGCTAGGTTACACTGTTACAATTTCTCGGCTGCAGTCGCAAGACGACCGACGGGCCACCAACCCATTTGCTGCATGACTTCCTTGATTGATTGCGATTCCCTTACACTTCCTTGTCATCGTCCTTGATAGATCCTGGTATTCGTGTTCACGGGCATGGTATCGGAGATCGCCTATCGATTTTAAAAATGTCTACGATGGGTAAAACTTGGGTTTACGAAACTTTGGAAAACCCGACACCTGGGTCGGTGCCTTGAAAATAAAATGGTTTGTGAAAACCACGGTGCGGGGGTTGTGCCAACAGGACGAGTCTCCCGCACTGCAACTAAGGACCGATTCCTCTGGAATTTTATCCGAACATATGATAGTACAACCACATGGGTGATATGGAATAGCTCCTGGCTGAGTAACTAACCTCCCAGGGACGCCTTGCGTTCCATTGGACTGTGGATCGTGCGAGAGGGCATCGGGGGTGCCTCCTGGGTTCCTGGCACAGCATGATCTCGGAGCTACCCTGTTGTTGGTTTAAGGACCCCTCCAGTTGGCATGGGGTAACCTAGGAGGGTTTGGGAAATGCCTTGTCGCGAAAACCTCTACGTCACCAAATCGTACCCAATGTGTGTGAGCTAGTGACTAGAGTGAGTCACATCGTGTGGGTAAAGTATACCCCCTCTGCAGAGGTTTAAACTGTTTGAATAGTCATGCCCATGGTCATGGACGGATGTGAGGTGATTCCTTAGTGTAGTTTTGTTTGACAACTGTTTGTGAAATGATATTTACGGATCGGGAATCCGATTTCGGAAAATGTTGTGGAGATATCATGGATGGCAGGGTTGTGGGCCCGATGAGGTTGGATCAGCTGATGGTGCTGGATCCCGATGGCCAACTTTTGAGAGTTGCGCCGATTCAAAGATTGATACAACTCACTCCGATCGAGCGAGACTCACCTTGCCCTGATTGTTGAGAAGCACACACTAGTGGATTTAAAAAGATTTAAACAAAGCAGATTGCAAAATAACCAGCCTCTCTTTGAAGCTTGCAACAACCACCTAAGTTCTCTTGGCTTGCTGAGTACGTAAGTACTCACCCTTACTCTATATATATAGTTCTGCGCCGGGAGCGGGATGCTGGAGTTGCAGTGAAGAGAAGATTAGTGTTTCGTCCTCGTTTCTAGCCGTTGCCTGTGTGTTGGGACTTAGTCCGCTGTTCCGCTGTTGCCGCTGCCTCTGTGTTGTTCGTTGCTGTTTCCGGCTTGCTCCAAAGTCGCAACGCAAGTTAAGGTATATGTCTACTTATTTATTTATTTAAGGTACTGCAATGATGCATTTCGGGTTGCCATGGATACCAGCGCTGTGTCCTGGGACTGGTATTTGTATCGCGGTTCCACGGGAGGGCAGTTCGCGTTGTTTTCATGCGGTACGCCCTATTTGGTGCCGTTGTACGATGCCAGATCGGGACGTGACAAGAGATGATATCAGAGCATAGGTTGGCTCTAGGACCGAACCCCCCTGATAGGATGGCAATATTTGAATACAAAGCCATTTGTGAAAAGCTAAGGAATTATTTTTCCTTTTGGACTAGATTTGGACAGTAGAGGGGCTTATTGGACAGAGAGATACAGAGGGTGAGGGCCACTCGCAGAGACACACACATAGAGAGAGAGAGAGAGCGAGAGACAGAGAGAGGCAGAGGGAGATCGATGGCGAGTGGTGGCGAGCCGGCGGCGGCGACGTACTGAAAAGGGAAGCGGGGAAGGAGGGGAGTGCGATGGATGGCTTGGATCGAGTGGACGACACGCGACAGCGGCCAGCGGCAACTTCCAGAGACAGTGGGGAGAGAGAATGGTGTTCAGCGGTGGCGAAGTGCCGGTGGCGAGCTCGGCTGTGGGGGTCTCGGGTGTTTGCGGTGAGGGGGAGAAGAGGAGCGGAGGCAGGAAAAGAGGGGGGGGTTGTGCTCACCGAAAAAGAAGAGAAATGGCGGCGGCAGCGCTCGAGCTCGGATTGAGCACGGCAGCGCGCGGCTGTGGTGGGGAACAGAGGAGGAGCAGGCGAGGGAACAGGGGAGGGGCGGCCGGATTTATAGGCGTGCGCGGCTGCTAATGGACGAGGGAGAGAGGCAGTGGCTCGAAGCTCGGTACGGCGACAATGGCGGTGGCGTGGAGCTCGGGGAGGCGGGGCGGCTACGTCAGCCGAGGCGCTGTGTGGACTGCGATGGGGGGACACGGAGCACGGCGGCTAGGCCTAGGGTGGCGGGCTAGAGGGCGGGAAGCTCTAGGTGGTTGGGCAGCGGAGAGCCGTACACGGCACGGCGGCGACAGTGGTGTGGCCATTTGGCCGAACACCCGGAGTGCGTGCGCGAGGGAGAGAGGGAGGAAGACGACGCTAGCGCATGGGCCACGCTTGTGAGCGGGCCCGAGCTGGCGGCGCGAGCGTGGCTGAGGTGCGGCGGTGGGGCCTGGTTGGCAGTGGCGCGGGCGCGGCGCGAGCGGCTGGCGAGCGGGTCTGGCCTGTTGGGTATTTTGGAGGGTTTTAATTTTCTAAAATTTGATATGTGATTTTGCAAAATTCCAGGGATTTAAATTAGGGCCTTACACTACCAGAAAATCGATTTTTCATGAGGGTTAAAATACCGTCACGGTCCACCCTCACGAATCAGAAGCCAGAAAAATATCATTTTTGAGGCGCTTAACTTCGGTGTTTTAACGAGAGCCAGTATTTTAGTGCTGGTATAATCACATCTGAAATGGTTACATCGTCGGTGGATCTAGTTCTTTCTTGTCCAAGTAGAGAGGCGATGGTACTGTACATTATTTCGTGAAGGGGCAATTATTTTCGTGGCGGTTTAAAAGATACCCTCACGAAAACAACTAATTTTCATGGCAGTGTGTCAAGCACCGTTACGAAAATATGTTTTCGTGACGGTTTTTGGTGCACCGTCACGAAAATTGTGATTTTCGTGAGAGTGTATCTAATACTCTCACAAAAATTTAACACCGTTACGAAATCTCGATTTTCTGGTAGTGTTAGGACTAGAGATTATATATATTTATTTGTGGGTGTGTGTATACACACACATATATATATAGAGATGGGCTATGGTGCGGCATGCCGCACGGCCCCCTCCGTGCGGCACGCCTCGGGCCGTCGGATGGGCGCGATCGACGGTCCGGGGCATTCTCGGCCCCGGGTCGCGCCCCCGGTCCCGGGACGCACAGGCGCGGTCCTATATCAATAACAATTATTTTTTTATTACAAAATAGTAATTTCAGCGAGTGACAGTACACTCTCTAACCCTAAATTAATTTCTAGTACCACCACACTAATATTTTTATAAGTACTATAACATACATAACATGTGAAAATAATATTGTCTCTAGTGTACATTCATACTACTTTCACAATATTACAATTTCCTAACTTGTCACAAATCGACGGATATTTACTACATATACACTAACTACAACTGTAAAGCACTTCACCCGGTTCTAAACTATTATCACATACGTACTACAAAGCCACACTATACAATCAATATTTATACAACAAACTAATATTTACGTCAAAACTAATATTTAGGTCTAATGTGTACCAAAAAATAAAATTCATACTTCATAAAAATTTATAAACTCAATTACCTGTGGATTACCCTAGTACTGGATCCTTCACTTAGTGCTTCTTCCCCTTTGGAATGTACAGTTCTCAGTTTCTCCTCCTCTAGCACTTGCGCCTCTCTCATCGTTCTCCTTCTTTTTTTTCTATGCGAAAGACAACTAAAGGAAGCAAGCGGAAAGAACAAATGATTGCTCCTCTCTCGTCGTTCTCTATCCTTTTATTCTATGTGAAGACAGTTGAACAAAGCAAGTGGAGAGAATAAAGACGTGGGCAGAAGTGACGTAAAGCCCAGAAAAATTAACGAATAACTATGCTTAATGGCGCTTACTTCTATAAGTTAGGTCCATGTGAGGTTGTTGGGAGCTGAGTGACTGTTGTCTGCACACGAGCGACTGGAGGCGTCCACCGGTGGTGCTTGACAGCAGTGCTACCAGGCGACGGATGGGACAGCATCGAGCGGTGCCATAGGATGGGTGCGCGGCACCGCTGTCCCTCGAGCGTGCCATGGGCCGCGGCTGTCCCCTGTGCCGCGGCATAGGGGCGTGGAACCGCTGTCCCCCGAGCGGTGCCGCGGGGGCAGCGGGCATGGGACATTGGTGCCGCGGCTTGGCTACGCGGCACCGCGGTGCTGCTACTCGTTGGGCGCGCGGCATCGATTGGTGCCGTGGCTTAGCCACGCGGCACTGGCTGTCCCGTGGCCCGTCCCTACAGCGTCGGCTCGGTGCCGCGCTTTGCCGGCTTAGGTGACATATATTTTTGTAATATCTCGCACGGTGCATATATTTGCAAAGTTAAAAAAAGTATATTTTCAAAAAAATTTCGAGAGTACATGCGCATATAATGGAGGAAGGGACTTTGTTTTCTTTAAGACAGATCTAATGGGTTTGAGTTATTAAGATCTGATGGTATAAAATAATAGGTCAGGAAGTGAAATTTGGTAAAAAAAAACAAACTATTGCAATTATATATCTTTTGCGCTTTACAAATTTAATGTGTTTTAATTACTATTACTTTATAAATTGAAAGTAGAATAAGAGCTTTATTGATTGATTGATTGATTGATTAAGATCTATCCTTTTTTACTTGTCTTTTCCTACAATATATTCATAGATATCCCTACAATATATTCATAGTAGATATCAAAAATATGAGTACATAAAAATATAAGAGTAGTTTTCATGACAAATCTAATAATGTTATTTTGACTTATCATAATTTCAGAATGAGGGGAGTAATTTTTTGGAACATCACTCATAGTTAGGTTCATTTTACTTTTATCATTATAGATCTAATTTAATTATTATGAATTTATGTATGATGATAACATTTATATCATTATTTTTTCATAATTTTTTATAATTGTTCGAATGGCATGCAAAAGCCAGAAAATATAACCCAAAAGTTATATTTATTTTGAAAGTTGAAATATAGTAGATATGGGTCTTTAATTGTAAATTTTTAGTCATAAATAATCTAATGACATAAGCGGATAAAAAAATTAGCTGTATGATTTAGATGTTTTAGCTGTTTAAAATTTTTTTATCACAAATTGTGTCTTTAACTAATATAGCATGAAAATAAATATACCATGAAAATAGGAGATAGAATAGGAGGAAGAGAGGAGGGCGTGAATGAGAGGGGCAGGGGGCGGACGACGGGGTGGAATACGTACGTACGTGAGGCCGGGGTGAGGATTGGGATTAGGAGGTGGGTTTCTTTTAAATATAGATCTAATGGTTAAAAATAATAAGACCACTAGATTAAATAAAAAACAATAGAAAGATATTTTTTTTCTCAGAATTTTCAAGAATTTTTCTAATTTATTATAGTGACATATGACGGTTTAGGAGCGCTCTAGAGAATATTTCATAAACCTCTACTATGTAATTTTATTAGAGTGATACATAATAGTTTTAGGAGCGCTCCGAAGAATATTTTATAAAGCTGTAGTATATAATAGATTGATAGCTGACTACACCTCTAATTTATTGACTAATTTGATCTATCGATTGCACTGTGATCACTGGGTAGGATTAGTTCAATCAATTGCGGTGGGCTGAAAACTGCGCATACCGCAGTCGGTTTGGACCACGCGTCATGATTTGTACTACCCACCCTCTGAAAAGTAGGCTATCTGGAAGATTGCCACTACTGTGAACGCAAGTGGTCAAGGAGAAATGCAAACTACTGCTCTCTCCATCTTATAATAATAATAACTTTCCATTTTTTAAGAAAATTAAGGGAGAGTTGTGAAGAGCTAGTTGAGGAAAAAAACTTGTTGTTTCTTATGAGCACGTTTCCCAAACTGTTAAACTGTGTGTTTTTTAAAAAATTAATATAAAAGTTGCTTTCAAAAATTATATTAATCTATTTCTCAAGTTTAAAATAATTAATACTCAATTAATCATGCGCTAATGGCTCACCTCGTTTTACATGATCTTCTTCCTCTTCTCTCACCTTCAAACTATCCCTAAGGTCTGGATGAGGAGTGGTTATGATTGGTTGAGATAGAAAGTTAGGTGAAAAAAATTAATAGAGGGATGATTATGATTGGTTAATAGGTAAAGAAGTAGTAGTATTTTAGAACAAATTCAAATGATAAAAATAATAGTATTATAGGACGGAAGGAGTACTACTCACCGTGACCTTAATTTTTGAATCGAACGGTGCGGGGTCCATGCAGGTGAGATCGAGACGAGGATAGGGCAGTTAGCTCCGGTTATCTCCCTATGGATACGAATATGGGATACTCCCTCCATCTCATAATACTACTATTTTGTCATTTAAATTTGTCCCAAAATACTATTACTTCTTCACCTATCAACCAATCACAACCATTTCTCCATTAATTTTTCACTACTTTTTTATTTCAACCAATCACAACCACTTTAATTTTCTTAAAAAATGAAAATTACTACTAGTATAGGATATAGAACAGAGGGAGTACAATCTTCACTCTGGTTAGATTTGCATGACTTTTTCTTAACAGAAATTTTAATTCAAATTTGAAAAATCCGTATAAACATTATACTAAAACTTTAAAACATTGAACTCAAAATAAAAAAAATCAACTGAAATTTCAGAACTTTTAGTTCTAAATTTGAAACTAATTTAAATATTTCAACTCCAAATTTGAATCTTTCAACTCCAAATTAAAAAATTTCAACTCCAATTTTTAAACATTCAACTCCAAAATTTGATACGTTCAACTCAATGTTCGAAACTTTCAACAGGACTTATTTGGAACTTTCAACTGAAAATTTAAAAATCTCAATTCATTTATTTATTTATTATTTTTAATAAAAATTAACCACTGGAGGAGGAAAATCATTAAGCGCTGGGGAAAGGGGAGAAAACACGTGACGCCATTTTCGGACACAGCACGAGCGTGAGTTGCGCCGGGGGGAAAGGGAACGCGAAGAAACGCGGTTTTGCTTTGCGCTCACAAAGGAAAACGGGCCGTCCGATTTATGAGTCTGACCCTGCGCGCGCTAATTGCTCTCCTCGCGCGCGAGCGCGAACTAGAACCCCCGTAAGGCTTAACCTTTTTCATTAATTTTTTGAGCAAATTTCTCAAACTACTAAAAGTTACGTTTTTAAAAAAATTTCTATATAGAAGTCATTTAAAAAAATCAAATAACTTTATTTTTTTAAGTTTATAATAATTAATATCTAAATAATTATATACTAATGACTTATCTTGTTTTACATACCAGAATAAGCTTAGCACCTCAAACCGAAACGAATGGGGGCTAGGCAGCGTTCCAATGTGCTTATGGAGCTGAGCTTATCGCAGCAAGTAAAATAGAATAGTTCATTAACGTATGATTAATTAAGTGTTAACTATTATAAATTTAAAAAATAGATTTATTTTATTTTTCAAGAGACTTTTATATATAAATTTTTAAGAAAATATATCGTTTGGAAGTTAAAAAAAAATGTACACGATAAAGGAGAGAGTAGCCTATTCGAATACTCATTTCCGAACACTGCCCACTCCAAAGCTCTACGGCAAAGGAAAAGCCCAAACTACTCCGCCACCGCGCCGAAACGCATCTCAGCCGCCCACTGCATACAGGCCGAACGACACAGATCCCTCCACGTCATCGATCGGGGGGAGACTTGCCGGTCACACAAGCGCACAGCAAAACGCCGAAACCCCGTTTCCCCTCTCCGAGAAGAAGAGAGAAGCATCCATGGCGCCCAAGGGCACCGGCGACGGGGAGGGAGAACCGGAGAAGGTACAAGACCTACATCTTCACGGTGCTGAAGCAGGTGCACCCCAACATCGGCATCTCTTCCAAGGCCATGTCCATCATGAACTCTATCAACGCTATGTTTATGGGGGAGCCTGACGACTTTGGTGTCTCATGGCTGCATGGGTATCTGTATCAGAGAGATAGAAGTTTTGCTACTAAGGTAGTTTAAAAGTGAATAAAGTGGAAGAAGAAGAAGATTAGATAAAACGATACGAGCCATTAACGTATGATTAATTGAGTCTTAAAAAATAGATTTATATAATTTTTTAAAACAACTTTTATATAAAAAATTTTAAAAAAATATATCGTTTAACAGTTCAGGAAACATGCTCATAAAAAATGAGGAGTTTCTTTTCTCAACCTTCGGTACCGAACGGTGTCTAAATATGGCTGCATAGGAATGTGTTGAAATCTGCTACTATGGTTTCATGTGTTCTTCTGAAGTAAAAATACAGTAGTTCAATATTATCTGAACAACACGATTACATTCTCTGTGTATTTCTTTTACAATTACATGCATCTAAGCTTTATTGAACGAGCATTAACTATGGCACCTTGTTTGCATCCGATTATTCCAGGTACAATATAATCATCGACATTACATATTTATATTGCCTAGCATTTAGCTCAAGTGCTCTATTGTTCATTGCTCACCATCCGAGACCTGAGATATTTATCTCTGATCGCATGCATCTTTGACACAGTAACTGCTAATAGCATTCGCTCTCTGGGTTGTTGCTTTGAGCAGGATATGCCGACCCTAAAGACAGACACCAAATTCTGTTGAATAATTCCTCTTGTTATGCTTCGATCCGCCACTTGTGTATCATTTGTTTCATGCAGCCATATTGTTTGATCCGCTATCTCAAGGGCTCGGTCGGGAAAAGCAGCTGAAGCAAACTCGTGCAGATTAAGCGAATCATTGAATATGTCATCAGTAGGGCTTATTCCGGTAAACATCTCAAGCAGCATTATGCCTAAGCTGTAAATGTCACCCTGTCTGGAGACTGCAGAACCTTCCCCGTACTCTACAATATTCGCACCCACAGCTAATCATTATATATACCTTTAACATGACAAAAATTAGCAATACCCCTTATCCTACTACTATCTATCAGGGAGGAGGGATAGGGAAGGAATAAAGACAAAGCCGTATAAAAAAAATGAAAAAACAACAAAAATAATTTATGGATAAAACTTTTATATCTGTATTATTTACAATTAAAAATCCAATTATGAAAAAGAACTACGATGAAAAAAAAACTAAAATCAATCTAAAATTAAGTTTCAAAATTCATACAGATATTGAACTACCTGGTGCAATGTAGCCAATGGAACCTCTGATTCCGATCGAGCTTTTTGAATTTTGCAATGTTATAGTTGTACTTTTTGGGAGGATTCTTGATATGCCAAAATCTCCAACCTTAGCGCTCTTGTCTTCTGCAAGAAGAACATTGCTTGGCTTCATATCACAATGGACTATTGATGGCTGGCAGTGATTATGGAGATAATCCAGGGCATCAAAGATATCAACTGCAATATTGAGTCTCTGTGAAAAGCTCAGTATATTGCTAGGAGTGAGATTGCTGGACTTGGGATGAATCCAACCATCCAAGCTGCCATTAGGCATGAACTCAAAAACCAGTGCCTTGAACTCTTGACCGTGCGGGTCAATACTTGAACAACAAGTGATGATCTTTATGAGACAACGATGACGTACTCTTCTCAAAGCCTCACATTCAGCCTCAAAGCTCCTTGAAGATCCTGACGTTTGAAGGTTGAACACTTTCACGGCCATGGTTGCACTTGCACCCTGATCTTCTAAAGTACATCTATAAACATAACCATATCTTCCTCTGCCAAGCAAGTTAGCTTCTGAAAATCCATTACTTCCTCTTGATAATGCATGATAAGGAACTCTCTGATACTGTTCGTCAATCACTGTGGATGTCGCTTGGCTATTTTGTCTTCGTTTGAGCTTCATGCGGAGTAACAATATAAGAACAACAGCTGAAACTAATACCAAGGCTGCTCCAGTTGTTGGTAGAGCCAGTGCAAGAGACTTATGCCTGCGATTTCTTTTGTTGCTTACATCAAGACTGGGGCATGGAGGCAAGTGAAGCTGAGGTATTCCACCACACAACTTGTCATTCCCAGCAATTGATGCGTAAGTCAGGTACCTGAAAACACCCCCATCCGGAACCCTGCCTTGCAAATTATTAAACGACACATCAAATTTCGACAACAATGTTAAATTTTCTAGATTTTCTGGGATTGGTCCTGAGAAATTGTTGTGCGCCAGACTCAGCTTTTGCAGATTGCCAATTCTACCAATGGCGTCGGGTATGTTGTTGTTACTCCTGGCGTAGCCCGAGCCGATCCGGACAAAGCGGAAGCAACGGTCTGGACAACGGCCTGGTGAGATGCTCGGGCGAGGAGATCAACGGTGACTGAGTTCGTGGCCGCACGGAGCTCGCAGCTAAGCGAAGTGCGTGGCGAGCGTGGCCTCGTCTTCCTTGTATGTATGATCGAAATTTCTTTTCAGCCTATAAGTAGATGATAGTTACATCATTTGTAGGTGTGAATTGGTTTTCATTTCAGTTAAAATAGACATAGAAAATTGCCCCAAAATTCCCCTTGCGACCTGCTCTGTTTTCTTCCTCTGTTTCTTGCTCTGTTCTTTGCTTGCCGGAAGTTTGCCGGATCTGCTACAGTGCGCCCGCTAGGTGTTCGATCTGGTGCTAGCCAACAGGGTATCCTACCAGAAAACTTGTTCATGGTTAGGTTTAGTACGTTGAGCCCTTTAATGTTGGTCAAAGATTGAGGTATGCCTCCTTCAAACGAGTTCTCTTCTAGATAGAGGAATTGCAACACTTCACAATTCCCTATACTATCAGGTATTTCACCAGATAACCGGTTTCTTGACACATCCAAACCGTATAGATTAGCCAAAACACCAACTTCTGATGGAAGGGGTCCAGTGAGAGAATTAAGTGACAAATCCAAGAACCACGAAAGAGACGGCACAAAAATTTCCTTGGGTATAGAACCATTCAGGCAGTTGTTTGACAAATCTAGAACAAATACCTTTTTAAGCCCCCCAAGGCTTGCAGGAATTGGGCCTTCCAATGTGGTGTTGAACGCGTATAGCCTATTTAAATTTGTAAGATTTCCAATAGATGATGGTATGAGGCCTGACAAGCTAGTGTTGAACAGGTAAATTTCAACCAAGTTTGTTAGCTTCCCGATGCTTTCTGGTATTGCTCCAGATATCGGATTGTACGCCAGAACTAATGTATTCAAGCCAATCAAGTTGCCAATGTCCTCCGGGATGCTCGCAAAGATGTTATTACTATCTAAGTGGAGGTTTTGTAGTGTCATCGACAGGTTCACAATAGACCTTGGCAGATGCCCACTGAAAGCGTTCTTGCTGAGAATAAGTTGTTCGAGCTGGCTGCAATTCGCTAACGAAGTGATAAATTCCCAACCCTTGCTGTTATCTGCTTTGAGCTGGTTGCCTGCCATGTACAGGCGCCAAAGAGATTTCAACCTCCCCAGGTCGGGAGGCACAAATCCTCTGAAATTGTTAAATGAGAGGTACAGCTCTGTGAGTGTTGAAAGATTGGCAAGAGAAGAAGGGATGACTCCACTAAACTGGTTATCTAACAATCCTAGCACTTGTATACGGGGGAACTTGCTTCCAATGTAAGAAGGAATGCTGCCATTGAGCATGTTCATATCCACCGTGAGCATGATCAGTGATGATAAATTATACAGTGATGCCGGAAGTTCGCCTGAAAAGAAGATACTGCAGACCTACGATGTTGCCGATGGCTGGGGGGATCAGCCCCACCAGCCAGTTACCGTTCATGGCCAAGGCCTGAAGCGACGATAGGTTGGCCAGCGAGGCCGGAATTGTCCCGATGAAGGTGTTGTTTGCCAGCGCAAGCGTCTCAAGTCGTGTCAATTTGTTACCTAGCTCTTCGGGGATGCGCCCGCCATGCTGGTTGTATTGGAGGTAAAGCCTTGTCAATTTGATGCAGGAGGTGAGGTTGGCAGGGAACGCACCGGAGAAGGAGTTGTGGTCCACGTCGAGGATCTGTAGACGCCGGAGCCGGCCGAGGCTTGGAGGGATCTCGCCGTAGAGCTCGTTGGAGCTCAGGTTTAGCTTTTGCAGGAAGGTGAGGTTTCCGATGGCCGGCGAGAGCGCGCCGGCGAGATTGCCGGAGGAGAGGCTCAGCGCCACCACCCGCGTCGGCCTCCGGCGACTGCACGTGACGCCCTCCCAGCTGCAGAAGCTGGTGCTGCTGTTCCACGTGGCGAGCGCAGTTGAGCTGCTCCCGCTGAGCCTGAGCCCCGCCTTGAAAGCAAGCAGCGCGGCCTTATCGCTGCCGCCGCCGCCGCCGCCGCTTGCAGTGCCGATCGTCAGGATGCAGAGGAGGGACAGTGCAAGCCTCATCGGACGTAATGCCATGTGGATTCTTGGTTCGGTTTTTGAGAGCGTCTTTGGAGCGAAGTTTAGTTATAGGCTTAGAGTTATTTGGAGATTTAATATGGCTGTTTCCTGGTTCCATTTAATTTTTTTTCACCTTTTGGGAGATTTTTTTTTAACTACCTTCTGGGAGACTTTACTTGACTTCATTGACCTAATGATCTTTTTCTTCGGTGGTCACTTGGTAGGGCTGGTTCAATTGCACTAGGCCATTCCACTATCATACCAAAGGAAAATCATGCAGGTACAAAATAATTATTACAAACTTTTTACAAAAATTGACGTGCCACATTGTGATTGCATCTTGTCATCTTGATATTCCATAACTACCAATTAATTAAATAAAACTGTTGGATCTTTGTAAGAGTTCTATAAGAAGTCTTTATTACATATAGCACTGCTCTCCACCAAATACAAGCGGTCGCCGGTGAATCATGAAAGTTGCCACTACTAGCGTTCCTTCTAGCGATCATGGCAATGAAGAAAAAAGGGGTTGACGAGGACTACAATGCTATATATATACCAGTTATAGTCCCTACGTTACAACGGTTTTTTATTCGGTTTAGTAGAAGGATTTAAGCTGATTGGGCTATTTGGTTTTTTATACCGTGGCTAATTTTGTTGAGAAATCGTTTTTTAGGCTAAACAATTTTTATGAGAGGAAAGATGCTTTCACATGAAAAGTGGAGGATAGAGGGACGGAAGAAGGACGACTTCGTTTTTTAAGCAGTAAAGATTAGTGGGGACTAGTGATTATGAAACCATTGGTAACCGCACAGTCACCGTCCAAACAGGTACGATATCGGTTATGAGTGGGGACTAGTACGTAGAAGCACTCACCAGTTAACGATGGAGCATTAAGCAGATTCATCGGTTGCATACTGCAGTCATCATCCGAACATTCTGGCGAAATGAAATGGCTTGCTACAGTTGCTAGATAGCGTACCATCGGACATCGGTTTTGTTGTACAAAATCCCGACGGTAAAAAACAGATGTATGGATTTCAGTCACAACTACTACTCATCAGTTCACTTGGCACTCCTAATTCAAAGTGGTACAGGGCACGACAAACAACACCATCTACTGTTCACTACGGATTATGTTAACTGTTACAGTCGACTTAAACAACTCCTGTAACTGACTACTGGAGTATTGCAGGATGCCACTTCCAAGAGTTATCCAATCAGAAACTCTGGATGGACACTCAAGACTCTAAACGGAACAAACATAACAGCAACAACAGTCAGGCTTTTGCGACCACAAACAAGAACGGAAAAATCTTGATTCTCTGCAACTAATTGGTCGGCACTCGTCAGTCCAGACTGGACACCCTCACATCTGATTAAAAGCAATCCAGGCAGCACATAAAACTTGACCTGAACTAGAGAGTCCTCAAATAATTCGAACACTAGGGAGTTTCACCTGCCCGTCTTCATCTTTCTCAGCTCCCGCTGTACTGCCTTTCGCCTAGCCTCATCTGCATTTTCTAGTCCAGGGATCGTTTTCTCTGAAGACTTAACCTTTGGTGTTCCAACATTACTTAAGGAATCATTGCCCTGGTTTTCTCTAGTCCCACATTTTGGCGAACCAATTTCTTTTGAGACGAGAGGGCAATCTGGGTGTGCTACGGTAGGAGTCACAACCACACACTGCCCACAGCTGGTATCTTGTCTTAATGGAATACCTTCATTGAGATTACTTTGTCCCGTCCTTTCCTCAGAGACCATATCATTTCTATCTACACTCACCTTTTCCATTACCATTTCATTTGATCCTCTCAGTTCTATGCTATCAACAGTGTTGCTATTATTATTCTCAGCTGTATGATTTTCAATATTGTTCTCCATTTTGGTGGCTGCTACTCTTGAGTAATGACGAGTACTAGAAAACCATTTACTGACCTGTTAACAGAAACTCTATTTAGGAGGAGAAATACAGTGACAGCCCTGCAAAGTGCTCATGGGAGGAAGAACAAAGATCACAGTTTAGAACCTGATTGAATGTGAGGCCTAGTTCTTGTGCCAAATTTTCTTTTGTTGCACGACTAGGGTATGGATCTTCCTTGAAATATACCTTCAGTTTCTGCATGAAAAAATTGATCAATTTAGTAATGTAAGCAATATACTCTCCAGTGACAAATAAAAGATGGTTTGGGTATTGACAGTGTCCAAAACTCAACTTTGACTTCTCCAATCTATTATATATTTTATTAAAAACAAGTTGAGGAGTTTCCATGTTCATTCTCATTTCTCAAAGCCTAAATATTACCAGGTCATCGGAGAAAAAGAAAAAAAAATCTACAACATTGACAATCGTATGGGTTCAGATCACAAAACTCTAGATAAAAACAAATAATTCATGTCAAATACAACTAATAAATATCTGAAACTCGGATTATTAGAAGAGTTCACACCAAATACAATACAAGAATAACTGGAATGCAGAACAAAAACAAAATAAACAAGCAATTTGATTCCCATGCACATTCTGAAGTAGATTGTCTACATACCAATACTTCAAAGTAAAGATTAACTTTAATTTAGTCCCACGTAATTGCACGAGGAATTCGGCTAGTTTCTATTGTATGATATGCTTATAAAGCATGATAAAATACAAAAGTACTTTTGAGACAGATCTACCCTTTAGATTATGTATGTCCAACCTAATATCCATAGAGATATCGATAGTTAGAATAATAAATTTTGACCATGCATTTCCCAAAGCATCACTTATTTGTTGACTGGAGAGAATAGTTGGTTTAATTGTTGACATGTGGTGGTTGTGGGGAAGTTCAGATGAACTAACATAAGGAGACATTTGATTATTTATACCTGATTAATTGCAGGACCAAAATGTCTCTTTCTGGCTGCACTACCATTGCTATTGGAGCAAAGCACTTCAGTTTGCTGGTCGCTTACTGAACCACCAGGCCTTACATTCTGTGGAGTATGTTCATTATTCTGGTGCCTAACTGGTGCTCTTCTAGATAATCTTTTTCCACGCTGAGGTGATTCAGCGAGTGAATCTGTTTCACTGTCTTCTAAATTTCCTTTTTGAGGTGTACTATTTCCAGACCACTCTTCATCATCACTTGAATCAGATGATGCTTTTCCATAAGCCTCCTGTAGATTCCCACATGAAAACATGAAGTGAGTAATGTTCAGGCATGTATGAAATAGATTCCAATGGTTTTCTTATTCAAGAATGCATCGGTTTGAATATTACTAATTGCAAATCTCGTTAAATAGCTACAGACTTCAAGTCAATAAAGATTGGCAAACGTTAGTACAAAACAGCATCAACAAATACTCTTTCATTGGAAGTGTTGGCTTGTGCTCTGGCTACAACTAGAAAAGAAACACAGGATAAGAACTAAATTAGGATATGGTTCGTCAATGCCTAGTGCGAGATTTAGGCCTATCCCTACTCTCGGTTAGGGTATGATGTAGGCCGAGAATGTTGGTACTGGTGCCAATTGGCCTGCAGTGAAGCTCTAACAGTAGGGGTGGCAATTTCCCCGTAGGGGCCAGGTCCCCGGCGGGGGCGGGGGCGGGGGCAGGTGTCATTTTGGACCCGCAGGTAGTCGGGGTTGGGGCCCCAATTATAAGCGGGTGCAGGGTCGGGGGAGGATCTAAACCCGCGGGTCATCCGCGGGGCCCCGAAGTAACAGTATCTTCAAAAAATAGCCCACTAAAAATGGCCCAGTAAGCCCATTAGCCCAGAATATATAAACTCACTCCTCAATCTTCTCAACCCTAATCCCCAACCCAACCCAGGCGGCGGGCGGCAGCGCCAGGCGGCAGGGCAGCCAGGTACTGGACGCGGCCGGTCCGACTGGGTGGGGGGTGGCGGTCAGACCGCCACCCCCACTAGATTTGAATATGATGATTCATGCATGAGTAAACTGGTTCGGGGCCCCGATCGGGGGTCGGGGCCGGGTCCACATTTCACCCCACCCATGGCATCGGGGCCGGGGCCGGGTGGAGAAATTGGGGGGCAGGGAGGGGGCGTTCCTGTTCAACCCGCCCCTGACCCGACCCGTTGCCACCCCTATCTAACAGTATGAGCATGTGGCTAAGGCAGAGCTCAACTGGTCACTGCAGTGAATCCAAAGAACCAGCGAGTGCAGCAAAGGCACCTTGACATGTTGGGTACTAAATCAATAGCAAGGCACAGGCATTAAACTAATATGTTTTAAAAAGAGAGTGAAGCGAGTGCTATATGCCTATATCTACTTCCGAAGATGCACATGGGTAAATACACATCCAGACATGCAGGTTAACACCATTAATGTAGTGAAGTATATTATATGCAGGTTAGCATAACTTAAATACTAGCAACTTGGTTGCAATGCATGGTCCACAAAAACAAAGCAACCATACTACAAAATGCTGCATGGCTTATCACCTAAGCTATGTGAGGTGTACATGTAGTATTTTTTGACAAGATTGTACATGTAGTATCATGAGCCATATATTTGCCCCCCTAATTGTTTACTTGGTATGTCTTTCCTTATTCAGTTACATTTATTTCCTATGTAAACTAGGAGATTGTTCATTAAACAGCAGGAAGAAAGATTTGAAAGTAGTAACTAACCAACCATTGGTAAAAGAAAAACCAATTCACAGTATAGAAGAAACAGGATGAGGATACATACATCATACAGTTTTTTGTAATCCAAACGTTCAAGATGCCGTTTACTGGAAACTGGTAGCACTGTGTCTTGGTCTAGCTCTCTCTCCATAAATGCAAGATTCAAATTTTCTGCATCAGGCTCACTATCAAAAGCACTTCCATTGGTACGATCGACTGTTCTGATTTGTGATAATGAAGGTCCTGAGATTTCATCCTGACCACAAGATTTAGCAATCTCAGCACAAAAATCATCAGAGTCAGATGTGAAATCTGATTCATCTGACTGATTTGAATTTGATTCATCATTTTGGTCTTTGTCGGAATCTGGACCTGCTGGATCAAAGTCACCATCCTCTGAATCCTCGGAAGGCAAACCAAGATCATCAACTGTCCTTCCATTCTTTGAAGTTTTAGACTTTTCGTCCTCAGAAGATTCAGAATCCTCAGAAGATGAGTCATCAGAATCTAATCCTTCACCCCCATCCTCTCCAGAAGATTCTTCTTCATCCACCTTGTGCCCTTGAGCCAAAGCAGGGTCATAATCATTGTCTGCTGAATCATCTGATGGAAGATTGGACGCATCAATTTGCTTAGAACCATTCGCAAAGGATGCTGCCTCGGGAAAAACTTTCTGCAAAGAATAAATGAAGTTCCGTGCTCTCATCTATGTCAAAGACAACATAAGACTGCTGAGTACATTACTACTAACAGGATAGTTCATAGGTTTTACCTCCCACGAGTCATTAATAGAGAGTTTAACCTCTTGGAGTTCATTTAATACATCTATACAGTCAATTTTGCAATCACATGCAGGGCAAAGCCATCCTTCATCCCCCAGAGGAACTAAAAAATACATTTGATCAGATAAGTAACAACATAAACAATAATATATATAAAGGAAAATGTAACGGATATTACTATCTTCAGCAAGCAAAGGAGGGTCTAAACAATACTGGTGGAACCCTCTGTCGCAGATTCCATCACAAAGAATGATGTCATTTTTTAATGTAACATCCTTTGAACCACATATAGCACAGAAAATCTGCAACCAAGACGAATCATTATTAAGGTGACAAACACAAGTACATGAAAGTAAGGAGATTTCAACAACAAAATGGGAGACCTACATCCTCACTAGATATTTCTCCAGCAGAATCGAACAGAGATTCTTCCAGCTTTCCCTCAGATAGGAGAGAATCCAAATTCCGAAAAGATTCCCGTATTCTTAACTTGCATCGCAAAATTTCCATCTTGGCTCGTTCAAGCTCCTTCTCAGGTCTTATCTTTTCCAAGCTAAATATTTATAGGATTAACAACCAGTGTAAGAGGATGCTTGTGGCAAACCAGTTCGATAGAATTGTAGAAATACCCATAGACAAGGAACAATCGCTACAGCAGACTCAGAGCCAAAGACTGGAGCCAACAAGCGAGAGCCATGCACAAAAAGAAAATGGTAAGAGTATGTGAAGAAAAAATAATAGTTTAGAGATGACAAACCTTTGACCTTTCCAACCTTCACTGGCATAGGCTTGAATTAAGCTTTGTTCATAGTTCATTCGATTCAAAATGTATCTAACTCGCTTTCGGATTATGAGATACTCATTCTTGGGAGTTCCTCCTTTTGGGGGTCTGCCTGCCTTTCTTTTCTTTACTGCTGGTTGAACATCAGCACTATCATTTACAAGCTCATTATCTGCCTCATTCTTTTTTGAGGCAGAGCGGGGCACCCTGCCCGCAGGTCTCAAGGGCTTGCTTCTTTTCCTTTTCTTCACAACTCGTTGAACAGCAGTATTGTCATTTGTGGGCACAGTAGGTGCCTCATTCTTCTTTTTTGAGGCAGAGCGAAGCACCCTGACGCTACTATGTGAAGATCTCAGGGGATATGTTTTACTTGGTGATATTTGGGAGCCTTTCCTTCCCCTTTGGACAGTCTGTTTGTACCTATTTCTGACCCCACCAGTCTTACCATTGGTAGTAAGAGACTCCTGTGCAGAACTAGCATTACTCCCAACATTGTCGTTGTCCAGAACAAGATCAGAAGTAGTTGCCTTATCCATACAAAGCTGCAGATGGACCTCCTCTACAGGAACTGATAGATCAGTCTTGATAAGCTTAGGGAAGTCTTGGATAATTGCTTTCAGGCAGGGGTTATAACCAAGTAAGATATACTCAATCCAGATAAACGTGCATGTGCCTGTAGCAAATAAAATACAAAAAGGATTATTAGCAGCACAAGAAAAAAAGTAGCCTATCTTATAAATCATGCTTTGGATGGATATATTTCTTATTTCATGGTTCAAAACATAGTTCAAATAATACTTCGTCATGCTAAGCAGACAGGTTGTGCAGTGGTGGCTCCAGATTTTTTGGTTGGGTGTGCCTATTCACTCTTCAAGTTCTTTTTCAGAAACACTACAGATTTTTATAGCGCCAAAAATCCAAATACACATATAAAATCGATACGAAATCCATAAGGACCTGCTTGGGAACTTTAGAAATTTTTGCACCGGTAAATATTTTACGCTTGTATTTTTGTGGGCACAAAAAACCCTTTTGGGATATGGTGAAAAAAATTCCCGTTGTGAATGGTTTGGGTGAAGCATAAAAATCTAGTTATTATAGAAAGCTATGTCTCAACATTCCCAAACCTATATATATGCTGAACACATTCTAGCGAAACCATCATACTTCTGTACTCCAAAGCAATTCTGAAGCTAAAACATTGAGGCACGAAGAAATTGAAACCCTGAAACACAACAGCAAAAGACAGAAGAACCTGCAGCGTTCCAACCCTGCAAGAAATTACAGCAACACTTCTAAAAGAAATGGGAAGAAGCAAATCTGAAATGGGAAGAAGCAAATCTGAGTTGACCAACGATGTAAACTAGCACCAGTTCGAGTGGCAAATGGATGCAGCGGCAGGGGGCTATTGGAGGAAATCGAGCCCGACCGCAGTGGGGACGGACCGGCGGAGGGGAACACGGTGCCGGTGAAGTTGGGCCGGGGCCTGCAGGCCGCAGGGCGACCGCCGACCGGCAAGGCGGCTACGGCAGCAGCAGCACGGCCACGGCTTGGGGCTCGGGCTCAGGGCGACGGCAGCACGGGCGGGCGGCGGCACGACATGGCAGCGAGAGGAGGCGAGGAGCGACGGCGCTTGATTTGCCTCAGGCCACAGCCGTTTCCTCAGCGCCTATGACCAAAACCTAGCGGTGGGGGTGAATGCGCTGTGGACTTGTGGAGTGGGCCGGCGGGTGGGGTCTTGCGAGTCGCGACGCGTGTGGGCGCGCGGGTGCGGCAGGAGAACGGCGGCACGCCGGAGGAGGAGATCAGCGCCCTGTCGACGAGACTGCAGGGGAAGTAGTCCCCCCCTTCCTCGACGAAACTAAGGCCGTCGGGCGGGCGCGGCGCAACCGCGCGGGGGTGGGAGGTAGGAGCCGCGGGAAGCCGACGGCGACCGGGGGCACGGGCGAGTGGAACGCTGGAAGAAGAGGAGGAGGAGCGGGGCACTGACCTCACCGCGGCCTCGGCGGCACCGCGCGCCCTCCCGGCGAGATTCCGCAGCTTCCAGACACCCTCCCTCCCGTCTCGCGGGCGTCGCCAAAAATGCGATGGACTGACGCGCCCACACGACACGAAACGGTCGCACTCACCACACCGCCACGGGTTGCTAGCCTGCCACTGCTAGTGCTAGGGCATTGTAGTATATCCCGCCCCGTCCGGGTCCGGCTGTCCGCGGCGGGTCATTGGGCTGGTTTGGGCTGGGCCGTCCGGCGTCTGTCAGCCGCCCGCGCCACCTGCACGCCTCTTGGAATTTTTACTGTTACTAATTTAATTTTTTTTTAATTTACAAAACTAATTTTTGATTTGGATCATTTGCAAAATTACTCTCTTGCCGCCCTGGGCCATGGCGGGATTTAAAAACCGCCGTGGCCCAGGGCGGCGAATGGACCAGGGTACCGCGCCGTCATCAGACCGTGACGGCGGCGGTGAATGGCCCCGGGCCAAGAGCAAAAATGCCCGTGCCCGCACGGAAGACGAGCGCGGGCGCGGGCGCGAGCACGGGGTGCGGCGACGGGCGCGGGGCGCGGGGACGGGCGCAGACGCGGGGACGGGACGGGCGCGGGGTGCGGGCGCGGGCGCGGGCACGGGAGACGAGCGCGGGCGCGGGGACGGGCACGGACGCGGGGACGGGACGGGCGCGGACGCGGGACGGGCACGGGCAACGCAACCCCCGGCCGGCTGACGCCGTTGGCAGGCCGTGCCGGCGCCGTGGGCCTAGGCCATTTGCCGCCCTGGGCCACGGCGGTTTTTAAATACCGCCGTGACCTAGAGCGGCAAGAGGGTAGTTTTGCAAATGATCCAAATCGAAAATTAGTTTTGTAAATTAAAAAAAAATTAAATTAGTAACAGTAAAAATTCACGGCTCTTGCGCTGGCCTGTGCCCTCTCGTCAACCCCGATCTATTTTTTAATAAAAGTTATTTAATTTAAACGAAGTTGTTTTCGGTTTGGCTTGGCTTATTAGCCGGCTCAAATGATAGAGAAAATTATAAAAAAATTAATTTTTGAATGCGTACTTATAAAAAGTTGATTAAGTTTTTTTCACCTCATGCTCAACCCCCCTCCCCCCACCTCTTGGAGAAACAAAGGGGAGCGAGAGAAGTGTGGTGAGAAAAAAAAGATAATATTAACACACGTGTGTTAATTCTTTGGATGGTTAGCACAAACCAGCCGCAGTCCGCAATACTCTTTAGGCATTGTTTGAAATAGCTTATGGCTTAAGCTTATTCCCTCATTTTTCATGAGCATATTTTTTGAACTACTAAACGATATGTCTTTTGTAAATAATTTCTATAGAAGTTTTTTGAAAAATTAAATAAATTAATTTTTCAATTTTATAATAGTTAATATCTAATTAATCACGTGCTAATGCATAAGGCTAATAGGCCAAGTCATAAACTTCTTTAAATGATGTCTTACTCCTTTTCACTTTTTCCGGACTCTAATAAAAAGGCTCCCCTTGGAGATCCAACATGTAGTCATCCCCTTTATTTAAAGTATTATTAATTACTATTATATGGACACAACTAGCACTCTGATGTTCGATCCGCTCGTGTTGGACGTCTGTTTTGGCCGTGTCCATCCTGTGGCTCAGCAACGAGCATGCGCAAGGTCTGCAAAAAAAAAAAAAAAAGAAAGCAACTCCATTGCTTCTATGTATCGTTGTTCCAGTAAATACAATCGTTACTGAGATTCATTTGCCAGCACTCAACGAACAGTCATCTCTACCCCTGGTGAATCAACCAAAATTGATCATCCAATGGAAGGATGCAACTAGGCATGCTTCGGACGTTTGGTTTGGGCGGAAAAATCGGACCATTAAATGGTTTTAGTTAATTATCCATGAAACATTCATTCATGTAGCATGAAAATAATGAGATACTGAAACATTAGTCGCCGATATGGAGTGCAATATCAGAAATAATAAAAAAAAGAATGAAACGTTGCCAAATCTTAGTTGAAACTTTTATCTATCACTTACAAAACATCGACTTCTACCTATTGAAACACTAATAAAATTTCATAAAATCAAATATTAAAATGGTGAAGCATAGTCAAATCATAATTGAAGCATTTCTCTCTTGCATATGAAACATCGAGTTTTGATTATTAAAATATCAACAGATCCACATGACTCAAAGATAAAATGTGAATCTGTTAACGCCAAAATTTGGTACGGTTCGTTATCAGGTTCGCTTAAGGAAAGAGGCTATATCAGCCGATGGAAGCTAATCCAGAAGAGCCCGAATTTAGAAAGGAATCGTGAAGACCACAGCATGGCACTTTAGTATTTTATCTATAAATTAGGTACCTTTAATAATTTTTAGGAAACCTGATCTCGTGCCTGATCAGGGCTTGTTGTTTTTCCTTTTATAGTTAGGAAACTCCTGTTTCGTATCCGATCAGGACTGTATCAACTCGGGGTATAAATACGTATGCCCGGAGACCATGTAAACTATCTCTCAGATCAATACAACTTCGGCGCATCGCCACCCTTTTCGACGGGTTCTTGCTTCTCGAGCCGAGCTGCATCAGTTAGGTCCGAACTCCTGCCAGAGGGTAAGTCTCGTTACCCCGACTACCTTATCGGCTAGGACTTCCTCGATTAGGTCCGATATTCTAGTTGATCTACGGTAGTCAGCTTACCACGGTGTATCTATTCTGCCTACGGTTGCATTAGTTAAGTTTGATCTCTTAGTCCGAGTAGATATATCACATCACGATTGCATAGGATTTATCGGCTTATCGAGTTTCTTTTATCATCATCAGTTTGTGCTGCATTGGTTAGGTCCGACCTACTAGATTGGTGATAATAAATTTATCTTTGTTGAGTCGATAGATTTTTATGCGATATTTTATCGGAGTGCTTAGCCGATAAGTTATCTTTTACTAGATAAAGTCGACTGTATTGTCTTGATTATTATTTTGATTATCTACACTATCATTGGCTTTCCAGCCGATGCACATGTTCTATTGGTAGTCGGCAGTGGCGTAGCCAGGAATTTTGAGTTGGGTAGTCCTAACTCATAAATTCACATTACATACTAAAATTTTCTAACACTATAAATCTCACATACAAGTACAAATTTTGTTAAAAGACGATACAAATATATAAATAATATCTTATGTCATCAATAATCGACTACTCTAATTAGCAAGTTCAAAATATACAAACATTACAACATAGATAGTTTAAAATGTGCAAACATTATAACATAGTTAGTTCCAAATACGCAAAGATGCAAAGATGTTACACATACATAGAAGATTACAATGCCGCTACCGTAATCTTCGCTTGGTCTTAGCCATGAACATATTTATTATATCTTCCTCACAAACTTGGGAAAAAATATCTCGTTCAATATATGTGACTAAGCAATGATTCAATAAATCATCACATATACTGTTTCTCAACTTGGTCTTTACTAGGCTCAATGCAGAAAATACCCTCTCAACACTTGCAGTTGCCACCGGTAAGATCAATACCAACTTAAGAAGCAAATACACCAAATCATAAAGAACATGTTTGTTTGTTTCAACAAGTTTAATAGATAGCTCACCAAGTGTTTTTAGACCTTCAAATCTGTCATCTTTTCTCATATCATCAATGAAAGTATCAATTTGGAATTCAAGCCTTCTTATATCCATACTTGAAAAGTCCTTAGGATAAAACTTGGTAAGTTGAAGTACTTTTTGTGCATCATAGGAAGCAAATGAATTAGAGGGATTCAAGGCTGACATACAAACAAGCAGCTCCATATTAACCTCATCAATCCTACTATCAAGTTCTTGACTAATTTTATCAATGACACCAATATATACTTCTCTTCTAAAATGATCATCATTTGTTTGGTCAAGATAAAACCGTGCAGATCTTCCATGAGGCACATATTTATCATCCTTGCTTGGAACTATAATGCTATGTTCAGTGCAAAATGAAATGACTTTTTCTTGATAGAAATCTTCCCACCCATTAGATCTCATTTTCTGCATTCTTTCCTTTGCTAAACTTACAAGTGACATTGCATTAACAATATCTTAGTCTCTCTTTTGCAAAGACTGAGACAACTCATTTGTATATCCAAGAATGACAAGCATCAAATGAGCACTAAAAACAAAGTCAAATGATTCAAAAGCTCCAACCACAGCATGTATCCTCGGCCAATCATTCCTTTGTGTGGGATCTTTTCCAAGAGTTATGAGTACCTCATGAATTGTGGAATACATTTCAATAATATGCAATATAGTTTTGAAATGAGAACCCCATCGAGTATCACCGGGCCTAGCTAACCCCATCTCTTGATTCAAGCCACTCCCACTTTCTATTTCACCCAATTCAAGTGCTTCCATAACTTGTAGAGCTCTAACATCTCTAAGCATGCCATGACGCTTACAAGAAGATCCAATAATATTCAACAAGTGAGAAATTTGAGCAAAAAACCATACACAATCATCATTTTCCTTAGCAACAGAAACAAGAACCAATTGGAGTTGATGTGCAAAGCAATGGATATAATAAGCAGAAGGAGACTCTTTCATGATCAATGTTTTCAACCCATTAATCTCTCCTTTCATGTTACTAGCCCCATCATATCCTTGGCCATGAATTTGAGTAAGAGTAATGTGGTGATCGCTAAGTAAAGACTCAATTGCTGCCTTAAGGGACAAAGAAGTAGTACTAGATACATGAACTACTCCAAGAAACCGCTCACATACCTTTCCAAGTTTGTCAACATAACGCAAGCAAAAAGCTAGTTGTTCTTTATGTGATACATCACTACATTCATCAGCAAGAATTGCATATTGTTCATCACCAAGTTCTTCAATTTTATGTCTAGTAGTTACATCAGCACAACATTCAATAATTTGCTTTTGTATGGTAGCTGAAGTCAAGATGCAATTTCCTGGTGCATTTTTCAAAACCACCTTATCA
Source organism: Oryza meyeriana var. granulata (assembly GCA_003991445.1). NCBI lineage: Eukaryota > Viridiplantae > Streptophyta > Magnoliopsida > Poales > Poaceae > Oryza > Oryza meyeriana. Next base: position 8,027 of record RYFJ01002852.1, on the reverse strand, counting down.
ACCTCCTCATTATTTTCTGCAAGCCATGTCAAAAGCTCAAGGAAATTCCCTCTATTGCTAGATTCATCACTTTCATCATGCCCACGGAATGCCAATCCTTGATTTAAGAGAAATCTTAGGCATCTAAGTGAATAAGTCAACCTAGCCTTATAACGTATTTTATTCTCATCTGAAATCTTCACAATGACATTATCAATTGAACCACCTTTCACAAACAAGTTATTTTTCTCTTGAGCTTTATTGTGTGCACTTGTCATGGTACCCACATGTTTGTCAAGTGCATCGGCTTTGTTCCAATTTCTCCAACCACCCTTAACAAAATTACTACTCCCATTGCCAAACAAATAACATACCAAGCAAAACCCAGCATCCTTCGCCACACTATATTCAAGCCAATTGTACTTATGAAACCAAATAAAGCTGAAGTGGCGTTGCTTACCATATATATTTCTGGCTGGGAATTCATGTGAGTAGCGCTGCCATGGACCCTTGATAATATATGCTCTCTGAACAGCATCTTGATCATTGGAAGGATAGCTTGAAATAGGAAGTCTTAAGCCTGGATCACTTTCAAGACGGTTAACATCATAAATAGGAGGAGGAGAAGATGCATCTTGTTCTTCAGTAGAAGCTTTATCAACGCTCGCAATTGTTGGTTCTTTTCGAGTACCAAAAGCTTCATCAACGACTGGATCAGAAGAGGAGGCTGCAATCTTCTTTGCTTTAGCTTCATGACTCCGAAAGAGCGATGCAATATCCCTGTCGATGCTTTGCACCGGCAATAATATTATGGGGCTACTCGGCGACTTGGAATTCGATGGATTGCAGAGGAACACAGGAGAATTATACTGGTTCAGGCCCTCGATGTGAGGTAATACCCTACGTCCAGTTGAGGTGTTATTCCTCTGAGGTGGTTTTGCGATCAATGATCTGGCGTGCCCTCATGGGGCGCCCTGCCTCCCTTTATATACTAGGGGACAGGGGTACATGGTAAGGATCCCAGTCGGATACGACCAAGGGATTTCCTTCTTAGAGATAGAATCCTATCCGACTAAGGCTATGTTTCCTTATTATACAAGGCACAGCCTGCCGGGTGCTATCTTATCTCTAATTACATGGTCTGGCCCATCCTCTATCCGAGTGGCTCATGTGCTGGTAATGAGGTACCCGGGGCCCATGGCTCCCACAGTAGCTCCTGAGACCTTCATAGTTGAGTCACAGCTGATGCCGAGTGCTCATCCTCCACGGTGAAGGTTACCCGAGCGCGATGCTCCCGAGTACTCTTTGTCCGAGTAAGTCTTCCCGAGTCCTGCTTCATGTCAGCTGGCAGCGAGGCTATGATGGGCTTCATGTAGATATATGAATAGTGTGCGCCGAATAGGCGCACCTATTAGGTGTAGCCCCAGACTTTGTGCTTAATTGTGAAGACAATTAAACATAAAGTCAAAGATCTTTAACCTGGAAGTCTTTCCCGAGTAGATTACTTTGGGTATTTGCGACTCTTCGGTATCATGTCAACCGGAATAAACTTTATAGTCTTGCCGAGTAGAAGACTACTCGTATATAGTACTCTTCGACTTCATGTCAGTCGGAATATGAGTTTATAGTCTTTTCCGAGTGGCGTCCCACTCAAAAGCTAGACTCTTCCGCATCATGTCAGCGGGAATAAATATTTATAGTCTCTCCCTAGTAGTGCACTACTCGGAAGTTAGACTCTTCAGCGTCATGTCGGCTGGAATAATGTTGCTCACGGCAACTGATGGCCACGCATGTAGGCCGAGTACCACTTTATGAAAATAATCTATTACATGATCAGGTGTACTCGAGAAAGATACCTGCGTCTCCAATTTTAATGAAGACCAGCTTGTGATCCTTGTAAGGATATATCCTCGAGACCTGTGAGATAAACAGATACCCAAACATATACGTTTAGCAATAAGGCTCTCATGAAGCGTATCCGCTTACCTCATCGGTTCCTGTTAGTAGCACTAGCGGTATAATTTCAACTCAGCCTGCAGGCGGCCCACATGGAGCATGCTACTGTAGGAACTCATATCTTGTCAGCCCAATACCGACTGTGCAGGCCTGGGCCCATCTAGTCGGTACAGGCTATAAAAAGACGGGGAGAGAGAAAAAGATTCCGTCGTCTTCCCCCAAATCGGCCAATCTCTTCGTCTTCCACCTTCGCGCCTAGCTTTTCGCCTCCCGCCCGGCTAGGGTTAGCAGCCGCTGTTCCCCACCCGGACTCGGGCGATTTCAATCCTCCTCGTTTATTCCAAGCCCCCAATTTGCTTTCCCCCAAATCTCACCACCTCCAGTCATGCCGAAGGCGACGAATCCTATGGGTGCGCCATGGTGTTCTTGGCCGATTTCAGATTGTGGCTCGGTGAAGCTGAGACGGTTGGAGAGCGAGCTGAAGTTGCCCAGCCAAGAAGTGATCCGTTGGCGGTCGGCGAGGGATGAGTCGATCCCCAACCCCCGGCCTGGTGAAACGGTAGTTTTCGCCTCTTTCTTTGATCGGGGCTTGTGTCTTCCGTCTTCTGATTTCTTCCGCCGCATCCTTGATTTCTACGGGCTGGAGTTGGTGCATTTAAATCCCAACTCAATCCTTCAGATCTCCATATTTGTTACTCTTTGCGAGTGCTTTCTGGGTATTGAACCCCATTTCATCCTCTTCCGACACCTGTTCCATATCAAGCCCCAACCTTCCAAGAGTAATATCAGTGTGATTGGAGGGGCTGGTCTTCAACTGAGGAGCGATGGGAAGAAAACGTATATCGATTTACCCTTGAAATCTTCTCTGAAGGGCTGGCACAAGGAGTGGTTTTATTGCGCCGATCTGGCTCCTTCCTTGCGCCCATTTACTGGTATGCTGCCGGCGGTGTTGCCAAGCTGGTCCTCGGAGCCAACCTTTGAAGAACTGGGCCAGGCACATATATTGCTGACGAAGATAGATGACCTCAAGAGGGCCGGCTTGACAGGGCCTTGGGTGGCTCATCGTTTTCTGACGAGGCGCGTCCAGCCGCTGAGGTTGAGAAGCGCCTTTGGCTGGGCCTTCAAAGGTAAACACGATCCCGACCGAGTGAGCAGCGAGACGGCGGACAAGGGGGCAGTGACCGATACCTTGTTTGGCTACTTCTCCAAAGGGGTGGTTGCCACCGAAGATGATAACCGCCGAGTTGCTGCCTATAGCTTCATCCGGCCGCGGACCAAGGTAACCTTCTACTTTCTTCTGTGGTGAACGCTTGTGGAACGGTGATTGTTTAACCTTGCGTGATGGTATCTCGTCGACTGGCTTGTAGTGGCATGAGGAATTTGATGAAGATTCCCGTCCATTGTCGGCGGTCGCGTCGAAGAAGAGGCCCAGGAGTCCCTCGGCTGCCCAACCCGACTCTAAGAGAGCGGGGAAGAAGCCGATTTTATATCGGGGCGAGGGGGCCATGACAGCGCGCGCCGTGAGCGGCAGCTTGAAAATAAAGGACGCCGCTGCTACAACGCCCACGCGGTCGAGTCCCAGGCTGAGGCCGGCAGGTTCGGGCCCAACGTTGTCGTGCTCGGCAGCAGCGCCACCAAGGGGCCGGCTAGAGCAGAGGCCGCTTGGGGCGAAGGAACCCGAGCCAACCATACCAGAGTCGGGGCCGACTCGGGCTGATACGCCTCTGCCATCGATGACGCCGACCGGGCCGACCGCCGAGGCTAGCGCTTCGCCGGGGGGCGGGCCACCCGGCAAGAAGCTGAGGTTCTCCAAGAGGTGCGCTACTCCGGGTCCTCTGTAGTCATTGTATGTTAGAGTAATGTCCTGATGTCTTGCTTCGTCGTGCAGGAAGCGGGCCGATATTGATCTCAAGGAGATTGACCCGTCTGCTCCACTTGATAAGCCTGCCCCAGCCGAGCCAGCGGCGGTGAACACACCCGTTGAGCCGGCGGCCAGCCCGGTTGCTGAGACTGAGGTGGCTCCGACTACAGGGCCGCTGCCGCCACCCGACCGAGAGGTGGCTGTTGAGACTGAGGCCCCAGCCCCCGAGGCGCCATACGTTGCGGAAGCGGCGGGCGGAGCCCCTAAGCCGGCCCCCGAAGTCGTAGGGGAAGGCGGTGCCGAGGCCAGGACCCCGTCGCTATCGTGGTTATCGTCATCGCCATCGTCGCCGCTGCCGCCACAGCCGGAGATCCCACATCTGCCTCGGATCGAAGCTCCCCCACGTGTGATGCCCCGGACCTTTACGTGGACCACTCGCGACGGTACTATGAAAAGCTTCAGGCTCGATGAAGTCGTTGCAAGGAGAGAGCGCGAAAGCCTGCTTCGCGCCGCCATCAGCGGGTCCCAAGGGGTCGCGGTATGATTCTTGTAGTAAAGCTCCAGCAATCTTCTTGTTTTGATGTTTGACTCTGTCGTCGGTTTGTTCCTCGTCCCGAGCAGAAGCTCATCGACCGCAACGAGGCGATGACGGAGATCCTAGTCGAGATGGCTCCCCACCTTGTCGAATTGCAGCAACTCCAGGCATTGAAGGCCGAGATGGAGGCGTGTCACGCGGGGAGGGAGGCCTGGCTGAAGAGTGGCGCCGATCAGCTCAGGGTGGAGACATGGGCCCTAGCCGAGAAGATCAGAGGTAAAATCCTCGAGTATATCTTCCCAACTGAACCGTTGATGTATTCATCCAGCCGCGTTCATCCTGACTGCCCGGTGGTGTCATGACTGCACGGTTGAGCTCTTGGCTAATCTGTGGTGCAGACCTCGAAGCGGAGTTAAAGACCCGAGTGGAGAGGGAATCGCAGCTGAAGGAGGCTGAAGAAGCCAAGGCCGAGCTTGAAAAGGTCAAGGCCGACCTGACGAAGGCCAACACCGAGCTTGACCGGGAGAAGTCCGAGTTGGAGAAGGCCGTCGTCAAGCTCGGTAAGGAGAAGGCTGAACTGGAGAAGACCGTGGCCGGGTGGGAGGCCGACTACGAAAGTAAGTCCTCAACCCGACTGTGATCTCAGCCAATCCATTAGTTATCCTGTGTGTAGACGAATTTGACAAGCTTACTTGCCGGCCGATCTGGGCAGGCATGAGAGCTAACGTCCGGGCTGTTAACGCCAAAATTTGGTAAGGGCCTGTATCAGATTCGGTCAAGAGGACGGTTGCAGTCGGATAATGGAAATTGATCCAAGAAGCAGACCGAGTCTGAGAAGGAGCCATGAAGACCGCGCGTGGCAGTTAATTACTATAGTTATTAGGAAAAGGTTTATCTCTTTTAGGAAACCTGACCTCGTGTCCGTCAGGTCTCGTTAGCGTTTCTGTTATAGATAGGAAATCATATATCGTATCCTATAAGGACTCATGTAACTCGGGTATATATACGTATGCCTGGGACCTTGTAAATCATCACAACGATCAATACAAATTCGGCGCATCGCCACCCCTTCGACGGGATCCTGCTTCTCGAGCCGGGCTGCATCGGTTAGGTCCGAACTCCTGCGAGAGGGTAAGTCTCGTCACACCGACTACCAATCGGCTAGGACTTCCTCGGTTAGGTCCGATATTCTAGTCGGTTTATGGTAGTCGGCTTACCACGATATATTTACTTTATCTATGGCTGCATCAGTTCAGTTTGATCTCATAGATTGATTAGGTATATCACATCACGTGTGCACAGATTGTATCGACTTACTGGAGCGATTTATCATCAGTTCGTGCTGCAAACCATCGGTTAGGTCCGACCTACTGAACTGCTAGTGATAAGTCGATCCTGCTGAGCCGATGCGTTGTGTGCAGGCTTTTATCGGATGTATACCGGTAAGTTATTTTCATCACGATCGCATTATATCTATCGACTCATTGAGGCATTGTTATTATTGTCGGTCTGTGCTGCAACGGTTAGTCCGATCTACTAGACTGACGATAATAGCTTTACTCTTTAAAGCCGATGGTGTTGTGCGATCGGTGTTATCGAGTGCTTAGCGATAAGTTACCTGTTAAAGCCGACTACATTTATTCATTGTTTTATCCTGTGTTCGCTTTATTAAGCAGTCGGCTAGCTTATCAATTATTTATCATTTACGTTATTGCATATTTTATTATTTGTTCTTGCCTGTATTATTTCACAATCGGCTAAGGGCTAGCCGATGGGTTCATTCTGCCGATCCAAGCACAAGTACAAGCAGGTTCCCGGGCACGACCCTAGGTAAGGGCCCGGGCATGAGCCCGGTAAGGACCAGTGCATGGGCCCGGACAGCGGACGAAGATCTTGGGAGCCGATATGAGCAAGGCCCGGGTGCAGCACACCTTTCATAATAATACCAGTAACATTAGATCATGATCAGCTAGGATCTATTTGATTTATTTATGCATTATACTTGCTTATTTTATCTAGCTTATAGCCGGTTTTCGAATATCCCTTCGATGATCGGCTAGCATGATATTTGTTATTATTACATTATTGTCCTTGCCCATCATCGGTCTTAAGCCGATGTGTAAGTGCTACAGTGTACATCGCCATCGGCTGATGAAACGAGTCTAGATCGGCTTCCAGCCGATTGGCTCATTGATCTAACATTTTTCTCCTTGTCAATTACAGGGTCAAATTGACTGGCACGCCTACGAACCTCAAACTTTAGGACCTGCACTGAGTGAAGCAAATCTCCCAGGCCTTCGCGTTCACCTAGACGCCGAACCAGGACCGGCGATTTTCGGCGTCAACACACTTTTGGCACGCCGGTGGGACACGAAGTTTTAAGCCAGAATTCCAACAAACAATTGTTTCAATCAAGATTTCAACATGCTGGAAAAGAAATCAAGACGGACAACATAATTCCGGTCACCATGGAAATCTAACTGAAGAACAAAAACAGCAAGTTGAACAGACCATGGCAAATTTCCAGAAGCTGTGTTTAGAATCCTTCAGTATGACAAGACAAGGGCGCGATTCAGAAGTCTCAATTTCCAAAACCAGTACTGTAGGAGAATCGAGCCGCACCACAACCTGAGAGTCCACCAATCAAGCCTTTTACAGGAGGATGGTCAACGAGGCTGTGCACCAACGCACTCATCAATCAGTCCAGGGATCTTAGTAAATACATTGCATAACTTATCAAGAAACTGTTGATGGATCGATTGCCAAAGCCAACTCGGGGTCCTGTTTTTCTCCCACGAAGATAGAGCCAGGCCAAGTTAATTACAACATTAGCAAGGATATACCAGAACACACTTGTTCGCGCAAAACCAGCCGGGGCAACAGGATATCCCTCCTGGATATCACCGATCTATTTATTATGGGCAGGATACCAGACAGAACTATCCGGAGGAGGAGGCCGATCCAGGTACTTACCAGGACGGGAGTATCACAGACAGAATCGGCAACCAAACCCCGCCGATGCAGTATCAGCAGTATCAACAGGAGAAATGCAAGGAGGAAGCTTTTGTCGGCGCGGGTTGAGGAAATAGTAAGGGAGCAGTTCGGGATCAAGCCCAAGGAACAAGCGTTCATGTATCCGCACCCCATATCCTGAATGGTTTGACAGGGTTCCGTTGCCACACCGATACAGGTGGTCCCCGGATTTTTCTAAGTTTTCAGGGCAGGACAACACATCTACAGGGAACATATCAGCCGATTTCTGGCGCAGTGCGAAGCATCGGCTGAAGAGCCCTAAGGGTTTTTTTAGGTTTATTTCCCCTATCACTATCTGGATCGGCTTTTACATGGTTCTCCTCGTTACCGCCGAATTGCTGTTCGGGGTGGGCCGACGGATCTGGAGAAACAGTTTCACAAATATTTCCTTCGCTGGGGATTCAACGAGCTGAACTGTCAGATTTGACATCGGTTAAGCAGCGACCAGATGAAACAAGTACCGAATACATTCAGCGATTTAGGGATATCAGAAGCCGGTGTTATTAGTAGTTAAACCTGAGCGATGGGCATCTGGCCGATTCTAGCTTTTCAGAGGGACTCTTGGCGCCAATCAGAGCAAAGGGTTTTCGTCTCAAGAGTTCGAATCTTTGTCACACTAGTGTCGGACCCGGGTTTTTGACCCCGACCTATGTGCTGTACCGT